>BSBK01008296.1:0-37500 GCA_027943335.1 Chamaecyparis obtusa | reverse complement strand
CATGCGACCTGGGCCCTGTAACTCCTCCCACTCTGGATGGCCTTAATGAGATAGAAAGAAGGATTTTCCTATAACCTCTACAAGAGATATTTTATATACATACAAATTATATTGCTTATTTATCATTACCGGTTTACCTTCCTTTAAATAAGTGGTGCATAAGCTCAGATTAGAAGCTTCCTAACTGGCACCATTTGAGGTATATGGACAATGCCTAGAGATTGGTGTCATTACAATTGATATCAATTAGGAAAGACATGTTAGGACACTCGTCGATAAGAATGAATCTAGAAATGTGTATTGTGTATACTTTGTGTATGCTTTGTGTTTTCAACGTGTATACTTTGTGTCTTCATGCATCAATGTGTATGCTTCATGTTTTCAATGGGTATACTTTGTGTCTTCATGCATCAATGTGTGTGCTTCGTGTTTTCAATGTGTATACTTTGTGTCTTCATGAGTCAATGTGTATACTTCATGTATACTTTGTGTCTTCGCATATTCATGCATATGTTTCAAGTCTGATTATGTTTGATTTATCTAGAATGATAGAATTACTTGAATTTGAGCCATGATATCAAAAGTGGTTTTTGGAAAAACTCAATCAGGCACCATTATGAGATAGCCTAAATATATATATATCCCTAAAAGATGAGAGGAAACATGTCTTGAGTTCAGTTGCTCATTTTTATAAATAGAATAGTTGCTTGAGGACAAGCAAATTTGGGAGGGGTGGACTATCATGAGCCATAATCAATGTAGGTACAAATATATTATTATCTAATGTGTATGTATAATTGATTTAAATGTCATCTTAAATAGGTGTCATATATATTAATCCATATATAATTAATATAATTGTTAGAAATAATGATATAATGTATCATTAGACTATTATTAAATAAATTAATAAATAATTTATATATTAAAATAATAAGTATTATTTAATTTTAAATTAATTATTAAATGTGTCTCTTATATTATCTCCTATTAATATTAATTATATTAATAAATTATTAGATTCCCTATATTAATAATTAAAATAGTTTCCTAATTAATAAATAATTAATATTAAAGTCTCATACACTATAAATAAGGGGAAAGTTATAATTTACAAATATCACCCATGAATAATTATAATTGATAATAATACCACCAATAAAGAGTTCTATAGTAATAAAATATAAATTATTAATACTAATACTATAATTCAAAAAATGTGACTAGTCATGTTTATATATATATATATATATATATATATATATATATATATATATATATATATATATATATATATATATATATATATATATATATATTATATATATATATATATATATCGAATGGACAAAGACATTATATCATGGAGGGAAAAGGAATAAATATAAAGAAATAATATGGAAAAGTTGGGAGATAATAATATAGGAGAAAATGAAGGAGAAAATAAAGGAGAAAAATAAGGAGGAAATGTAGGAGGAACTCAAGGGAAGAAAATAAATAAATATATTCGGAGAAAAGATGAATAGTCATGGAATGAAAGATAAAATAATATTATAATATAAAATGAATAGCTTCAAAAAGACGAAGTAATATATATTAAATCAAGGAGGAATACTATATATAAGAAATGGACCAGAGAAACTTATATACTTCAATATGAAATAATATGGAGGACGTAGATTTATATACATAGATATTAAAATGATACAATTATTTATGTTGTATAATAAATATATTTAAAGAAAAATTTATGTATTTTGAATATGTTTAATTATTAATAATGAGAATTCTATATATATTTTATTATTGATAATCAAAAATTATATATATAGTTTATATATGTTAATAAGAATGAAATTATATATCAATTGTGTTATATATATATATATATATATATATTATATATATATATATATATATATATATATATATATTATATATATATATATATATATATATATATATATATATATATTTATTTATTTATTTATATTTTTGTAATATAAAATATTAATGTCCTAAAAGGGGAATTTTAGCACAAATCAAGTAAGGGTCCTAATAGGGATCATTACAACAAATTATTAATTGTTCACAATTTAGGAAAAAATACAAGGTATTTATTGTGCTTACCTTTTATATTTTTTATTGGAAAAAATAATAATATGATGTAGCCCGCTGCATATCCACAATATTTAAACACTAGGAATAATATTTAAATGAGCATCTTACTATATAAATGATTTAGTTATAGTGGATAGTTAGGTTTCAAGGTGTTTGCAGAACCCTTACTGGGTCTTTTCGTAGACTCATTTTCTCTAAAATTGTAGATTACTCTCACCTTGTGCATTGACATGAATAAGTATGACAAATTTCTAAAGGATAGATTTGCTACAATGTTTATTTACGAGCTGAAGGACTGGTTTGATTGGCACAAGATTTTAGACAATCTTGCCAATTTTGATGAAGCTCTTGCTAAGCTCGCGCTGGAAATGAAAAGGAGCAACAACCCACCTATGGATAAGTGCCTCATGCTTGCCCAAATCCAAGTTGGATGGAACATTGCCTGGATGGAGGGACCTCAAGGATGGACAACCTGGATCGACAACTTTCAAGACCTATTGCACTAATGTTCTTTGTTGATATATCTGAACTTTGTACTCACTCGATAATGTTGTAATCTTCTTTCTGCTTTGTAAAGATTGACCTGTTAATGCTCAATACAACTATTAGACTTATAGAAGACACAGGAGGCCCTTCAGCATTACTCGAGGGGATTCAAACCTGTGACCAAGCTCTGATACCACTTGTTACAAGTAGTAGTTGTCGTTGCACCAAAAGATTGACCTATTAATGCTCGATACAACCACTAGACTTATAGAAGACACAAGAGGCAATTAAGCCATGTCACGAATCCCGAGGGGAGCGCTGACCATTTTGTCAACATGTATTTATGATTTTTTTTTTATGTTTATGTAGATTATTTAAAATATATATTACAAATATGTGGGATGATTTAATATTATAAGCACAAGTGGATGTAGAAAATTGGATCTAACAATTAAAAAAAAACCATTCCAAATAATTATTTGATTCTTTATTAATTTACATGTAGATTATTTATTTACAATATATCGTATATATATTTGATAAGATTGAATATTCTAAGTACAAGCAAATGTATACAAATTGAACTTATATAATTATATTAATAATATAATTATTTGACAAGTTGGAATAATATAAACACAATTAGACTTATACAAGAATATGCTCCACTCTTCTATACATGTTCTAAGAATAACCTCCCAAACAAATGAATGAATACATTACAAATTCAGAGTCTCTTGTACACACTTTTATGTATGTTCTTGGCAAGCTTTTGAGTGGATTTAGGGAGATTAACGGTCAAAACGTTATTATCCGTATATACGCAATGACTTGTCTTCACACGAAATTGCAGGGAAAGAGAATGCAAAGTTAAACGTACAAGTAGATGTATACAAATTGAACTTATATAATTATGTCCCAAGTTGGAATAATATAATTACATTAATAATATAATTATTTGACAAGTTGGAATAAAATAAACACAGATAGACTTATACAAGAATTTGCTCCAGTCTTCTATACATGTTCCAGGGAAAACCTCCCAAACAAATGAATGAATACATTACAAATTCAAACTCTCTTGTACACACGTTTATGTACGTTCTTGGCAAGCTTTTGAGTGGATTTAGGGAGATTAACGGGTCAAAACATTCTTATCAGTATCCCCACTATAACTTGTATTCACAGGAAATTGCAAGGAAAGAGAATGCAACTGTACATACATTTGACTCTGACTAATAATTCAAACCATTTATAACTATGTGTTTGGGTTTCTTTTTCTAATGTTCTTCTCATCTTTAATCAAAGTATTTCCATGAATATTTGGAAAGACAAGAGCAGACATGAAAGAAGAAAGAGAGAGATGCAGGGATTGTGCAGACGAGCGGCCTCTTGCAGACCACTTTTGGCCTTGGCATTTATTTTGATTGTAATACTTTTGACACTACTTGTATTGGATGATTTTGGCTCCCCCAAATCAGTAGAAGTCCTGAATTCATATGATGAAAGAGTTGAGGGCTCAAGAGCGGCCTCCCCACCAAGAGGCTGGAATTCATATGATTCTTTTTCTTGGATTATTTCAGAGGAAGAATTTCTTGCCAATGCCCAAATCCTCTCCCATAAGCTCCTCTCTTTTGGATATCAAGTAAGGGAAAAAATCTCACATTATTTCTATTAGATTTTTGCAATTCATGCAGATATTCATTAGTTATTTCTGAATTTGATTGTGTACGAAATTTTTAACATTAATTTTCTGACCATGTTTGATGATCTATCATTCATCATTGATTATAGATCATAGAATATGATCTATAATATTGATGTTAAAAGGTTTCCCACAATCAAAGTTTTTTAAAAAAACATAACAATCTTATTAATGTTAAGAGATTTTGTTATATAAAAAAAATTGTATGAAGAATTGGGAAAAATAATTAAGATAAAAAATCTATAAAAAAATTTGTATTAAGATGTGGGAAAAATAATGAAGGGATAGAACCCATAAACTGACTGTACATTCTCTCAATTTCCCAATTAACAGAGAGGACCCATACCCATAAACTGACTTTGCATTCTCTCAAGTTCTCAATTTTTATTTTTATTTTTTTTGGGGGAGGGTCAAATATGGTTGGAAGGATTGATATTATTTAGGATTCTATTTGATTAAGTGATTGAGTTTTGTGATTCAATGATATGATCATTATCTAAGTGTCCAACTGTTCAAAATAGAACAATGATGGATCATATACTATGACAAACAATGTGAAGAAAAATATCCTATGACAAACAATATTGTGAAGAAATTTACTAGCGCAAGCTCAATCTTTATAGAATGTAGAAATTTCATGCCTTTAATAACATGTATTGTATTGCTCACTAATAATGTAAAAGAGATGTTTTTGTTCAGTATGCAGTGGTAGATTTCTTGTGGTACAGAAAGAATGAAAGTGGTGCATCGGTGGGGTCTCCGGGATATGATGTGATAGATGAATGGGGTCGGCCCATTCCTGATCCTGCACGATGGCCTTCTTCTGCTGGGGGAAAAGGATTCAAACAAGTTGCAGACAAAGTGCACAAAATGGGTCTCAAATTTGGTATTCATGTTATGCGTGGCATCAGTGCACAGGCCGTCAAAAACAATACCCCTATTCTGGGCCCCCAGGTGAAAAAACACAGATTCAATTTAATAACTGGAAGATAATCAGTCTATATATATAAAGTTTGAGTAAAATATATAGAAATATTTTGGGGGTAAGATAGTCTGTAGTATTTATATGCAGTAAATTAAAAAATTCACATATTTTTGGACAATTTTATTATTTTAATGGACTTATAAAATAACTGATAAATATTTTTCAGAAAAGTTAAATTATGACATTGCTATTAAGATTCAATTTAAATTTTAGAATCAAAGTTTATTGATTTATCTTTTATGAATATTTGTTCACAAGAATCAATTTTTCATTAGAATGTATGGTACATGTAGCACCAGTTGTATCCTAGTTAACTTGGGTTTTTTAGGTGTCCTTAAGAGATAGAGGATGTCTATGAGACTTTGACTTTAAATTCTAGCAGAAATTTGAATTTGACTCTCAAAATAGCACAAAATTTAGCATAAGAATGTTGCTAATTTTTATATTTGAAAATTCTGTAATATATAAGTACATGCTTTATCTATGTTTTGTATAAGTATTTTAAATTTTTCTACATATTTTAATGTTCTCCATTTTTATATAACCCTCCCCTCTTCCCTCCCAAGCCATCCCCAAAATTGTCAAGAAAAAAAGAAAAAAAAAAGATTGTCTTTTGAGAAACTTGTCCCCTTGTCCCATGTCTACGGGTGCTCAAAACTTGGAGAAACTTTTGACTCATGTGTCATGAGTTAAGTGTATCATTCATTCACATGAAAGATGAGTTGTTGTAAACTACTACTCATGAAACATTTCAATAAATTTGACTTTAAAACTACACAATTGAAATATCCTAACAATATCATGAATAAAACAATTGTTATCTTTAAATTAATTTGCACAACTTTATCTAAATAGAATATCTATTTCAGATAGAAAGGTTTTGTGTTCAGGGAGTGGCATATGAAGAGAATGGGAAGATTTGGAGGGCTCGAGACATAGCGTTGAGTGGGAAGAGGTGCGCGTGGATGGCTGAATGCTTCATGAGCGTTGATACAAGCCTGGGAGCTGCAAGGGCTTTTATTGCTTCCCTTTATCACCAATACGCTGACTGGGGTGTCGATTTAGGTAAACTTTTAGTCAATAATTTATGGCATGAGATATATTATAAAATGAATATTATTCCTTTGATAAAATTGTAGATCTAAGGATAAATGAATTGTTGTTGCAGTGAAGTATGACTGTGTCTTCGGGAAAGACTTGGATATAGATGAAATTTCTCTTGTATCTGAGGTACTTCAGTTTCTACTCTTTCTTTACTTTGTATTCTAAAAAGAAATTTTATTGTTATTTAAAATTTAGAAAAAGAAAATCATATTCAGTAAAAGTTTTGGTTCTATTTAAGTTGGAATTTATTGTAGATTTAGTTTATATTTAAAGAAGAATTTATATAAAATAAATGGAGAGATATCTTTTTAAAATATTTATTTTCTATCTTTTAGTTATGTTATAATATTGTTAGTTTTTCAGTTGATCTTATTGACTTGTATTTTATAACTAGTAGTTTACAAGAACTCATCTATCATGAAAATAAATCTTACATAGCACTCATTCCATCTAGGTGATGCTCATAGAGGTTAAGCATTGGGCCTTTCACGAGGTCACCTACCCCAATACAACTCCAACTAGACCGTGCCATTTCAAAAAGTATTGTGCCTTATGAACCATAAAGCCCTCTTTAATTATACTATTTAATTTAATTATAATATATAATATTTAAATAATAATATTATTAAATAGGTAGGATGGTTTGCAGGCAGCTGATATATAATAATATTATTAAATAAATTTAAATATAAAAATTATTAATATTTTCTTACATATATTCCTAGATTGTATTTTTCTTACTTATGTTCTTTTATTCCCATTTCTTCATTTTCTCTTTTATTTCTTAAATCTCCTCTTTCATTTAACCCCCTTTCTTTCTCCTTTTTCTTGTTGACCTTGTTCTTTCTGTGTCTTTTTTCTTTTCTTTATTTTTTTTTATCTTTTTCGTTCTATCGATTGTTTATTCTCTTTTTTTGTTTCTTGTTTTTGTTTTATTGATTATTTAATTTTTTACTTTTATTACACTAGATTATATTCGTATATGGATGCAAAAGTATCCTCAATAAATTTAGAAGTATTTAATTTGACATGTTTGTTACTTAAATGCTCAAAGAGAAAAATTGTTAATTATTTTTTAATTATTATATTATTTTAATTCTAAAAACTACACATATTCACAGAAAGGAAGACATAAAATCTTATTTTTTGTAAAGCTAAGGATAAGAATGAATATAAAATAAAAATATAATCATGTAATAATAATAATAATTATTAAGTAGTTTTAATATACCTTTTTGCTTTTCTCAAGAGTTTAATAGAAATATAAAATATAATAATTTATTTTAATATTAATTACAATATCATAAAAATAGTAATGATTTAATTTAATTATAATATAATGATATTAAAAAACTAAATTAAAATAAAAATAAATGTAATATCTTGGAGTGTACTTTACCTATATTTCTTTCAAGATAAGTATGGTATTTATTATTATTATTTTTGTCTCCATTGTCTTTCATTTTTGTTTATCTTATTTGGTATTATCTTTCATAAGATCAAGTAGATTTCCACAATCCTTGACATAATTTTTAGCTATTTTCATAATTTTGATTGTTTAATATTTTATCCCTATTTACTCTTTAATATATATATATATATATATATATATATATATATATATATATATATATATATATATATATATATAATCTGTGATATGAATATTAATCTATTTAGACTTTTGCTCTTTAGTGACTTAAAAATATATATTAAAAATAATTTTAAAATATAAAAAATTAGAATTATATAAAGTAAAATTATTGAGACAATAGGACACATAATGTTCCCTTTTTCTTAGGGCCTATTTGGTGTATGAAATTAATTTATCTAGAATAGGCCTATTTTAGAATAAGGACCTATTCTCGGATTAATTAATCTTGAAAATGAAAGCTGGAATAAGGATTATGTTTTATTTTTTTATTAATTTCAACAATATGTATTTTTAACTTATGAAAATATTATAATTATAAAATAAAAAAATTCTTACAAATTTTAATTTTTGAACTTATCATTTTTGTTCTTGATTTTTTAATTAAAATATATATGTATTTTTAACTTATATATTTTTAAATTAAAATATATATTATTAAATAAAAAAATAAGATTATTAAAAAAAACATTTATTAAAAAATTATTAAAAAAATATAAAACAAAAATTATAAAACAAAAAAAATTATACAAAAAAATTATAAAAAAAAATTATTAAAAAAATAAGATTATAAAAAAACAATTATAATCCCTAAAATGCTACAAACAGCGAATTATTTTATTCTCGCATTAAATAATTCCTATTCGAAATTAATTCTAAGCACCAAACCCTTATGCTCATTGACAAAAAGATTTCATTTCTATTCCACCATGCAACTATTTATCATTCAAAATGCTTATATCATATCACTAATGTGTGAAGGCTTATGAGTTGCTTGGACCTAAAACGCATATACACCAAGGGGACACTAAGTTTTTTTTTCTTTCAAACTTTCTTACGTATTCTACCACAGAAAATTAAATTTTAACAATCACATTCCACCACTTGCTCTAAAGAGTCATTTTCAACAATCAAAACATATAAGAATTGACCATTTAATATAATATAAAATTCATCGTTCAATTCCATAAATAGATCATCAAAAAGTTGGAACGGTAGATAACCACCAAAATAACCAAAATAAATTGTAGTGGTATGAAGTTTTGAATGTATTGTTTTGACTTTAGACCATAGAAAAAATATTGTATTCTATCAAATGCTATGAATTCAAACTTATGCAATATCGTACAACTTTTAAATCTCATCGATTATTATAATTAGGTAAAGAGTCTGTTGAGTATTGTTTATGAATAGATTACATTTAGAGAAGAAATCTGATTTAACAGATCTCTAAAATAGTAGATTTAGGATCCGTATGATGACGAATACTTACACAAATTGACATCTAATGAGTAAGAATGAGTAAAAATTCAGTGTTGCTTGTTAGTAGAATAGGCTTTCAAACTTATAATTAATTTGATCTAATCTGAACAACAATATCGAAACCCTAAAAAATCAGATATATTTGTTGTACATCCAGATACTCAAAGAAATGGATCGTCCGATATTGTACTCAATTTCTCCAGGAAAACATGCAACGCCAGATATGGCTCGGAAAATAAGCAAGCTAGTTAACATGTATAGAATCACAGCTGATGATTGGGATTCCTGGAGATATATACGTAGTCATTTTGATGTGTCTAGGTATGTATTACTTTGATTTTATATAACCCTCAAAGATTATATCAACGATTATCTCAGACATTCCATGAATCTTGTCCAGAGATTTTGGAGAAAGTGGGTTGATAGGATCTCAAGGACTACTTGGAAGATCTTGGCCAGATTTAGATATGCTCCCATTTGGTTGGCTAACTGATAAAGGTAGAGTAATCTTCCAATTTTACAAATATATATATATAATTAATTAATTAATGATGAAATCTTTATTCATTTTTTAGAATGAATGTGTCAGCTAGCTTTGCTTAGTTGTGAAGTAATTGAATGTATTTGTTCTTTGTAGATGGAAATGGAGGACCCCATCGCTTTTCAACACTTTTTCTAGATGAACAGAAAGTTCAGGTGATAATTGAAAAACAAGATTTTCTTAACAGTTTGGTTTAAATATCAGATTTTAAGTTTAACAGTTTGATTTAAATATCAAGTTTTAAGCTTCAATTTGTTTAGGTATTTCATATAAAATCACATCAATAGTGATTTTTAAACATTATTTATTATTTATTTAGGTAGGTTATTTCCAATCACACTAATAGATGATCTTACAAGAGAAATAAAGATAATTTTAGACGAACTACTTAAATAAATCAATGTTTGAAATATGCTTTGAGCAATAGTAATCGTGGACATGTCAACTGTTGTAGATGACTTTATGTGCTATGGCCAAATCTCCTATTATGTTTGGAGGCGACTTAAGACAAATTGATAATGCAACCATGGCCCTCATTACAAATCCTACAATACTTGACATAAATGCTAACAGCACACTCAATCAAGAGGTATTTTATTTCCATACACTCATCATCAAAAAAGAATTAAAATACATTAATGTTATTTCTCAATCGCATGTTTAATGATATAAATTAAAGTTCTCTAAAATTCATTCATTCTCTATTCAGGTCTATGTGGATACACGCAGTGGAACTCTCGAACACATCAAATCCTTTTTCCTTAATTTTTTTTCTACTATAATGAACAATAGAAACATTCGTACTTGGATAGCGAAAGGTGCCTCAGGTGAGTATTGCTTTATTGCCATGTTTTGTTTTGTTTCTTTGTTTTTGTTTTTGTTGTTTTTTTGTTTTGTTTTCTCCTTCGTTGAATTCTTGTTCCTACTTTTAACATCTACACCCAAAATTAAAAGGATTTTTTGATCATTTTCTTTTTCCATCCACATGTAGATCTAAGGATTTCTTTATGGCAATTTCAAGATACATGAGTTAGAATAGTAAATATTTTGGACTATGTATAATGGTAAATAATTGTTAATATTTTTAAGGAGCTGTGTGTAAAATAGAGATAGGATAAGATTGAATATATCAAAAGAGAGTAAATGAATATGAAAAAGATGTGGATGAGTATTGGTTTGTGAAATAAAATTAGAAAAATATATGTGTGTTAATCAATAGATGATTATTAACTTTAATTTTTTTAAACAAAAGAAATAAAAGATTAAATGGTGTATTTACTATATTAATTAATCAATATATTAATTATTAGAAATTAAGTAGTGATGTTGGAGTCAGAATATTTATAGAAGTAATTATATTAATAAAAACATAGTAGTTATTTTATTTATTATTAAGTTTCATGTAGATCTATAGTAGTGATTTTTAATGTGTTGCATGCAAGGTTTCCTAATGTAGATCCATAGTAGTGGTTATAGAGGTATGCAGATAAATAAGGGAGATATGTAAGAAAAATAAGGAAGATAAGGTAGTCATGATATTGTCCCTAATAGGACATAGCTATTACTTATTCAAATCTTCTTCTAGTGCACACAATATTAAAGGAATATTTAGTAGGTTAATGAACTCATTTTTGTAACAATTGACATATAAAGAACTATTGGTATTGAGGAACATTGAGAGGGAGCGAGAATCAGTGTTCAGTTCCTTTTAGCTTTATTAAATCGATTGCACAACCATAAACTAACCACAATGAAAAGTAAATAGATACAGAGAAAAGAAAACATTCACAATCTCATGACACCATGATTTTTGTGTGGAAACCTGGTTAAGGGAAAAACCACAGTGGGGATGGAACCCACAAATATCTCTACAAAAATATACTTAACCTGATTAAGGGAAATATACAAGATGTGAATGTATTTAGGCATGCTACCAGGAACACACTTCTCGATTACAAAAGAGGACTACAACCTTTAGAAAGCTCACTACTTACAGATAGAATTGGACTACAATCCAAGTTTATGAATTGAGAAGTAGCATCATATATGCCAGTATAGTTCCATGCAATTACATCAAATAAATATCAACCTAACCTATGCAATAAGGTACATAACATTTCTGATCTTCACAAACTATCCTCTAACCATTGCATCATCAATCATCATATGATTCAACACAAAAACTTGAGCTTAATATGCCTATCATCAAAGTATAATAGGTCCACTGTCAGCTCCAATAGAAAAGTGTGTAATGTGTGCAACCTCAACCAATATACCAATGAAATCTTCATGCTAACCTCTACCAAGTTGTAGATAATGTGTAGCAAGTCGGCTCTACCAAAATATGTGACCAAACTAATTGGATCGTCGATCCAATAGGAACATTTATTGATCCATCTGTTGACTGACTCTATCTTCCACACTTCTCTGCCAACCCAATACCCAAAGCATCAAAACTAAATTGAAATATAACATCATCTTCTGTGATCACAGAATAGCATAGAATATATTTGAAACAAAACTACTAACTTTTCTACTCATAATTCAACCGAACATCTTTATACCAATCATATTGTTGAACCTGTATAGTGTTGCTTGCTCATCGATACTTAGCCAATTTTCCATAGATGCCTTCGGTATAAACAAAATATGTTACAAGACCATATGAAATAATTATAGTTACCATCAATAACGACATACAATCAATGTGTATCACTGTCTCTTTCCCAACAATCTCCCCCTTTGGCATTAATGGCCCAACACTTAGAGAAAAATGACTAAGTGTTCCAAGAAAAATGCCAAGCTCCAAAACTATCTCTCCTAACCAAAAATACATGCTCCCCCTAAGCTAATCATATAATTTTTTTTTCACCTAATCTCTCCCCCTTTGAAATTAATGGAAAAGGTAGGGAGCAACACCATAATTGAACTACCAAAATCCTATAACATCTTCCTATATACACAAATATGCAAAGCGTACTTATAAAAGTTTGAAAATATATGAAAAGTTTCTCTTTAGAGCTGCAAGATCAACATCCCAACTTTTCTTTAGACTCTCAACAATCTAAATCTTCCCACAAACTACATATGCTAAATTTTATAGTTCACCTACATTAGGTGCATCTGGATTATATTCATGTGCTACAATAGCTTATTTCACACCTCTTGTCAGAATATCAAGCTTTGGAACAATTTGATTCATTAATTCTCTAATCATTTCCTTCTCAGTGACAAGGAACTTGATCTTATCATTCATTTTAGTCACTTGAGATGCATGTACAAAAGCTAATTCCTTCAAAGGGTCATACACTTAAGATATCTCAATCAGTTTAGCTTCACTTTGCTTGACTATTTTATCAAGATCAGCTACATTTTTTGGATACTAATACAAGACTGATGTATTTTTCTTCCTTCTCCCAAATATTCCTTTAAAATTTGAATAGAAATGACCAATGATTCCTCATCCCTCACAATCATCACATTCAACTGAATGAACCTTCTTGTACCATCAACGTCAACATAATGAATTCATTCTATACTTTTACCATAGTTGATTTCTTTATAGATTAAAAGTGTGAGTCAACTACATCCAGTAGTCCTTCTAACTGGTTATATGTGGAGTCATTCTGATCTAATGCATACACTGGCATAATCTTACTTAATACATTTTCTTCCCTTGTTATAAGTTTGTTTCCTTTCTCATTGGACTTCAAGCTACACTCTCTTTCTTTGGCATGAGAAACTAAATCAAGTGTCATTAACTAATCATCGCAAAGAGTATCCAGCTAAATTAGACCTTGCAACTACACATCAATAATCTATTTTTATAACAATGTATGTATTTCCTCTTCAGTGTCTCTTGCTTCCTCAGATTGTTCAACCTTTACTTCCTCATTCTTTTCATGGGTCTTCTCATCCATAGGGTCTTGTTTAGATCTGACCTCATCTCCTTTCTAATCATCAACATGAGTTAATTATACATTAGGCTTTCCTTGATCAAGATCAATAGGCTGGTCATTAGTATTCTCCTCTTCTACTCCCATGAACTCCTTATATTCATCCTCTGTTATTGTAGATTTTTAGTTCCTTACACCATGAATATTTTCTTTATCATCCTAACTTATTGAGAGTGATATGGGTATACCATAAATAAAGAAATCAAGCTCTACAATTGTGGAGTAAAATCCTATATGCATTGTAGATTCATGAGTTTCCTTCTTGTGCTCCTTCGGTGCAATACCTTCACATTTATTCTCCAAGAGTATTATACTCATCACTTCCTCTACTTCCTCAACAACTTCATCAATTTTTCCACTCATGATCAAGTTTATTCTTGTTTTTAGCAAGAGTTGTCTTTTTTCTTCCTCAAGGATTTTCTTATGGTCTTTGGTTGTAATAACCAGACATAACTTGTTCATTACTGAGCTTCTTTGATTTTCTTATCTTCCTCTAAGATTAGCAAACAGATCATCAAGGATTTCCCCTTTGATCTCAACTAGTTCTCTATTGAATCTTTTCAAATAATTTTCCATTTCTTCCTCTAACCTCCTCTTTTCTTCTTTATCATACTTGTGATAATACTTCTTTACTCAAACAAGGATGTCATACTTAAATAATTCATTTAATACTTTATAGAATGGTGACTTACTAATAGAAACTTCTTCGGGAACTTTTTTGATCACCACTTTTATTTCTTTAGTCCCTTCAATACTCAAATTCTTCTTTGAGCCATCTAATTCTATGGATTCATCTCTTTCATCTTCTTTTTTTTTCTTCCTGCTAGGACTGACTCCTTTCCTTGTTGGTTCTGGAACTTTCTTCAGTTCAGTTGCCTTTAGTGGAGTGACTTTTGGTCATGTGTAGATGTTTTAGGTATTACTATCTTCTTTGATGCCACTTCCTTAGATGCCTTAATAGAACTCCTAGTAAATTTATTCTTTAATGGAATGTACAGAGGGTCCCCTATTGTCCTCAACATGAATAGGTTTGTCCTTTTTTTCTTTCTTCTTCTTTTCCTTGAACTTTGTCCTAGTTTTTCTATTTCCTTCTTGGTAAAACCCATTCTTTCTCATGTAATTTTAACTTCTCTTCTAACTTTCCTCTTCATAGTTGGCCTATTCACTACATGATGTAATTCAAGGCTCTTTTATTTATAGGTATTGAACCTCTTTTCATTTAAGTCAACTATTTTCTTCAAAAGATCTTCCACATGTTATTTCACAATTACAAGATCAACCTCATAACCCATTGGTAAGATCCAAGAAGTTCTTGGTTCCACTGCTTCCATATTATATTCATCAATCTTAACCATAAAGAAAATAGTATCTTCATACTTCTCTACTAGTTGTCTCAAAATCCTCCATCTCAATTGCACCTGTTCTTGAAATGTCTTAAAGTATCCCCAAATTTCTCTAATCTTGATTGTTTGATCAAGCACTAGATAGTAGTTAGTGATCTTCTTTGCAACTGGTATATCCTTCCTCCTTGTTATGTCACTGAACCTTGGAAAGTGGTTCATAAAGTAGAAAAAGATGTAAATAACTAGTGATCCATATTTTAAAATATATAGTTTTTCCTTCTTAATATTCTCGAGATTCATCATAAGTTTGGCTCTCAGGGATTCACACATATAAAACTCAATTCCTTCTTTTATCATTCATTAATATGTGTAGAAGGTATAGTGCTAGAAATAGAATTATACTTGATATAATGGTAAACCTTGTAGCCAAACACCATAGATGAAAATTTCACATCTAGATGCTTAATGTCATCAACTTCCCTTACTCTTTTTTTCCACTTCAATCTAGTCAAATCTATCACTAGGCTTTATTGAGTTGATTTCAAGGATGGAACTTCACCATTAGCAAATAAACCAGTTATAGCTTCCAAAACCTCCTTAGTAATATTGTAGGGTCTCTCTAACCAGATAAAATGATCATTTATTTTCTCAAAATAATCTATGTCCACTAATGTTCATGAAAGCTAATGAACTACATAATCTATGAGATCTTCATGGATTTTAGTGATTTAAATTAATCCTTCAATTTTCCTTCTTCACACAAAGACTTGTATGCCTAATGAATCATATTCTCTTCTAACTCTTTAATGTGAAAGTGAATGTATGCCCTAATATGTTTGACATATAGAAGTTAGAACTCTATAGGGAACTTTAAAAAATGTACCCTTGGGATCATCTCACATAGGCTTGTAAGGGTGTTTCTTGAAAATAGGATGGGGTCTATCCTTGACATATACTACCATAGGTGTATCCATGATTTTAGAAAGATTTTAATAAGCTTCAAAATGGTAAATACATTTTTCATCGATGATAGGGTTTTCAAGTTTGATCTTTGAAAATGATTCACGATTCCTACTCAAATCTCCTTCAGTCTCTCTATAAGATCATTCACAAGATATCAAGGTGAAAAATGATGTCTCATAAATCTTTTTTATTCCTTCACATGCTGCAAAAATCAATTCACAAAAAATGTGGTTGAGTTGTAGCTCATAAAGATACTCATAATAAGTGGTACAAATTCTTCCTACGATCCTCAAGATCATGATAAAATTTATCAAATAAGATATCAATAGGATCCAAAATCAATTCCTCAACTTTTTGATACAATCTATCCCTCCGATCATTTCAAAATAAGGGTTAGGTAAAAAATAATTTATGAGGAATTTCCCCTGAGGTCCTAGATAGGTAATTAATTTATAGAAGAAATATCCACACTAGAAACTAGTGCGATCTATCCTATAGAATAAATCTTCTCTTTTATCATCCATGTCTTCTTCATTTCTTTCTTAACGTTTTCAACATCAAAAATTTTCTTCCCCTTATCATCCCTAGAATTATTTATTTTTGTTGAACCTCTATCTTTATTATATTTTCAATTCTTAGGAACGTGACCAATTTTTTTTCTATTGAAACACATCACATTGGGTTTTCCATACCTTTGATTTGTTTGATTTAATCTACTCTACTTCACCAAGTGTCCAAAGTTGTTGCATTTGAAATAGGTAACATTTCCTTTCATTATCTTACTTCTGCACTCAGTTGATTTGTGTCTATAGTTTCTACAAGTGTAAAATAACTAGAAAAGGATATTACATTAGATCTACTTCTGCACTCCTTCACTCTATGACCAATTTTGTTGCATGTAAAGCATCTACCTTTGAAATTTGGTTGCCTCATAGGTTTCTCTTTTGGTTTTTATATCTTATTTTTTGATGAATTTGGCTACCCTATTGATCCAAAACTTTCTCCTTTTTCAAAACCTAATCCATGTTTGTCCCCTATTTCTCTTTGTCTCTCAAACTTCTCATCAATCTAAGTTATCGAATTGGATTTGTATTTCTTTTTGAATTCATTAGCTTCTTCCAGTCCTCTCCCTGGAACTTCATTGATCCTTTCAAGATCTTTCTCAATGTATCTAGATTCTTCAAGATCAAGGGTGACCCCACAATAGTGGGTTACACTTCTTTAGACATGTTGAGTTTTTCTGAAATAACACATTTTTAGTAAAATATGATGATTTAAGCCTTGAGAGGTTATATTTGAAGGAATTAATTACAAATGTTTAGGTCAAAGTCTCTTAGATTAAAAAAATATTGATATAACATCCATACTCCTCATTCATACCTACAATGGAGTCTCCTTCGTGCCTATTAAAATATGGAAAAAAAATCACTTTGACTTTATCTTTTAGTAGATCAAATGAATCCATTTGACAAACCTATCTATGTAGTAAGGTACTACTGAGAAAAATCTTTCCAATGATTATAATGTTAATATAAATTAAATTTTATTATGACTTTGTATTTTTAGTTTTACCAAACATAGATATTTCACCGTATGTCTACCTCTATGTTTGATGCTTATGGAAAAATAGAAAATGAGAGAAAAAATATTCTAAAAAATATCAGTGTTCGATTCCTTTTAACTTTATTAAATTGATCTCACAACCATAAGTTAACCACAATGAAAAATAAACAGATACAGAGAAAAGAAAAAATCCCATGATTTTTGCATGGAAATCTGGTTAAGGGAAAAATCACGATGGGGATGGAACCCACAAATATCTCTGTAGAAATATTGTTAATCTGGTTAAGGGAAATATATAAAATAGGAATGCAATATAATTTAGGCACACTTCTTGGAGCACACTGCTCAATTACAAAAGAGGGCTACAAACCTTAGAAATCTCACTACTTATAGATAGAATTAGACTACAATCCAAAGTTATGAACTAAGAAGTAGCATCATATATGCCAGTATAGTTCCATGAAAGTGCATTAAATAAATATCAACCTAACCTCTTCAATTAGGTACATAACATCTCCAATCTTTAAACAATATCCTATAATTATCACATCGTCAATAGTCATATCATTCAATAGAAAAACTTGAGCTTAATATACCTATTATCAAAGTATATTATGTCCACTGTTGGCTCTAATAGAAAAGTGTGTAACATATGCAACCTTGACCAATACACTGATCAAATATCCATGTGAACCTCTACTAAGTTGTAGACAACATGTATAGAGTGGGCTCTACCAAAATATGTGATCAAATCGATTGGATCATCGATCCAGTAGGATTGTTGATTTATCCATTTGCTGTTTGATTCTATCTTCCACACTTCTCTGCCAACCTGCTACCAAAAGCATCAAAACTCAACCAAAACATAACATCATCTTCTGCGATCATATAATACCATAGAATATATTTGAAACAACCTTCTACTAACTTTTCTACTCATAATGCAACCAAATATCTTCATAAAAGTCATATTGTCGAACCTATATATTGTTGCTTATTCATCCATACTTAGCCAATTTTCCATAGATGCCTTCCGTATAAACAAAATATGTTGGGATACCATATAAAATAAGTATAGCTTCCATCAATGAAAACATACAATCAATGTGTATCAGTATCTCTTGCCTAACAAGAACAACATGAAGCTTGTTTTGTTTCCCCATTATATCATCATGTTTTACACAATAAAGATAGTTGGGAGATTCAACAAATGACATTGAGATTAGAAGAAGAGACTAGATGAATATGGATTTGTTCTAGTTAAATTAATTTAGTTTAGAATAAATAACTCATGGATGGGAATGCTATCATTAGTCCTATTTATGAGAAATCAATTTAGATCCTAACATTACCCCTTTATTAACTAGAATAATAAGAGGGGCAATGGTTCTAGCTTGATTTAGAAAAGCATCTTGTTGTAGGAAAGAGGTCACAAGGTCCATTTTACCCCTTCCCCATGGGTCTAAAGGGCGTGTCACACTAGTGTCATTGGTCATGTGAATTTATTTACTAGGTGCAATGTATTTTATAGGGTGGTGCTAAAAAAGGAAATGCAATTAGAAAGTTCAAAACATTTAATGGGTCATTTAGTCTCTTAGATTTCATAATGTCTCATATAAATATGACCTCTCTTATTCTAAATTCCAACCCTACATTGCAAGTTAAGAATACAAGGTCGAACAATTTGTACACCAAATTTAATTTCTCTACTATCGATAACTAGTATCCATTATAAAGTATAAAGTATCAAGCATCAAAACTTCATCTTCTCATGATGATGTCAAAGTTTGCTACACATTCTATGAGAAAATCTACATCAAGCATTCATGTAACAAAGGAAGAATGAATCAATATAATCTATTTATTGTGATATTATTTATTATCATTTGATTTATGCATTGATCTTAGCTTTATTTTATGATTGTTTAACATGTCTTTCTTGATTTCGCATTTCATTGTTTCCACTTATTTATTTTTTATTTTCACCACTTGTAATAATACAATAATATAATAAAATTTTAAGTAAAATAATGTATGAATAAAAGAATTGTCTCCATAAAATATTTTTTTGAGATCTTTTCTATAATTATTTAAAATATTGGTATGGTAATCTAATAATTATGCCAAAAGGCATCATACATTGGAAACATTAGGGATTTAATGTGGATCTAAAAAAAAATCAATATTTTTTTATTAAAGATAAAGATAATGACTAGAATAATATAAAATAAAAGTATAATACTATAATAATAGTTTTAGTTTTGTAAAGAGTTGAATAGGAATACAAAATGAAAAATATAAATAATATAGGAATCTATTAATTATAATTATTATAATAAGTATAATATAATAATATAACAATTTTTCAATTAGAATATAACAAAATTAATATAATAATTTTCAATGTCTCTTACATAAATTTTTAAATATAAAAGTAATGATATATAATTTTAAAACTAATTATCATTTTTATCTAATCAATAAATATTTTAAATACTATTTTTATAATTACTATTTTTATGTTAGATATTTTATAATTAATTACAAATTATGAAGTTTCTAGAATAATAAAAAATGAAATAAAATTAAAAATATATTTTTGATTAAGGTAAAATAGGTTTTGAAGGGACTTGGAAAATCCATTATGAAACTACCATCAACAAAAGATACACCAACAAGGTCCAATAGAAGACAAGCAAGAAAAATGTAGGAGAATAACAAAAATAAGGTCACAGATCCACACAACACTACTAAATTTCTTATAGAATTTTAGTAGCCTCTAGATTTTTTTTTATAACAATATCATGCATATCCATGACATAATGGATAATTTGGGATTGGTCATCATTACCTTTAGCATGGCTATCCAAGTTCTAGTAGATGGACCTTGTAGAGAAGTCGAGCCCATTTTGTGTTAATCACCAACAACCACATCCTAACCAACATCAATGACATCATGAGCCATAGTCTTACCTTTCTTTGAAACACCAACATTGAGGACCTAAGATTTCTCATTGAACATTTTGAGCCCCATGGTGCTACTTTGAACAAGGAAATTGCTAAAAAGACCACCATCTTGATTTTTTCATGCATCTTGCCAATCGTGTTCTTCAACATTTTAATTTCATCTTCTTTCTCAGTCTTCATACCCTTAACATATTTAGCTACCTCTACGATGGGTCCCACCATTTTATCTAAGCTATCCTTACTGATTCTCTATTTAGAACCATACTAATCATTAATCCTATTATTGGGGAAACTAACATTATCTTTGACCATGTTCATTTTTTAAATAAGCCAATTAAAAATCTTGGATTAACCATAAATAGCATCCCTTAGAAGCACTAGCAAATCCATAGTTCCAACAATAGGAATCTCCTTCTCCACTTCAAAGGGAATCTCAATATGAAACCCCCTTTTAATCTCATCAAGGATAACATTAATATCATAGTTGTCATCTACTGATATCCTCATCTTTCATTGTGAATTCCTTAATACTAAGATCATCAACAAAAAAATTGAAAATATTAGCAATTCTCTTTTCCTCAATTTGAACCCTAGAAATGAATTCTTCCCTTTCTTCTTGCCTCAATTTCTCTCCTTTATGGGATTTAGAGGATTCTCTCACTTTAAGGGTATAGTTCCTTATGAGATTCTACCTGGCCCAAGCTTTGGGTGTAAGAGGCCAAAACATATTCAACTTCTTTATGGTATTGGGTAGAAAAGGGGACACAATGAACATCATTTTCATTTGTGTCATAATCATTATATCATAAAGGTTTAGAGGCATACTTCCTCTTCTTTGGATGCTTTCTATTTATAATATGGAAGTAAGCATCCTCATTAGACTAGGGGACATCCTTAGGATAAATAGACATATCTGAATAATGAACATGGACATTCTTTGGGCACACTCAATATTATGCTTGGCCTAGGAGGGTTTGAAAGCCTAAATAAAGACCAACTTGACATATTCCTATTACTCCTATTAAGCATTAATGGTTGTCATTAGTATCATTCAGTCATAGAGTCGATAAAGGATAAAAAATAGGATAGTTGGTCATTACATAGAGCCTTTACATCAAGAATGACACAAGGAAAATACCTAAGTTAACTAAACAAAGCCTTGACCGAGCACTCTTCCTGAGCCAAATGATCACCGAGTACCAAGAACTGTGCTCACCGAGCATTCATATGAACTAAGCACCCATTAATTGCCGAGTGATGAATGCAGTGAACACCGAGTGAAACAAGAAACAACATAGCAGTTTAGAATGACACAAACATCAAGGAAAATGGTTTACACCAATCAGAAAATGGTTTACCAAGATCGAGATGGAATTTAATATGGATGTAATCATTAAATTATTCACGAGTCCTATGTATTGTAGATCTAGGTTATTTATTTTCACTGTTGATTTTAGGTTTTCTAAGATATTGTAGAACCCTAATTAGGTCAAGTAAGTTTTATATAAAATTTGTAAGGATTTCATTTGATCACATATCATCAAGAAGTAGCCGCACTCAGGACATCAAAAGATTAGACATGGTTTTTGACATAAGGATTTGACATAAGTATTCAGTTTTTCATAAAAAACATAAGGCTACCAAGTAGTATAGAAAAAAATACACATCACAATGAGGTGATATCTTTATAGTATTTCATATATCTGAATCAGGCAAGTTAGAGTTACTATTTATAGATATATCCTACTATTACTTTTTAACCATTGTAGAAGATTTTTAAATCTCTTAACTAAGTGAACTTAACAGTTCTATTGTAAATCTCTTAACTAAGTGCACACTTGATTGTGTTGCTTAAATCCTCTAACTAGGTAGATCTAGCTGATCTTATTGTTTCTCCTAACATAGTAAGATCACCAGAAGTGATCACAATCTTTGTAGCCTTAACATGCATACTTTGTTACTGTAGTAGTGAAGCTTTATGGGTGTCATCCCCACCGTATTTTTTACCTTCTAACAAGGGTTTGTACAATACTAAAACATTTGTGTTAAGTGTATGAAGTTTCATGAATGATTTATTGATCAGGTTACATGTATTTACATTTTAGTTATATTTGAATGTATGTTACATGCAATGGATTCAGTTGGTTAATGTTGTCTATGCTTACAATGTTTTCAGTCTTGAAAATTTTTAAAGGTAATGATTCACCCCTCCCCTCTTAGTACATATCTTTCCATAATCCCAACAATTGGTATTAGAGATAGTTCTCTTATTTTTTGAAATTTTAATCATTGAAGAGAAAAAAACTAAGGATGGAAAGGTATAATCTTGATAAGACAATTGAGAATCAGAGAATACAAATATATATCTACAATATTGAAAAATTCAAGGAAGCTAAAGAAGAACTAAGAAAGCTACCGATCGAAAGGAATGATATGGCACTTCAGAATAATGAGATTGATTATCATGAAGAAGAGATAGATGACCCATTTGAAGGATCTAGATCTGGCAGCATATTTGACGCATCTGAAGGAACCATATCAGATCGATCCAAAAAAAGTCTACATCTTATTGAACAAGTGAAAGCACTGCAGATCGGTTAAGAGACATAAATGGTCAGAATGATTGATGTCATGAAAAATGAAAGGCAATCAGAACAAGAAAGAAATTTGGCTATTGAAGACAGGACGCAAATGACTAATAAGTTGCAAGAGAAGGAATCAAAAATATTAAGACTCACCGAGCATCACATTGAAATCTCTAATGATATGGTTGTCATAAGTTAGGAAGTCAACCGAGTAAACAATGAGCTTACAAGGAAATTGGAAGACATTGGTTAGTTAAGAGAAGATAATGAAATATTGAAAAATGAGGTAAAGATTCAATATCAACATAATTAAATGATTAAGAAAGCTGAAGATAGTACTAAAAGAATCTAGATGAATTCCTAATTAGTCAAAAAAGACTTGATAGCACAACTAGTTTAGGCTACATCGAGAAAGGAGAGTCATCAAAACAAGATGAACAAAAGAATTCCTATAGTAATCCAAGGCCAAAGAAGCTATCATGTTATCACTCTAGAAAGCCAGGCCACACATCAAATGTTTGCACAAGCAAGAAAAAGGTATTCCTAAATCCACTCCTAAATTTAATGGTTATTGCTATAACTATAATAAGTATGGACATCAAGCACATGAGTGCAAATCAAATTTGAATAGGATACATAAGAAACCTTATATGGAAAAACATTGTCGCACTTGCAACATGCATGGACACATATCACATGAATGCATGACAAAGATGAAGCAAGTCTAGACATCGAAAGAACAAAACAAAACAAAACAACTAAGAAGGAAAGGTAATGCATATACTTAGGATTACAACACTTGGGTTAATTGCACATCAGGTGGAAGATATGGACATGTAGCAAAAACTTGCATGAGAAAGAACTGGAAATCAATATCTCGTAATTGCACAAGAACTGGTATGGCATGTTTTCACTGTCACAAGGTTAGTCACTTGAGAAAAGATTGCAAAGATTGAGCACCAGAGATAAATGCTGATACAAATGGAAATACAATTGAATAAAGAATGAGGATAAGAAATCAAATGTGGAGAAAAGCTTCAAATGACAATGCTGGATCAAGCACTGCAGTCGGTGACACCTCATCCATTTGATTAGGTGATATCACCACCTCCACCTAAGTAATTAAGGTATGTATGGAACTAAATTTCAATCAGCTATATCTTACAATAATTCCTTATATGTACTGAATGAACAAAAAATCAACATGAAATGAGATACATTATGGTATTATATGTTTAGAACTTAAAATGTGTACAGTCAGTAAAAGCATGATAGAGTAAATGTTTTCTAGTCGATGAATATTGGCAAGGTTAACCGATTTGAAGTATCAACCGATGTAATATATAAGTGTTAGCCGAGCTAAAGCCATTGAAGTGTTAATCGAGCACAACTATTTTTATCGAGTTGTAGTAGGTAAAGCATCTAATACAAAATTTTGAGTGGGAAAAGAGATTTTTGGTATAAATATGTGATGAACTCAGTCATTTCATCACACAACGGTCATGAGAAGAACCAAAGCGACTTGAGAAAATTTGAGCTAAGAATTTCCAAAGCACTTGAAAAATATTTAGGGAGATCTCGAGCGATTTTACCACTACTTCAAGTAAGTTTCAAGACACTGCTCATTATTTTACTAAATTATTCAAAAAGCCCTAAATTTGAGAAAGAATGGCGTCTTCATCTAAGGTTATTAAATTGAAGTCTGAGAGTGACAAGAAGGTCACATTGATTAAGTCTACAACTTATGATGAATTGAAATAAAGTTGCACCCTGAAATAACTTCATAGATTGATCAAGAGGACACATTTTCCAGTATATCACCTAGCATTTTGTTGGTGCAAGACATACACGCATACATCCATTATAAAATTAGTAAAATTGGAGATTTCAAACTTCAATACACTTACCAGGAGCTAAGTGAGAACAAAATTCTCAAGGATGAGCACAAACACCTGGAGTGAAGGGACAGATGAATGCCCCATATTTCTCAAGAGAATTTCAAATAGAATTGAGTAGGGTTGTTCTGATCCAAGTGCATGAAGGTAAAATATGTCTCGATGAACCAGTTAAACTATCCAAGGACATTATACATGTGGTCACTGGTTACCCTACTACCGATAAAGCAAAGGCCATAAGGAATGCACCAAGGTAAGAGACTGAGAATCTAACTGGAGCTGAATGGGATGGAAGATGAATGAGAGTTAATACAATCATTAATCCAGAGACAAGATTTGCAGCCTATGTTATTGGCTACAAGATTTTTCAATCGAGCAGGCCAAACATTGTACCTTCTAGAGCTATAGATATTGCTTATAAGATTGTTAAGAATGTTCTTCAATTGGACTTCGCCGAGATACTACTTAAACAACTAGAGGAAAATATGAGAACCATTAAGATAGCAAAGACAAACACATGTAATTTTGGTTCTCTATTGGTCTGTATATTTTTCTACTTAAAAAACTTCTTTCCATCAATCGGTAATGTTGACTGGGATGTCAAATGATCACTTATTATGCAAATATGTGAATTTATTCAGAGTCTAGGTCATAATTTTGTTAGTGTTATGGATGATTATTTTGGACAATTCAAGGATAGAATGCATCAAAGAAGTAGGATACCAAGTCACCTGGTAGAGAAACACAAAGAATATATACGTTTCCTAGTGGATACCGATACCACTTTAATCAAGGTAGTTGAACTGAGGGCTACTTGGTTACCCCCAACGGGCTATGAATTGGATATTGACCGAGCTTCTAGATCAATTAAGGCACTATTGGCTGAGCCCAAAGATCCAAAATATACTAGGTCTGGAACCTATGAGGAGGCTGAGCTAAGAATAAAGATGGATCTAGTCAGAGTGAAAGTAAGTATAAAATCCAAAAAGATGATGGAAACACTAGTAAAATAATTTGGAGATGAAGAAGAAGAAGAAGAATCCACAACTAATCTGATTGAAGAAGCAAATGAGGAGGATACCGAGTCAGATAAGGATATTCAAGTTGCACCGATAAAGGCCAGATGGAAGAGGAAATAAGAAAAAAAACCTATAAGAGCAAGGGAACGATCCTCAATAGTTTCTTCTCCATCCCTGAAGAAAGGAATTGCAAAAATAACAAGGCTAACTACCACTAAAACATATAAGAAGAAGAAGAGAGGTGCCCGAGTCACCACCGAAAAACCTAAGAAGAGGAGAAGGTTGATAAGAGCCAAGGATGATGTTGACTCTGAGGAAGAAGGTGATCAAGGTAAATTTAAGGTTTTTGTACATAAAATTCAGTCGATAGATGAATTAGTTAAACATATAAAGGCAACGGGTAGACTAGCTCACCCTAAGATGAGTCGGTATGTATATATGACTATCAAGGATCATGAGAAAATAGAAGAAGCTATCAGCAAATGTTGATGAAATTTAAGAAAGTGCCTATTGAGTTTACAAGATATGTTCCTAAATAATTATATGAGAAAGTGTCAGCCAGGTGGACATATGCCCTGCACACAGAGAAGAAAATGAGGGAACACTCATTGATTTTGGCAATGCCTACCTTATCAGTTATTGAGATACAAGATTTGATGAAGCAATATTCCAAACATGTTTTGATGAAGAGTAAAGAACTTGAGGCAGTTGATGAGAATAGAAAGCTTCTATGGACTACAATTTTGAAAGCTAGGGCAAAAGCTGATCAACTTGCACTCACTATCATTCTCAAGAAGAAGGACAAAAGAAAAGGAAAAGGAGTTCACTCAGATGATGATGATATAGCCACCGAGGACCTAATTCATATATTTGATATTGAGATCTAGAAGATGATACTTATGCTGTGGATTTCTACCCGGCTGGATATATTGAAGAGTATAAACAAGATGCTCCTGAGAAACTAGTAACCACTAGGATAGAAGATGTCATGATTGAGGGAATCACAAATGGAGATCCTAATGATGATGTAAATGATGATGAGGACATAAAAACTATTGCAGCTAACACCAAATAGAATCCACCTACTAAGGCAACAATAGTTGATATACCGGGTGATTTACTTATACTAGTTCAAGCAATTGAGATTGCTACATAAGGGGAACCTAACAGCTCTATACCTGAGAAACAAAATGATACAACTAAGGGATAGGGTACAAAAGAGAAGAAAGATACAAATGAGCCTAAGAATAAAGAGGAAGAAATAAAAGAAGATACATTAGACACCAAACAAGATGCCCATGGACAAGACATCAAGACACCAGACACCAGGAAGGAAAAGGAAGAGAGTGTGTCTACCGAGCAAGACAAGACAAATCTGGAGACCAAAGCTCTTGTACCATACAAAAAATCCCCCACACAAGAGAAAAATAAAAAGAAGAAACATGGTAAGGGTCATGTCACACTAGATGAGGTTACTAAAATTCTTGAATGTGACCCTAGAACTTTAGACCCCAAAGCCTTAAGAAGATATGGTGAATTATTCATAAGGAAGGCTACATAGG
This sequence comes from Chamaecyparis obtusa, assembly GCA_027943335.1. Taxonomy (NCBI): domain Eukaryota; kingdom Viridiplantae; phylum Streptophyta; class Pinopsida; order Cupressales; family Cupressaceae; genus Chamaecyparis; species Chamaecyparis obtusa. The sequence continues at coordinate 9,791 of BSBK01008296.1, read as the reverse complement.
CAAGGTTAAGGAAAGAAAGTAAAATTAAACAGGTCTTAGAGGAAGCTAGAGACATTTTGATGCAAGTAGTCCTTGAAATCAATATTGATGAGGTAACTCCCATCATTGATCAAATTACCACTCTAACCGAACACATCAATGCCCCTAATGTAGATGCAAAGAAGAGGATGGAAGAATGGGTAGAGGCAAAAATTCAAATAAAGCTAGCATAGAAAATAAGCCAGGAAGTGGCAATCAATAAGGTCAAGCTATCAGAGGTCATTACTAAGCTTGACACCATTAATCAGTAGATATAAAAATTTTGTATAAGTTATGCACAATATACCACTTCACTACCGAGCTTAGTGAGAAGATATAGAAGCTTGATGAAGAAATACAGGTTAGTGCAAATAATTCTTTAACCAAGCCCAATGCATTTCATAAGAATTATTCAAATGTTCAAGAACTCTAGTGGTTAAGAATTTATTTGAGGAAGCAAGAGGATACAATTAGAGAGAAAGTAACTGCGCTTTACGATGAGTTGCTTCCCCATCTCAAGATAATGGAGAGACATGTGAATAAGGAAAAAGACTTAGTTGCCACCCTGGAAATATCATTTTTAGAAAATATTTTTGATATGCATGCACAAGTCGGTTTAGAGAACATTGCTCTTGAGAACCTTAAGGAGGAATGGAAAAACCTCTTGGATTCACTAAAGAAAATCCATCAGAATATTTTTGACAAGCTGTAAGTACATTATTTTTTTGACATGAATTTCAAAAAAGGGGGAAATTATATGTATGTATATATATATAATTGTATGTACTTCACACCGAGAGCATGTACAAAGGGGGAGTTCACATATGATTCATATTTTTGTTAAGTACAAATTTTTGAAGTCGGTTAATATAAATAAAGTTTTTGGTACTAATGCCAAAGGGGGCGAATGTTACTCCTATTGAGAATTAATGGTTACAGTCATTAGTATCATTCAGTCAGAGAGTCGGTAAAAGAGACAAAACAAGATAGTCAGTCATTACACAGAGCTTTTACAATGAGCAAGACACAAGGCAAATACTTGATTTAACCGAACATAGCCTTGACCAAGCACTCTTACTAAGCTAGATGATCACCGAGTACTGAGCACTATGGTCACCGAGAATTCATATGAACCGAGCACCAGTTAATTACCAAGTTATGAATGAAGTGAACACCGAGTGAAACAAGAAACAACATAGCAGTTTGGAATGGCATAAACATGAAGGAAAATGGTTTACATAGATCAGAAAATGGTTTACCAAGATCAAGACAAAATTTAATATGGATGTAATCATTAAATTGTTGATGATTCCTATGTATAGTAGATCTAGGTTATTTATTTTCACTATTGATCTTAGGTTTTCTAAGATATTGTAGAACCCTAATTAGGTCAAGTAAGTTTGATATAAAAAAGTTAAGGATTTCATTTGATCACATATCATCAAGAAGTAGCTGCACTAAGAACATCAGAAGATTGCACATGGTTTTTGACATAAGGATTTGACAGAAGTATTCAATTTTTCATAACAAACATAAGGCTACCAAGCAATACAGAAGGACATACACATCACAATGAGGTGATATATTTATAGTATTTCATAGATCTGAATCAGACAAGTTAGAGTTTCTATTTATAGATATATCCTACTGTTACTTTTTAACCATTGTAGCATATTTTTAAATCTATTAACAAAGTGAGCTTAACAGTTCTATTGTAAATATCTTAACTGAGTTACAACACTTGATTGTGTTGCTTAAATCCTCTAACCAGGTAGATCTAGCTGATCTTATTGTTACTCTTAATAGGGTAAGATCACCATAAGTGATCACAGTCTTTGTAGCATTAACTGACATACTTTTTTACTATAGTAGTGAAGCTTTGTGGGTGTCATCCCCACTGCAGTTTTTACCTTCTAACAAGGTTTTCAGCGATAACAAAACATTTGTGTTAAGTGTATGAAGTTTCATGAATGATTTATTGATCAGGTTACATGTATTTACATTTCAGTTATATTTGAATGCATGTTACATGCAATGGATCTATTCGGTTAATGTTATCTATGCTTACAAAGTTTTCAGTCTTGAAAAGTTTCAAAGGTATTGATTCACCCCTCCCCTCTCAATACATATATTTCCATAATCCCAACAATTCCATCATATGAATCACAAGACCTTCATGTAGAAGAGGTGGATTAAAGTATTTTGTGTTCATTAAGGCCAACAGATAGAAGGGAGATAAAATAAAATGGGAAAGAGGTGATACAATTGTACCTAAAGTGATTAAGCAACATGAAACGATAACTAAAGAGGCTACTGAAATGTCAATCTAGGGTTAAGTACCTCATAATCACCTCTACAAATTCTACCCAATGAATTTTGACGATGCCACAATTGTATCTTCCTTCTTTGGTCCTCTTAACTTTCTCCCATTCATCCTCTTTGTTGGAATAGGGCAAAAAATTCTTCTGAGGTCTTCTAGTCTCTATAAAATGTATTACCTTTAATGAGGGGAAGAAATTTTATAGAGACTAAAAGACCTTACAGGAAGCTCTATTTCAACAAATTGTTTAATTGTCTTTTATAGCTCTATGAGTTATCCATCTAAAACCATCATATAATCTTGTTCCATGTTACTAATTACTTTCTTCTATTGAAACAATTACCATCAAATTGATCTTAAATTTCAATTATCAATTTAAACTTTTTATCCACTAAACAATAAATCAATAATCTGGATAATTTATAATATTTGATTTCTTTATTTCTCATTTTCTACATAAAATGAGTTGCACCTTTTTCTTCCCAATTTTTTTTTAAATTTTAATATGAAAATAATATCTTAAGCTCTTCCTTATCAAAACTAACACATTTAATTACAAGTATGCTTTAGTAAGAGAATATGGGTTGTCATGAAGGCTTTTTCAAAAACATTTTCTATTAGCACTGTCATCATCAATACAATCTTACATATGAAAAATCATCAATTCTTCAAATGATATGATATAATATTCCAATTTTTTCTAGGCCATATTTAGTTATAATTGTGTTGGAGAATGCTTAGTAGTAATTTTTTTTATTCTTTTGTAATAATCTAATAAGAATTGTTTTAATCAAAATGAATAGAATAAAAAATTACATATTATATTGTGAGTTTTTTAGCATCGACGTTTCAGATCACACTCCGTGATCCATCATCAGGAATAGAGAATGAAGAATGAAAAATAAAATGTTTTTATTTTTCATTCTTCACTCTCTATTCTTGATGATCCATCACATTTTATTTTTCATTCTTCACTCTCTATTCCTGATGATGGATCACGGAGTGTGATCCGAAACGTCGATGCTAAAAAAACTCACACAATCGAATCCAAAAACTAATTGCATCGATTCTAATATTTCTAATATAAAATGTATTTAATTGATAAAAGATCATCAATCATTAAAATTTTAAGATGATTTTTTTGTTAGCTATTTCAAGAAAATTTAAAATGTACAATTTATTAGAAACCAACATAAAATGTTATATTCATTGTAGAATAATCAAAATTTTCATAACATATTTTTTAAAAGATTATAAATTAATGATGAAAATATTATGTAAAATATAATTTAATGGTAAAATTAATAACCATAACAATCTAAAACTTACACAATCTTTAAATTATCATTCAAAGAATTCTTTTTCTAACATTAATTTATTATTTATTATTTTCTATATTTAGCATACCATTGGTTTAGAACTATATAGTTTAATGTATAATACTTATATTTTTTATAAAAAATATTATCTTTTGATAGCTATCAATTCATTACGTTTCTAAACCTAATGAGTTTAATTTTTTTTTAATTAGAAGTTTTCTTCTAATATAATTCACATTGATACACTTTTTCATAGTTATTGAATTTTTATGATACTTGCAGGTGAATCTTACATCGCAACTTTTAATCTCGGAGATAAAAAAGTTTCATTCAATATGAAAACAAATGATGTTATGCTCTTTGAAAGTAAACTTATGAATACCAAGATGAAAAATGTTACTTCTTGCATGTATTTTGATGTTTGGAAGAATCAAAACTTTGGAGTATTTAATAACCTAATACAAATAGATGTTCCTAGGCATGGCACAAATTTATTAATTTTGACATGTTCTTAATACTATAAAACCTCTTTAAATTATAGAAATGATTACGTAAATATTCTTTTATATTTTAAATATGAATGTTTAAGTGTATTGTTTATCTATAGACTTCAATTTTAAATAGATAATAACTAGCATATTATTCTTTTAGTTTTTTTTTCAAAAGGATTAATTAGATTTTCTTTCTACTTATATTATTTATATTCAAAAATAATTATTGTTTAGATTCTTTTAAATTTAATATTAATTAAAATAATTTAATATAAATATAATATCTATGTTAAAATATAAAATATTCAAAATTCACACACATGTACGCAAAGAAGCATATACACACAAAGAGATTTAGCATAGAATGAGAATGACTCCATAAAAGTCTATATTTATTATTGTGTATTATACACACATAATTCTAGATCACATTTTATTTTATGCAAAACTCATTATAAATTTAAAAATTTAATATATGATATTTTAGACATTCTCCTTGAATCTCACCAAAGAGTTGCTTGTTTTTCCCCTTCTCTTGTAGGGCTCTCTTGTGATTTTGGTATATGTAGGGTCATTCTCTTACTAGTTTTTTCTATGGTGCCCATGTCAATTAAGGTAGGTGGTGATGTGGATGGGTGTGTTCAAGCTCTTCTCTCATATCTCCCTTGTGTAAGCCAAGATGGATGTGTTTGATTTTCCCAAGCCTTCTATTTTTGGGTTTGTGCTTATTGTTGAGACTCCTAATGTTACAAGTAGTGGTTGTCGTTGCCGCAAAAGATCGACTTGAATGCTCGATACAACCACTAGACTTATAGAAGACACAAAAGGTGGTTAAGCCATGTCACAAATCCTGAGGGGAGCACTGACCATTTTGTCAATAATCTCCCCCTCAACAGTACCCGAGGGGATTCGAACCTGTGACCAAGCTCTAGTACCACTTTTTACAAGTAGTGGTTGTCATTGCACCAAAATATCGACCTGTGAATACCTAGTACAACCCCTAGATTTATAGAAGACATAGGAGGCAGTTAAGCCATGTTGGGAATCCCAAGGGGAGCATTGACCATTTTTCCAACACCTAATGTGCTATCTATTGTGCTTCACAACTCACACCCCAGAAACAACTAGCCTAGTGGGAATACCTTGTTTTTTTCTCTTGTCCCATTTTTGTCTAATGTTTCAACTATGCTCTCATGGTTGAGGACCTTGTTGGACGAGGCATTAGGGAAGTTAGATTGTGAAGTAAATCTTGACACTTAATGTCTAGTTAGTGAGGTCCCTCCTCCTTTCTTTTTCTTCTCTCTTTTCTCTTTTCTTCATTTGTTTCCTTTATTTTGTTTCTAGGTTTTTGGGCTTCAGGGGGTTCAAAGCTACTAAGGTGACTTAGAACCCTCAAACCCCCAAAGGTCGAAACCATTTTTACTTCACCAAGTTGAGGAGTTGTTTTTGGGGTTCAGGGATACCAAGACTGATGATCCTTGAAAGAGATCATGGACCTAGGGACCCGCAATTGTTAATGCTCGAAACTACCCAAAGGAAGTGTACATACCATAGTGGAAGGAGGCAAATAAAATACAAAGAAGATCTTGGAGGGAGTAGTATGGGGAGGCAAAGAAAAGAGAGAGAAGCGGAGGTTGTTATTTCCTTTAACTTGGCATGATGATAGGGGAAGTAGAGAAATAATTGTGATAGAAAGTATAAAGGTATGCATCAAAGTGAGAAGGTTTTAGTTGTAGGATGAAAGCATTGTAGAAGATGCATTAGATGTTGTATATATGGATGGAAGAAGAGAAAGGTCGTGCAAAATCCTAAATTTTTAACTCATTTTTATATGAATTTGTTTCGATGAATTTAGTTTTTGGTTGTAATCTTGTGTGGATATAATATTACCAATTTGAAAGAGAATTTAGTTTGAGCTTTGTGAACTTGTAGCTTGATGCAACAAAATTTTAACTATGAACCAATGTCATAAAGAATATATGAAACACAACAAATTATTTCAAAAATCATAACTCTTCATTATTCATCCAACTATCCTCTATATTGCAATAACATGAAACACTAATTTAACCAAATTCAAAAATTAGCAATTTTGGCAGATTTTCACAAAAACCTATTTTTTGCCATTTTTGGTATTTTCTAAAACAACTCCTATAAAACTAATTTTTTCCCTAAATATGCCCTAAACAAAGTTAAGAAGAATTGTCAACTAATCTTCAAAATTAGAAACATGATTTTAAAGTTATTAAAAAACACAACTTTCTAAAAACTCAAAAAAACAAAACTAAAAGCCAATTTTGGATGTCAAAATGGCTCCCTATAAAGATAAGCTTGTCACCAATCCAAATGGCATCTCCTGAAGAGTCTACTTGTAAAATTTTAACCTAAACAGACAACTGAGTCAAAAGTTATGACTATCGGAGGTCCTCGCATCATAGCTAGAGGGGAGTACATGCTTGCATCAATTGGTATCAAAGATTATGTTCCCAAGCATGCAAAAAAAATTTCCAAATGTGAGGCAATCTAGAACTAGTGCCTATGGGTGAAGAGTGGATTCTTATAAAAAAAACACCAACTATGACTTAGTTTCCACTTGGAGGCATGGAGCAGTTATGGAGAGCTTGAGAAAGAGGATCATTTCCGGTTTCCAAAGTCTCGATCAATTGAGATCTTGAACTTGTAGGGAAATGTGAAGGTGAGTGGAATATTACAATAGATGAGAAGATGATTTTGAAGACTAGGATGAGGTGGGTAATGAGGTGGTCCATATTAATTTTATCCTTGGAAAGATACTAGGAAGACAGTTATGGGCTGAAGAGAATACTATTGAAAAAGAATAGTTGTATCCAAAAGGAGAAACACATGAGTGTAACTCACACAGGTAAAATGAGTAAAATAAATGAGGAGAGAAAAGATTAGAGACATAGTCCAAAAAAATGGTCATAATGGATCATTGGATAGTTAATAAAGGAAAATGATGTGATGGAGGAGAAAGTACCTCAAAAATTGAGATAGAAGATGAAGTTCAAAATGTGGATTTGAAAGTTGATCAAAGTCCTAATAAGGATGTCACATTTCTTGTATAATAGTTCTTCGATTAAAGATGTAGAAGAGATACCTGGAGACATAGTAGCCATAGTTGTATTGAGTGTTGATGAAGATAAAATTGGATTATAAGAAATATTTTTTAATGAATTTTATGATATTGAATTTGAGGTGGATTCAAGTATGTTTAAGTGAGTGAGAAAATGGATTGTGTAAGTGATAGAATGAAACACAAATATTACAAATTTGTATGTAGAAGTTGTGAAAATTTTGTCAAGTGAGAATTGGTTGAGGTGGTGATTTTGTGGTGGATTGAAATCCATGTGAGGAAAAGAGTGGATATGTTATCTGGTGGAGGAGGCTATTTAAGGGGAGATTGGATCTCCACAAAGGAGAAGAGGAAAGGAGAGAGTCTTTAAAAGAGGAGTACAACTCATTGTGGATGCAAATCCATGAGAGGAGGGAAGGGTAGTGAGCAGATTTGTAGGAGGTGGATGGTGAATGTTCCAACTAGACACTAGAAGAGAAGGAGAAAGAAGTAGTTTTATGTACCTGACACAACAATGGAGTTTAATGTAGGTTATTTACAACTTGAAAGGTTAATCTTATTACCTAACTATATTTTGTGAGTTCTATTTACAAAAAAGTTTCCTACCTGATTGTCTAATACTAGATAGTATACCGGGCTAATAAGTAATCAACATCACTAAGAAAAAACAAACACCTTTTTCAATTCTACATAGTTTTTATTCTAGTAAAAAGTGAACTACCATCATGAAAATAATTATTTGAGCGAACCCATAAGAGATGTTTTAAGCATAGAGGTCCATATTGGAGTGATATATATCAACATGGCAATTGCGCCATTACATTAAAATGACAACAAAACAATAAAGTGAGGCCAAGAAATATATTAATGACAAAGAGATAGGAATACTAACCAAGGGGAAAATATAGATTTTAAATCATTTAATTTATTTGACAAATAAAGTTTGATGACAAATTTCATTGCAAAATTAAAAATTATGTTCTTTAGTATAGATGATAAAATTTAGGGGGGAAGTTTTGGAAGAATATTGAGCTATTAAAATATTGTATTTTTACAAAAGAAATAAAATAAGAAAGAAGATAAAATATGCATTGAAAGAAGATGAAGGAAAAGGTAAGGGTTTAGGTTTGGAATCATGGACATTAAAGAGAGAACATTAGGATATAGATGCATAGAACCCAAGGGTGGTTTGATTAAGAAAAATAGTGTACAAAAATGGGCAAATAAAATTCCCACAAGGGGAAAAATTATATGGTAAGAAAAGTGGAAAATTTGGAGAGAGAAGAATGCCAAAGATATATATTGTAGACAAGTATATTAGGGGAGGTAGAGAAGAAGGAAGGGAGAGGTTTTGAGAGAGGATGATAGGGAAATGACAATAAAATGATAGGGTAGAGAGATTGTAAATGGAGGGTCCCTAATGAAAATCATATGTAGTGACCTCAAGTTGAGAGGTAGACGGAAGTGAAATTGTTGGAAAGATGAATGTTGATGTAGGTATGTAAGCCATAGTGGAATGAGGTGAAGGGATTTCAAAGAATATTGGAGAGGGATTGAGAAGATATATATGAATAATAAGCTCAAACAAAAATGTGATCCAAATCAAGTCGGCCAAGACTTAGATAGGACACAAAAATTCATCCTCAAACATGCAATATCTTCACAAAATCTATTCCAATAATCGCAACACGCTACTTCACCAAGTTGGATAGGACCTAAATGAAGAAATGCCAACACACTAGTGAATCACCAAATGCGATCACCACAATCAATGCAAACTTTAAAAATGGTCATAAAATAATCCAATAATACTAGCAAGAAGAAAGAATAGCTTCCCGAACCTTTGCATCAACTCGATCTCAAAATCCAAACTCATCTTTGTACTGAATACCAACAACATTGAACATAGAACTCTATTACACTAAAAAGATAACTTTCCAGACTCTAAAATATGAAAAAACACCAATTGAGGAAATAACAATGAATCCCAACATTACCACTAGCTTCGCACCAATTGAATCAACCACATTGATCCTCACAGAAGAAAAAACTCAACCCGTGACACTTCCTTAACAATAGGAACATTGAAATACTAGTATTTGATAAATCAATCATAGTTCACTCAAAATTCCATGCAAACCTCTATACGTTGACCAAAATCAGATACACACATATATGAAACACCAACCATAATAGAAGAAAAATATCTTCAACAAATCACCTGAAAAACATAAATCATCTTCTTTGAACAAACTAAACACGTTTTCTGCAACAACAATAGTATGTTGACATAAATGAAAAAATACTAATGTTAGCACATATAAACAAGGTCTAATCAACAACATCTAACATGCTCAATGATCTCCCAACACCCAATGGAGTGATAATTTTCATGGTCTACTCCTACTAGAGATATCCAGACTCTCATGTTAGTCTATAACTAACTCTCCCCAACAAGAGCCACTATTGGAACCTCCAACTTTTGAAGATGGTTGAAGGGGTGGTATAGATATTCTGTTGAGACACTAGGGTTTATCACTTAAATTTTT
>BSBK01008295.1:0-285000 GCA_027943335.1 Chamaecyparis obtusa | reverse complement strand
TAAAAACCTTAACATGGTATCAGACCAAGTTGAAAATGTAAGAGAGTAGTTGTTGATGGTGAATGTGTGACTGTCTGAGAAAATATAGTCTCAGTATGAGGACCATATCTCACAAATACACCATTGGATTTTTCTCAATTTTGGATATATTGGTGATAAACAAATTTAGAAGAATCTCACAGGAGTGATTGGCGATAAAGTGTTGGGTTAAAAAATTTATGACCAACTGTGTATGGGTCTATGTAAAATTTTTAAAAGAGTGAGGTTCCTTCTTTAAAATCCTAACGCTTGAAGGGAGATTCGATAAGATTGAAGGTTGTCATAGTGTATAGAAACCTTTGGATATTCAAGATAGGTCATGTGAAGAATTCTGGTAATGTTCAAGAATGGCCACATTAGTTTGTTAATTTGTATGATATTTTCTATATGGGCTCACCTTACAAAATGGAATACTTGAAATTTATAAAAGATAAGTATTCCATGTTTTATTAATGCACATAATTTTTTTAAGTTTGCAATTCATGTTATACTATTGGTTATTATAATCTTGTATGCTTCTATCATGGTATTTTTGGTCGAGATAGTTTAGTGAGCTATTTGTAATCTCTCTATGACATACCTTTAGGATGGAAGCACAAGAAAATTATATTCAAGGAAGAAAGAACTTAATGCTTGCAAATGAATTGATGATTGAGACCAGATGTAGAGGGAGTCTGACATTTCAAAAGAAGACAAGAGGTTGATACAATAACTTGAGATTCAAAGGGAGCACATAGAGGATATGGTTAAATCAACTTTTGATAATCTTGGTCGTATTGATTTAGAGGGGAGTAGTCCCATACTGAGATAGATTCTCTAGTGATCAAGAATCTATAATAGTTAGAGGACTAGGAATCATGAATTCCTTTTGGGCCCTATGTAAATCATGAGGAAGTGATGACTTCCAAATGATTATCACTTGTATTTGTAAGAGTTATTGAAAGGTGGTGATCTTACAATAACTTGACCTTATATTGTGATAGACATCATGTGATGGCTGAAACAAATCACAATAGATGATTTTTTGCATGGTGGATTCAGTTCCTTAAATAGACCATTGACCTTCTATTTTGATAGGACATCATGTGATGGCTGAAATAGATCATAATAGATGATTTCCTACATGGTGGATTCAGTTCCTTAAATAGACCATTGACCTTCTATTCTGATAGACATTGTGTGATGGCTGAAGCAGATCACAATAGATGTTTTCTTGCATGGTGGATTCAGTTCCTTAAACAAACCATTGACCTTCTATTGTGATAGACATCGTGTGATGGCTGAAATAGATCACAATAGATGATACCTTACATTAAGGATACATTTCCTATGAAAATTTTGGAGTTATTAGTGAATATAATGAGACTTGATATTCTTGGTTAGACTATATCTTTGATATCATATTGAGGTGATATCTAAAACATTTTTGAGTTATGGTGAATATCATGAGACTTGATATTATTGGTCAGACCATATCTCCGATACCATACTGAGGTTCAATATCTAAACAAATTTTGAGTTATGGTAAATATCATGAGACTTGATATTCTTGGTCAAACCATATCTCTGATATCATATTGAGGTGATATCTAAAACATTTTCTAGTTATGGTGAATATCATGAGACTTGATATTCTTGGTCAGACCATATCTCTAATATCATATTGAGATGATATCTAAAATATTTTTTGAGTTATGTGAATATCATAAGACCTGATATTCTTGGTCAGACCATATCTCTAATATCTTATTGAGGTGATATATAAAATATTTTGATGAGTACCTGGAGGACATCATTAGAATTAATGTTGGTAGGCCCAGTAGTTTGAGTACATGGTGAATATCATGTGACTTGATATTTTATGGCTATTACTCCTAATATTATGAGATGATATTCTTATGAATCTATGAATTTATGGTGAATATCATGTGACTTGATATTCCTAGTTAGATCATATCTCTGATATCATGGTAAATGATATCTTATGTTCCTAACATGTGTTTAATCTTCCCTAGCTAGAAGGGAGTGTTGATATTTTGTAGCTTCGGTCGGATAAATATTATGAGTCAATACTAGTGAAGATATGTATATATATTTAGTATATAGAGATGTGTGTATATGTATATTATATATATATATATATGTATATTATCTAAATATTAGATAAATTAATATAATACTCAAGAGATATTATATGTATGTATGTATATGTATATATATAATCATATTGTCATTATATTAATTACATAATAATGAATAGACATGTCCCATGAAGGGACATGTCTCTTCTTGGCTCATTCTCAATATAAGTGCAAGAGATTGTTGTATTTGGAAAACACATGCAATCGGATAGTGCTATTACATTTGCAATTATCATAAAAACCTTAACAAACATGTTATTCATATATGAAATTATACATTCAAATTATGTAATATCATTGATTCTTAGAAAATACTGAAACAGTATAGTGACATGCATTCTTCTATTTCTGTTCACATTTGTATCCCTATTAATTGTATTATCCTTCTACCCTATCCCCATACTCTAAGATTCTATCTCCTTTATTTCATTATACTACGTCATAAAAAACCCATGAACTACCTCCTAAAATAACTCAACTAATTACCCACTAATGATATTTGTTAACTAGTGAGACCACTCAAAACAAATATTTGAATAGATGGATAAAATAGTACTAAGGTAATCCTAAAAAGACTCAACAATCAATCGATCAACTGAATGTGGGTGGGGATTTTATAAATGGTCCACATCATCATTCCCTTGTATTTAAAAGTTTGAACATCCCCAGTCCTCTTGGCTTTGCTTCATAAGATGAAACAATAGCTATACTTATGAAAATCAGCTTTTGAGACCAAGAGTTGTAAGAATCAAATAGGTCTGCCAACTTAAGAAAATGCAGCTAATAAGTTATGGTTCAGGTAGTCATCAATTTTGATATCTAGTACTTATTCAATTTATTTATTTTTTCTTTAGCAAGTGTTTGATACAATTTCCATTTTCCTTCTCATGTTTCTCATCCTCTACTTGATCTTCACTAATTTCAGCTAGGTGTGAATAAGGTCAGTAACATCAAAGATGGTACTAATGTTCAAATCTTAGGAAAGTCATTTTGATATGTGTGTCATAAATCTTCTTCATGATTTTGTAAGGTTTAATTTTCTTGTGCTTCAACTTGTTGTAGGCATCTTAGAAGTAACTTTCTTTTCATAGATGTACCATGATCATTTCTCCCTCCTTGAAAAGTTTTCCTTCTCCAATTCAAAATAGATTATTCTTATGATGTTCTTTCATGGACTGAATTTGAGTGTAACACGTTGACGTATATTTTGAATATTATCTAAAAATACTTTTTGGTTATTATGTGGGCTTATTGGAAAATCAATTAATTCCATAATTCCCTTAGGATTTACACCAAATATAACTTGAAAAGTAGACTTACATATTGATCTATTTATATTTCCATTATGGGAAAAATCAACTTGAGCTATCACCAAATCTCATCCAAGAGGATTGTTTGCAACTAAACACCTCAACAAATTTCCCAAGCTACTATTCACCACTTGTGTTTGACCATTAGTTTGGGGATGTTACGTAAAATTGAATTGTAGTGTGCTATCCAAATTCTTCCACAAGTGGCTTAAGAACATGGATTCCCTGATACTTATTATTTTAGGAACACCATGCAACCTCACAAATTTCTTGAGGAAAAAATGTGTTGGTTGTTGTAGCACCAAAAGATCAACCTATTAACACCTGATAAAACCACTTTAATTATATAACACGGGAGGAAATTAAGCCATATTTTAATCCAAGCATCATGCTACAAAACACAAGGATACCAAAGGTACACACCTTGAAACAATCCCCCCAGCACAAGCTCTAGGTTTGAACCCATGACCTCGGCTCTGATACCAATTGTTGGTTTATGTTACACTAAAACAATGACTTCTTAATGTGTGTGTCTGAATGTGGACCTCTAAATCAGGCACAAACGCAACATAGTCATTGCTCAATCATGAGATGGTGAGTATGAACATGAATTGCCCATCTCACAAAATCAATTGAATCGACCTATTTCCTCCTATGTGGACGAGGTGTTTAATTACTCTTAGAACGAGAGCCAACAACCATGAGACCAATCCCACAACGGGGGATTTTCCAAGAGCTATGAAGATGAGCCAGCTAAAATTGAACTAAATGAATGCAATTTAATCTAAGATCTTTGAAAGAAACATGAAATGAAAATTACTCTAGAGAACTTGAAAGTAGAAGTGATATTAAGCTATGAACAATTAAGCAAATTAATTCTAAAATGAGGTGCAATATTAAGCTAAAATGAGAAAATTATACTAATGCAATAAAAAGTTTTGAATTGATAAAATTGAGACACAAAAATAGTATAGTTTAGTTACTCTTAAAAATTGCCTCCCTCGAATGAAGAAATGAGGTTCATTAAATAGAAAAGCTCAGGAAGAGAATAAAGGGGGTCTTGATTTGAAACTCCTGACCCTTCATTTCCATTTGAGACAAAAATGCAAGAATTACTTAATAAAAAGAATGGAAAATGCCACACAGGTGGCCTTTCAAATATCTTGAATTATTAATTCAAAAAGGTGTGTCCATTCGAATATCAAGCAATTATTAATTCTTTTTTATGGGTAATTAGCTAAAGGGGGTAGATTTTAATTTTATTCCAAGTTCTTAGGACTTTAGGATTAAATTAATTTATCATAGGGGTAGTTTAGCTAATATAAGTCGAAGACTTTAGGAATTAATTTTGATATTTGATTAATACAGTTTATGGTCTTTGCAATTGACATCAAGTCGAATTAAGTTAAGTAGGAGAGAGAAAATTGCCTAGGAAACTAGGACTTTGAAGATGTAAAATTGACAAAAATGCACCAAAATTAATTGAATTTAATAGGTGCCAATTTTAGGGTATTACACTTAACACCTGATACAACCACTTGCCTTATATAACACAAGAGCCATTTAATCCATGTCACAAACCCAAGAATCATGCTACACACACAAGGAGACTAAGGGAACACACCTTGCAAAAAAATATATCACTTGATTGGCATCATTGATCTTTTTATAAGATATCAAATGGACCATTTCAAAAAAATGATCCACCACTACAAACATTGAATTATTATCTCTTTGGGTTTGTGGGATCCATGTTAGCATTAACAACACAAAAATAACAATTACATGCAAATATAACCAATTATCATAAAAACATAAACCACACAGAAGAGAACAGAAGACACAAAGATTTAACGTGGTTCACCCAATCCCTGGGCTACGTACACCAACAATGAGTCCAATATTATTATTATCCAATGATTACAACCTGATTACAATCTGTAATCCCTTACAGCTCAATTCTATCGCAAGTACTAAAACCATACATTATGAAATCCCTAACCCTAAGCCATATTATACAATATTTTTCCACTTTAGGGTTAGAATGAGTTACAACATGTCGGCCCAAAAAAATAGCCAAAAATATGTCAGCCCCGGTGAGGGCAGGAGGAAAAGTGTATAGTACTTTCCTGATTAGTCACCACAAGCTAACAATCTCCCACTTTGTGACTGATCAGTATTCCACACTAAAAAACCTCCCACTTGGAGACTGATCCTATAACAATACAGCTACCATATGAGGATCCCACTGGATCGAACCACCCTAGACTCATCTTTTCCTTTATTCTATTCAATCTAGAAGACCAACTGAAGCTGAACATGAGTTCAACTTCTCCCTTGTTACTACCTTTGTAAACATATCTAATGGATTATCATCTATATGAATCTTTTCCAACTTTAACTTCCCATCATCCAAACCTAACCGAATGAAATGGTATCGCAACTATATGTATTTTTTCTTTGAGTGCAAAGCATAATTATTCACAAGATGAATGGAACTTTGGCTATCTGTATGCAGAAAATTATCCATCTGTGGATGTCCCAATTCTTCCATGAAGAATTGAAGCCATATCATCTCCTTGGCTTCCTCTATGGCAACAACATACTCTGCCTTTGTAGTGGATAAAGCAACCACCTTTTGTAGTCAAGAAATCCAACTCACTGTTGTCCCACCAACAATAAATACATAACCTATAGTACTCCACCTGTTATCTATATCTCCTACCAAATCTAAGTCAACATAGTCATGTATAATAGTAGTAGATCCCCCAAAGTGTAAATACTTAGTGGGTGTACCTCTCAAATATCAGAGAATCCATTTGACTGTATTCCAATTCTCAATACCAGGGTGACTCATATATCGACTAAAAACTCCCACTGTGTGTGCAATATCTGGCCTAGTACATACCATAGCATACATTAAGCTCTCTACAGCTGAATCATAAGGTACCTTAGACATTTTAGCCTCCTATTTTGATTTCTTAGGACACATCTCCTTAAAGGGTGTGCTGACAGCTTTGTCATTCTCCATAGAGAAACCTTACAACACCTTCTCAATATAATCAAACTGAGATAAAGTCAACTTCCTATTTTTCCTATCTCTGCAAATTTTCATACCAAGGATTTGTTTTTCTGCCCCCAAATCCTTCATCACAAAAGAATGTGCTAACTATTGTTTCAATCCCTTAATGTGATTCATGTTAGACCTATCTACAAGCATATCATCAACATATAAGCATAAATAATGTAGCTATCATCATCCAACCTCTTAAAGTAAACAAAATGGTCAGAATGACACCAAGTGTATCCATGCTCATTCATAAAAGTGTCTAATTTAATATACCATTGCTGAGGTGCTTGCTTCAAGCCATATAAACTTTTCTGCAATCTGCACACCAAATTCTCCTTACCCTTGACCTCAAATCCTTGTGGTTGTACCATATATATTTCTTTATCCAAATCACCATGAAGAAAAGTTGTTTTAACATCAAGCTACTCTAAATGAAAATCTTCAGTAGCCACAATACTTAAAATAGTATGAATAGAAGTCATTTTAACAACTGGATAAAATATCTCATCAAAATCAATGCCCTTTTTCTATGCAAATCCTTTTACAACTAACCTGGCTTTAAATATTTTCTTACCTCCATCCTCTTCTTTCAGCCTGTAAACCCATTTATTCTGTAAAGCTCATTTACCTACAGGTAACTTGCATAAATCCCAAGTTTGATTTTTGAGCAAGGAATCCATTTCCTCTGTCATTGCAAACTCCCACTAAATCTTTGTATCTACTTGCATAGCTTCATTATAAAATTTAGGTTCACCAACATCTGTTAAAAAAATAGAATACAAAGAGGGAGAGAATCTTTCTGGAGGTCTACTTAGCCTTGTTGACCGTCTAACATTCACTGGGGTGTGTGGTATTTGTTGTTGTTTTTGTTGTGGAGCATAAGGAACTACTGAAACATCATCTTTAGGAGTATCATCTAGTACTACATAATCATTTTCTTTCTTCTCATGCTACTGCAATAGATCTTTGTACAACACTTTCTCATTGAATATGACATTCCTACTTCTTACAATTTTATGATTTTAAAAATCTCAAAGCCTATAACCAAATTCATCAATGCCATATCCAACAAATACACATTTCTTTGACTTAGCTTCCAGCTTGGTTCTATTTTTAGAATCTATATGTGCAAAAGCTTCACAACCGAAGGTTTTGAGAAAAGAATAACTCACCTTCTTACCACTCCATGCTTCCTCTGGAATACCACAGTCCAAAGGAGTAGACGGGCCTCTATTGATTAAATAAATAGTATTGTTTACAGCCTCTTCCCACATGTTTAAGGTAAGCCTAGCATGTAACCTCATACTCCTTGCACGCTCCATTATTTTCCTGTTCATGCGTTTAGCCACTCTATTTTCTTATGGAGTCCTCAGTATAGTTTTCTACCTACGAATACCATTAGAGGAACAATAATCTTCAAATTTTGTGTTGCAATACTCACCACCATTATTAGATCTTAGACATTTTATCTTTTTACCAGTCTCATTCTCAACCAAGCATTTCCATTTCTTAAAAGTTTGAAATACATCAGATTTATGTCTAAGGAAATAAATCCATACTTTTCTTGTTGCGCTATCTATAAATGTAACATAATACAAAGAGCCACCAAGGGAAGATACCTGAGCTGGTCCCCATACATCTATATGCACAAGATCTAATCTCTCATATTTCTTTTCCCTTCCACTCTTTACAAAACTAACTCTCTTTTGTTTTCCATAAACACAACTTTCACAAAAATCCATATTGACACATTTCAGACCAGGTAAAACTTTCTTTGAATAAATTAATTTCATACCTTTTTCACTCATGTGCCCAAGTCTGTTGTGCTAGAGTGTTGTGTCAGAACCTACAGCAATAGTTTGATGTTCTTCCTGCTCAACTGTAGCCACTATTCCTGAACATTCATTATCTTCTGAAATAATTAAAGTAGAAGGAACACTATGACCTATACAAAGATATAAGGTGCCTACTTTCACACCTTTTTCTACTACTAAGGAACCTTTTGAAACCTTCCAAATTCTATCATTAAAAGTAACTGTACAACCCTCATCACCCAGTTGCCTTGCTGAAATTAAATTCCTACTCAACCTTGGAACATGTCTTACCTCTTGTAGTAGCCAATGATTCCCATTTTTCAACTTAATCTTAATTTTTCCCTTTCCAACTATCTGACAAGGTTCATTATCACCCAAATAAACTTTCCCTAAATCCCCTTGGACATAATCAATAAAGTAACCTCTATGGGGTGTAGCATGAAATGAAGCCCCAGAATCTAAAACTCATGAATCATCAATACTTTCTAAAGAAAGAAGCAAGGCATCCTCTTCGGGTTTATTACTTACCACATTTGTCTCCTTGTTACCTTCTTGTTTGTCTCCTTTATTCTTCTGAGACCAGCAATCTTTCTTATTATGACCTAGTTTTCCACAGTACCAGCAATCATTTGGCCCTTTGGATTTGGACCTCTTTCCCATTGATTTTCCACTTGATTTCCCATGATTTCTAGAGTTTTTTCCTCTCTCATTGGTTCTACCTCTGCTTTGTGTGTTTAAGACACTACCTGATGTGGTATTATAACTAAAAATAGAGTTACTAACAGTCATTACCAAGCCATTCCAGCTTTCAAGAAAAGAACACAAAATCAAGAGAGCCCTGACTTCTTCATCAAAAGTAACATTGATAGAAGTTAATTGATTGGTAATTATATTAAACTCATTTAAATGATTAGCAACTGACCCACCTTCCACCATTTTCATATTAAACAAACGCTTCATGAGAAATACCTTATTTGAAGCAGAGGGCTTTTCATACAACTTCACTAGGGTTTTTATCAAATCTTCAATAGTCGTTGCTTGTGTAATATTGAATGCCACCAATTGTGCCAAGCATAATCAAATACTACCAAGAGCCTTTCTATCAAGAATTGTCCAGTCCTCATCAGAAATGCTTGCTAGTTTGTTGGCTTTTCCTTCCAACAGTCATCATAGATCCTTCTGATAGAGATGGTCCTCCATTTTCATTTTCCATAATTGAAAGTTCTACCCATTAAACTTGTCAAACTTTAGCCTACCCTCATCTTCCATTTCTCCCACTCAACCATGAGACTCCCACTAAATCATGAGATCTTCCTACAGAGGATAATCGAAAACAACCTTGCTCTGATACCACTTGTTAGGATTAACAAGATAGAAATAACAATTACATGAAAATATAACCAATTATCAAAAAAACATAAACCACACAGAAGAGAACAGAAGACACAAATATTTAATGTGATTCCAACAGTGAGTCCAATATTATTATTATCCAGTGATTACAATTTGTAAACCCTTACATCTCAATTCTGTCGCAATTAATAAAACCATACATTATGAAATCCCTAACCCTAATCCATATTATACAATATTTTTCTACTTTAGGGTTTGAATGAGTTACAACATGTCGGCCCAAAAAAATAACCGAAAATATGTCAGCCCCAAACAAATTCTAACCCTGGCGAGGGCAGGAGTAAAAGTGTACAGTACTTTCCTGAACAGTCACCACAAGCTAATAATCCCTAAGACAAAATCCATAGAAATATCAACCTATGGATCCTTTAGCACAAGAAAGGTCATGTATAAACCTATATTTTGACATCCTCCTTTTTGTACTTGACACACACTACAAGTATAGATGAATTTGTTCACATCTCTCCTCAAATTAGGACAAAACAATTTCTCACTCACTAATCCAAAAGTCTTATATCTTCTAAAAGTGTCCACATAAACCATTTGAGTGTATCTCTCCACAATATTTTCTCTTTTTTATCCAAGGGGAGTGTAAAGTTGAGACCCCTCAACCAAGACTCCATCTGATAGTATGTAGTCTTCAAATAGGTGTGTATAGGTATGGTTTGGATAGTTTAGAATTGCTAAGATGTTGATAAAATGTGGATTATTTTGATATTCACCTTTCATCTCTTCAAAACCAACCAATCCATAACTCATTACAACCAATAAATGACATATTCTACTCAAAGTGCTAGCCAGTACATTATTTTTATCACCCCTATGTTACACAAAAAAGTGTAGCTTGCACTTGAATGAAGCCCATTTGGCATGTTTGTGTTATTTCTTACCTTGTGAGTTGATATAGTTTAAGGTTTGATTGTCAGTGATCAATATGAAATCCTTATGTAAACAATAGTGCCTCCAATATTTTAATCTTTGTACCATAGCATGTGGTATACCTCTTTTTAGCTTCATTTAATTTCTCATTGAAAAAGGTCTACCCCTAAAGCATCATATTCAACTGTAAAAAAATTTACAAATTAAAGCATGGCAAGGATAGATACTTTGGTATCCATCCTTTTGATTTGTTCAACACTAAGATTAGTTACTTTGTCCATGCAAAAACCTTCCCTTTTGTGCAATCAATCAATGGTGCACTCATACCACTGAAATTTCTAATGAATCTCTTATAAAAATTTACCAAACCATAGAAATTCCTACCTCAATAATAGCTTGAGGATTAGGTCACTCAAAAATGGCTTTGACCTTTTCTAGATCCATGCCTAGTGATCTAATGAAATAAAATTGCCAGAAAAATTTCATCTTATCTTTACAAAACTCACTCTTTTAGTAAGTCAAGTAGTATCCTCAAATGGTCTACATGCTCCTTCAAGGATTTACTAAAAGTTAAGATTTCATCATATAGGATATTATAAATTTCCCAATGTGCATTCTAAATACCTGGTTCTTTGTTCGCATAAAGATAGCTAGAGCATTGGACAATACAAATGTTATTACCACCCACTCAAATAACTCATCCTAGGTTTTGGATGCAGTATTTGAATGACCTTCCCTAATCCAAATTTGATGATACCCATTTCTAAGGTCAAGTTTGGAGAAGATCTTAGCACCTGACAAGCAATCCAATAATTCATCTATCATATGTAGTAGATAATGGTACTTTATATTGATTTTGTTAATAGCTCTAGAATCAATGCATAACCTCTACTTTCCCCCCTTCTTAAGGGAGATTAAAGTAGGTGTGGCATAGGAATACAGTCTTTCTCTCAAGAATCATTTTTTCAATAATTCAATGATTTATCTCCTCAATTCCTTATTCTCTAGAGGATTCATTGTATAAGAAGCTTGGTTTGGAAGTTTAGCATTATAAATTAGATCAATTTGGTTAGTAATGTCTCTACAGGGAGGTAAACAATTAGGTATGTTACTTGGTGTCAAGTCAAAATATTGCTATGTAAATTTATACACTTCCACAATAATTTTTTATTGATCAAATTTATATTTTCCTTGTAGGTATAGAAGATAACAAATCTCTACTTTAGATTCTCTAAAAAAAATATTTCTACCCCACTACAAATACGGAAAACCTTTTTTTTTTTTTAAATTCTCCCTTAGAAGTCTTCAAAATATGGAGTCTACCCTCATGATGTATCTCATAAGTGTTCTCTCTACTTAACAATTATATTTCTATCACAATGTAATGTCCCCTTTTATAATACCTAAGAATTTTGGGAAAATTACTTCAATTCCTTTGAATTATAACATCTTGTTTTGTAATTTAAACTTGTGTAATTGATGATATGAATCTATTTATATATTAAATGACAATAATCAATGCCACTTGCTACCTTTGATTTGTACAATTTAGAGTATTTTTAAGTGAATTGACAAATTTTTCACTTAGTGCAATGATCACTTTCTGTATCAAATATAGAAATGTAAATATGAAATGAGATATAATGATATTGCTTCTATCAATATGAGTTGTTGTATCTGATATAAACTCATAAAACATGCAATGTTTGACACATATTATTGATTATAGCAATACAATTGTTGTGTCTAATCTTGATATATTAACTTGCAACAATATTGTTTATGTTGTATCTGATGTGTGATACCCTCCCTTTCAATCAATGGTGTTGTCTCTTATTTATAATTATGTGCTTGCGACCGAATAAGACATGTTGGAAATTGTTCAAATGAGCATATCAAATTAAGCATTAAAGGTGAATAAGTTTTAAAATCTAATGATATTATTTGAATGATGGAGAGTTCCTTCCTATATATTATTTTTGGACTGATAAGTCACATTTCTGAAGGATGTGTCTTATGTTCAATTATTTCACTTCACTTACTAATCACACCACATCATTACCCTTATGATTATTGATGAGACTTGTATTTGGATATTATATATTGAACACCCCTTAGAAAAAACATGAAACACACTTCAAACGTTGAAAAAATCTCATCTATAATGGTGAATTAGATAGATTAAAACATCAAATTAACCAAATAAATGGGTAAAAGTACAAACATGTCACACTTTTATAAAGGAAAATGTTAACAACACTGTTGAGCATCATTTTTACATGAAGACAACGGCTAGGAATTTGCGTAAACAACTTCCCCTCTTGGAAGATTGATGGAATCAATCTCAAGGTTCCTTCTGGCTGGGTCTCAACCGCTTGGATAGCTCAATGGAAGACAAATGTGTATTTGTTAACAAGGAGGCCTTTGCTAGTTCTTTTCTCAAGGGAACTACAAAAAAAACTTTAGAAAAACAAGATATTTTCTTTTTTGCCATGATTTTAGATTTAAGGATGAAAGCAATGCTAATTTAATTAATCTACTGAAAGCAAATTGCAAAGAAGGTTAGAAAGATGAAGGGTAATGAGAGATTTGAAAGGATTACTAAAAGAAATCTAACGGACATATGCTAACATCACACTACCATGCAAATTAAATAACCGAGAAGATGAGGAAAACCCACACAATAGAGATCAAATCATGTCACAATCTTTAGTTGAAAGGATGCAATCATCAACAGAATCAAACAATGCAAACGTAAGATAAGTCAAAACTCATCAGATCATGAAGCCACTCTAGATGTGCGCACACATGAGACAAGTTAATCTTAAAGCACCAAAGAATTATCTTCTTAAGGAATTCGTCACACCATGGCAATTTAGTACTAGCAAACACCAAACTAAAAGATCATAGACTCAGAATCATAAAACAACCAATTGGCTCTTTGAAATATAGAATGAGCAAATCACACATTCACAAACTTCGCATAGATAGCATATAAATCACACCATGAATCAAGCACCAATTATATTTGTTGTATTAATCATCAAGTCGACCCATCATTTTATTACAATTTATAGAGCTCTGCTCTTATTTTCGTAGCTAGGGTTTTGCTACAACTAAAACTTGAAAGTAAATCTAAACTAGAGCTTGTATTAAAGAAACTACTTCTAAAGCTTAGCTAATCTATCTTGGCATGGAATTAAGCCTCATGCATTACAAATATTTGAAAAAATCATGCATCAGACATCTCAAAAATGGAGCTGGAACTAGTGCATGCACTCGATGATCTTCATGTTTATACCCTTGATCATTGGCCCCGGCTCTCCCATGTGGTCCTAACTAGAAGAGATCCCACAGTCATGCACAAAAGACCCAAAGAAAGAAGCCCAGATGACTAGAAAGTGATCTCTAAGATAACTAGAGTCAACTTTCAAACATGCAAAAAAATGCCCAAAACCTGACACTTGGTCTAAAAAACTCAAAACCCAAAATTGACTAAGTGCTAAGTCCTTTATCCCCAGTACTTCAGACTTTTCAGACTTGTCAGACTTGCAGGTGGCCAAAAACTCCCTATGGATGCAATGGATGAAAATCCTACTCTACAAAAATGACTAAGTGTCAAAACTGAATTTTCTACTTCACAAAACTGGCAAATCTTGGACTGGAGGTCCACTAGTTGGGAGGCACTTTTAGGTGTGCCTTCTTGAACCTATCTACTATCTCTAGCACCTCATTGAAGTTTTGCATCTTGATCCCTTGAAGGATCTCTTTTTACCTATCTTTGAAGTCTGTCAATTCTTTTGCAAAAGCCTTTATTTCTTCCTCTTCACTTAACATTTTTTGAATTTCCTCCTTTTGGTAGAACATCTGTTGAAGGTCTTCCTTAAACTTTACCCCTCAAAATATGCCTAGATACTGATCGATGATTTCATTTATTGAATACATGGTTTTATCATCATCTTCATCAAAAAAATCCAAGTCCAACCCCTCAAAGAACCCCTGCGGCTCCTTTGCATAGAGTGTGCTATTATCCCTCCTCTTGTTCAGTCTCTTGAGAACCTTCTCGAATATGGCTAGGGCCGCAGTTATCTCTTGGATCCCTTCTTCAAAACTATCCAATTCCTCCCCTTCATAGATCTTCATCAAAACTTGGAAGCGCTACTTTCTTATCATCGTCAACTCATCCAACACCTTTTGCCAACTGAGGATTGTCTCTTCTACCCCGTTTTCTTCGCTCATGATCTCCACTAAAGAGGTTATTCCTGCCAAAATATTCCGAAAGGGCCTTAAGATTCTCCTGAGAGATAGGCTAGCGAACTGCTCAAAATCTAGCTTCCATTCAACACAAGCTTGCACAAAAGAATGTGGAACATCTGTATCTACATCCCCTCTTTTTTCCAAAATTGCCTGTAATGAGGCTTCAGGATCATTAGGGTCAATTGGACCCACTATCTTCATAATGAACTTCTTCATAACCTCATTATGCTCCTCCAGAGCTTTTATCCTTTCTTCATCTTTATTCATGAAGCCAAGAGTGTGCTTCAAGCCCAGAGTAGCCAAGGTTTTGCTACCTTCCCTAGTTGGTTCTCCCAAGTCTACTTCCTCCAACACATAATCCTTTGGAGTGATCTCATTCATTCTAACATCCATCATGGGAATAGCCACCTATTCTTTCCACCTCCCCGTATGGTCTTGTCTTACATGGGACATTCTCCTTTCTTGGGGAACTGGTGTCATCTGGTGGAAAGCATGCCCTAGTGTGGTCATGTTGACTTCATCATTAGTGTATACCCTAACCCTTAGCTGCACTTCTTTGGTAAACCATGTGGGCTTAGAGAATGTACTCAATGGCTCATAAGGAGAAGCCAATGTAGTAGAGGTTGCCAATTGTTCTGTCCTTATCTCCTCTTGAGCTTCTTCTTCTTCTCCCATTTCCTACTCATTTCCAGTGTCTTGGTCATGTTCTCCTTCATCAGTAGTTTGCTGCTCATCAACTATTTTCTCCTCTATATCTGTTTGAGGCTTATCTTCTTCAACATGGGGCTCCTCTTCCACTTGTGACTCTTCCTTGTCATCAAGTTCCTCAGATCCAATATGAATTTCTTCTACCTTCTCCCTATCAGTGACTTCAACATCCTTTTCTGGCTCCTGTGAGCTCTAGGGCACTGACTCCATGTGAAGTTGGGGAGGAATCCTGAGTGGGGGAGGCATAGGAGACATAAGGGGAGTGGTCAAATGGGCTGGCAAAAGTGGAGTCGGAAGGGGAACCTAGGATGAAGAAGGTTGTTGAGTCATCTGGGCTTCTTTCTTTAGGTCGTTTGTGCATGATTGTGGGATCTCTTTCAGTAAGGACCACATGGGAGAGCCACAAAACCCTAAACCTAGGACAAAAACAAGAAACCTGAAAATGAAAAGACACAAAATTAGAAACCCAAAAGAGGGGGAGAAAACACCTACCTAGGAGATGAAGCACTTGACAATGACCAGCAAGGAGGTGGGAACTCAATGATGGAAAAGCAATGAGCACCAAAAAAATGGGTAGAAAGGTGGAGGAGCGAAGACAAAGTAAGGGTTCAAAAAAACCCTCACATCTTTTATAAGCTTCCCGAGGTTGCTGATGTAAGCACCCTGCAAAGCGGCCTTTCAGCCTTTTCGGGGTCTCAAACATCCGAAAGGTCATCAACCCCGAAAGGCCGACTCTCATGAGAGTTATATTTTTGGGGGGTGAGGACCACCGAAAGGTCTAAAAAGGCCGGCTGGAGAATTGCACTTTTTCACTCCACCAGGACTTTCGCACTTTCAGACCATCGAAAGTGCAACAGAGTGACAAGGCTGAAAGGGCCAAAAACTAGGAAAAACTAAGGACAAAAACCCCTAAAGGTGACAAAAAATGAAAAAAGTAGAAAGCAAAAGGGGGGGGCCTGAGGCCATAAGGGCCAAAAGGGGAGTGTGGTTGTGGGACCACAACAAATAGCCCAAACAAAGAAAAAATGACTGGACTTCCATTGATTCGCAGTGAACCTAGAATGAAGATCTTTGGATTGAGTGTGTTCCTTATCATCACCAAGGTTGAGAAAACCATAATGACCGCATCTAGTGTGTGAGAGTGTGAATTCAAACTTCCTAGGAAATCCTTGTCGTGAGCTCCCATCGATGATCAACCCATCATTTCCAGATCACTACCCATCAATTTAAAAGTCAGCCATAAGCCAATTTAACCTTGCTCTATTGCCAGGCAGGCATTGATGGCCCTGATAGAGGTTGCTAAAATCACCCCTCCCCGAATGCAGACGAGCTTTGGCAGAAGTGCTTAGACTTCATAGGAGGGCTCTTAGACTCGATTTGTTTTGTTTTGTTTTTTTAGACCAATTCTTTTGAGAGTATCCGTTCATCAGCAAATTTTATTCAATGTGGATTGCTTCAATGCTCTTTGTAGCATTGTAAAAACACCCTCTGTCACTCTTTTGTCCTTTTTTTTTTTTTTAACAAAAATTGGGCAGCGCTTAGACTGTGTTGTCCTAGTTTCGAGCATTTCTTTGTTCATCTCATCTTTATGCGTTCCTCCCTTTTATTTTCTTGCTCTTTTCTTTTAGTCTGCATTTCAGTCAGGGAAGGGTTTTGACTTTCAAGCTTCCTTTGCAACTATGGGCATTTCCTAGCGCAAATTGGAATCTTACCTTGGGAAGCCCATGGCTCAGATTCCCCTTTTGTTTAAATGTGTTCCAGTGTTGAGGATGGTTGATTTTGGCAGGCTGCCCAAGGATTCTGAAAAGGAATAACCTTTTCCTCTGATCCCTATATGTGGCTCACTACAAGACGGAATTACTTCCAACTTCTAGACCATGGGAATTTTTGCTCATGCCTGGGCTACCTGAACGGACCATCAAATTTGAAAGCACTGACCTCTTGCAAACAAAAGACCCAAAGAAAAGACCCAGATGACAAGACTGACCCAAAACCCAAAAGAATAATATAGTACAAGAATACATAGTAGAGTATAAGGGACCAATCAAGACCCAAAATAGTGCTTTAGAAACTGGCCATTGACTGGTAACGGGACCAATTCTCCATCAAGAGAACTAATCCCAAAGGTATTTTCTCCTAGGATCTCAGCGATTTGGAATGGGCCTATCCACAGATGTTGGAACTTGGTGTGGCTGCCTGGTTTTTCTTTTGCTTTGTCCCACATTAGGACTAGATCAAAAATTTGAAAAGCTTTTACAGTTGCTCTTTTTTCAAACCATCACTTGACAATAGCTTGGTGTTTGGCCACGTGTTCTAGGGCCATAGTTCATTTTTCTTCAAGGTTCAACAAATTCATGAGGTGAATCTGCACCTGTTCCTCACCCTTGACGTATTGATCCATGAATCTCAAGATTGGTATTTTCAAGTTCATCAGAAAGATGGGCTGTAAACCATACACCAATTGGTAGGGAGAGGTTCCTAGGGCATTCTTAATTCTGACACGATCTGTCCATAGAGCATATTTCAACTGGGTGTGCTAGTCTCTGGGATTGTCATCCAATAGACATTTGATTATCATTGTTAGGTTCTTATTGGGTGACTCGGCGACTCCATTTCCTTGCAGGTAGTAATTGGATGAGAATTTTAGGATTACCTAATTCATGAAAGCCCATTGAATGAGACTCGCAAATGAAAATTAGGGAGCATTATCACATACCAAGAAAAAGGGCATGCCAAACCTCATGATTATGAACTCTTCCAAGAATTTGGTGATCACCTCGGTGGTACAATTTTTCATAACCTGTACCTTTGTCCAATGCATATAGTAATCAGTTGTAGTCAAGATGTATCAGTGGCCTACTAAGGATGGAGGATTGATCATTCCTACAAAATCTAGCCCCCATTGGGCAAATGGATACACTTCGTATACCAGTTGTAAGGGCATTACTGGATGTCTTTCTCGAATGGCGTTGATTTGGAAAACATGTCAAGAGTGCACATGCTCATGAGTATCTTTGAATAGAGTTGGCCAATAATAGTTGGATCTTAGTATCTGATGAGCCATAGCTTCCGCTGATCCATGTCTGGTACCATACTTATCATGGAATTTTGTGAGAACTAGCTCAGCTTCTATTCAATCTAAACATCGTAGGTACAACCCATCATAATTATGTTTGTAGAGCTTCCCATTCTTTAGCATCTATGAGCTACTCTTATTCTTCAGTGCTCTCTACTGGGAACCATTCAATCCTTTAGGATAGGGATTTTTCATCAGGTAGTAAACTACATCTTGATACCATATGTTTGTGATTATTCCCTCACTAGTGTACACCTAGCACACCAACCCTTGTTCTATTTTGGCTATCATCTTGGTGAGGCCTTGGCCTCTCACGAATTTCATTGGTTGAATCTCGATGTCAAACTCCTGCAATATTGCCATCAATTTCCATCTTTGTTCCCCGAGTTCATTTTTCATTAGTAAGGATTTGACTGCTGGATCTAGGACAATAGCAATGACCTTACTCCATAAAATGTAGTGCCTAAATTTCTTAACAGCTTTGACCAAGGTGAAAGATTGTTTATCCAAATTAGGATATTTGAGTTCTGCATTCTTCAGTGGACAGCTCATGAAAGCAATTGGCTTTTCATCTTCACCTTCGTTCTTCTGCGTGAGGATCCCTGCACATGAATGTTCTGAAGCAAATGAGTACACTTTAAATGGTAGAAGATAGTCTGGACTGACCAAGACTGGAGCAGTGGCAATGGATGTCTTGATTTCTTCAAAGGCATCTTTAGCCAGGGTGTTCCATTCAATTTTAGCATCCTTCTTCAGCATATCATTTAAAGGATGTACTATCTCTACAAAATCATTGATGAACTTCTTGACAAAGTTGATTTTCCTAAAAAAGGACTTCAATTCCTTCCTATTGTTTGGTGGCACCAACTTGAGGATAGCTTCAACTCTTTCAGGGTTAATTGAGATGCATGTCTTAGATATAATGTGTCCGAGGAGTTTTCCTTGAGTCACCCCAAAGACACACTTCTTAGGATTCAAAAAAATCCCATAATGTCGACACCTTTTCAAAACTTTTCATAAATCTTCGATGTGGTCTGCTCGATTTCTAGAGAAAACTATGAGGTCATCCATGTATATAAAAATGCACTTGTTGACCAGACCCTTGAATGCCTCATCCATAGCCCGTTGGAAAGTAGCTCCTGTGTTGATCAGACCAAACGGCATGCGACGGTAGGAAAATGTTCCCCACTTTGTAGTGAAGGTCATTTTTAGGTGGTCTTCTTCCTTCACCATGACTTGGTTTTATCCTGAGTACCCATCCAGAAAGGACATCATTTGGGACCCATTTACCACTTGTAATACTTCATATAAGGAAGGAAAAGGATAGTTCTCCTTCTAAGATGATCTATTCAAGTTTCTAAAATCCACGCAGAGATGGACTTCCCCACTTTTCTTCCTTACAAGGACAAGATTAGCGACCCAAGTTGAATATTGGATGGGAAAAATTATCTTGGCATCAAGAAACTTCTACACCTCCTTTTGAATTACTGGCTCAATCATGGGGTTTACTAGCCTTTGTCTCTGATGGAACAGTTTAGCATTTGGGTTCAGTGGGATGTTGTGGACAATAACACTAGGATCATAGGTTTTTAGATCCTCATAGCACCATGCTATGATGTCTTTGTATTCAGTGAGTAGCTCAACCATCTATTTCTTTTCCTCTGGTGTGCCAACTTTACCTATATGAACCTCCCTCGGTTCAAGTTGTGTACCCAAGTTGTAGAACTAGCAATCATCTCTGCTCACTACTAGTGTTTTTTCTCATTCTCAAGCATGTTCATCTTTATCAAAAATTATCTCGAGAGATACCATGCCTTTTGGAATGGAATTTGTTTTCAAGTTCAAAATCCCCAAGTCATTGAACTCCTCTATTTCATCTTCTTCTTCATCAATTCTTTGTTTGTCAAAGATCCCTGTGTTCATAATGAATTCCAGGATTTGTTGATCATCCTAAAATACTTGGAAGTTTTTGATGTTATCAGGGACAGCTAGCATAGCCAAAAGCTCTACGGAGAACCTTTTCAACTTGGACTTCTCTAGTAGTTTCAAGGAACATGCAGACACTGCCAAAGTGTTGGCAACAATATTCCTTCTCCTTGGTACACTTTGGATACTGAAAGCTTCAAAATCTTTGACTAAATCCTAGACATGGTTGCGATATGAAATCAACCATTTATCTATACAAGAATACTGACTCTTAATCTTTCAGACTATCAGTTGTGAGTCACCTTCCACAGCTATTGCTTTTACTTTCTTCGCATGCATGAAAAGGAGACCCTGAACTAGAGCCTCGTACTCGGCAACATTGTTAGTGCAGTGGAATTGCAATCAATAGGTGGCGTAATATGAACCCCCACAAGGGTTGACGAGCTCAATCCCTGATCCTGCTCCTAGCTTACACTTGGAGCCATCAAATTGAAGTTTCCATATTGTATGATTTTTGTTAGAGGATGTCTTGACTTGGGGTTCCACGATCACTCCTGGAAGAGGGCTCTCAATCCATGGTTCTGCAGGGGTCGTAAGTGATGACAGATCTTCCCCACTTGGGATTTTTGTCTCTCCTTTATCTAAGATTTCTCTTTTTGAAAGGGTAACCCACTTCATCATTTGTTTATTCTTGACATCATGTCAAACTTCACAGCATGGAGGCAAGAAGCCATCATCAGAAGAGCTCCAATCCTCTTGTATAGAGTGTTCGATCGCAGGGCCATGGGGTTGTTCATTGAGTAGAGATTCTTCCTCACTTGAATGAGTTGTTGGATTCTCAGGAGGATTGGATATGTCAGATATCTAGTTAAGGACTTGGACCACCACCTCTTGGCAGCTCTGGCATGTGAACTCTAAATGGTTTATCCAATGAAGACGACAATACCCAAGTAGCATCAGTATGTTGGGGTCAACGTCTGGGCCCAAATGTCTCATGTTCTTTGTCATACCATTTATGAATTCTACTAGAATCTCTTCAGACATTTGAGCATCTATCAAACCTTGAACGGGGCTACTATCCGAGTCTTCTCCCTCCTTGAGCTAAAATGTGAACACCTTGTCAAAATGGTACACTGCCAGGTCAGCTTGTGAGAATAAAAATTCATTCAGGGTGTTATACTCATTTATCATTTGTTTAAGCTTGGGCTCGACATCTATCTTAATCTAGTTATTGAGCCCCTTCCATGGCAACCAGAGTTGGGTGAAGTCCGTCGAGAACCACCCTCTCAAAGATCGGGTCCATTCTCAGCTGAGTAGCATGCCATAAGTCTCAGGGATGTCTACCACATGAACATCAATGCAGTTCTGGATCCTAGGATCAGCTATTAGATAAATATGTGTGTATTTCAAGACCCCAATGACTTTGACTTCCGTTTTGTCAAGCTGGATCACCACACGATTCATTGGCTGAGGATTCATCCCTAGCCTCCAACATATAAACAATGGCATCACATTACATGAAGAACCTGAGTCGATTAAGAAATTGTGTAGGTTCTTCCCAAATATTTTGAGGCTAAGTAGGAATGTGGGCACTTCTACCCTATCTTTGAACATGGTTGGCATTGCCTCAGCAGTGTTTACATTAGATACATTCTTGGCATTATTGCTGGGCGAGGCTGACTTGGGATGATCCAAAGATTTTAAGAGAGCTTCTCTTTGAGTGGGACAACTCTACGGCATGTCATACATTGACATGTTCCTTCTAACTTTCTTTAGTTCCTCTACTGAGCTATATTTTTTATTTTCCCAGACTGGGTTTCTCAACATGGTGGGTGGTTGTTGCATTGTTTGAACAAAAGTAGCATTGGGACCCTTCAGAGGTGTTGGATTGTTACTAGCCCTAGGATCAGGTGGGGTAGGCTGCATCCCTAGAGGAATGTCATCTATCAAAGGCTCCCTTTGGCTCCTTAAGTTATAGGTATTTCTATTGTTGTTCTAGAAGGCATGGACTTCGGAATACTCTGGTTGGTCTTCTTGGTTAAATTGAAAGATGAACTCTTCCTCCAAAGTGTTATCGATCGGAGCTCCATCTAATGAAGATGGATCATATGACTCAAATTCCATGGCACTAAAATGAGCCTAGGAATTTTCAAGATCTTGAGTTTTTTGATTGTCGAATTCCCCTCTATATTCATAATCTGGTTGATGCATGCTGGGACCTTGGGTGTAACCAGCTTCCAACAAACTGAAGAAATTGGCATTGTTTGTGGGAATACTACCATTTTTTGGGCATGTGTTCCAAGTCCTATTTGTCCTTTATTGTCCAAACTATTTGTCTTGAGAGTCATTCCCAAAACTTCCTCCATTGTTATTATTATAGTTACTATGATTGCCATAATTATGATTCTAATTTTGGGAGTAAGTATTCAGGACAGTGGCTGGCCGCGGATAATTTCCTTGGTTTGGAGTTGGGTTGAGCTTCATTTGAGTGATCTCCCTGGTCAACTGGGATAGTGTCTTCTTCATGGCATCTAACTCATTCACTAGGGCTTGGTCTGGTTTGTTTAGGATAGCGACCTTTTGTTCCCACAGGGCAACCCTGTGTGTGTCATATCCTAGGTATGTGATGGCCAAGGGTGTGGCAGCAACATATCGAGTTGGTACTGGGTTGATCCTTGGGGTTGGTTGTACCAGAAGTTGATTTTTTTCTGCAAATCAACCAACTACAATAGTGTTCCCCACTATGGGGGGAATGCCATAGCTCCCCCTCGCTTGTAGGTCAATTTGTTGAGTGAACAAGATAGCTTCATTGCACACTTTCTCCAAAGTGTCAATATCTCTTGGGGGCAACCTTTTCAAAAATATAGATTTAAGTGGGTCCAAGGTGCATAGGTACACTTGTATGGCGGCACCAACTCGTACTATGTATGGAGCCTCAAGATTCTAGTACATCTTGTGAAAATGGTGATTGAACATAGCGATAGATTCATTGAGGTCTTTTCTAACTGAGATGAACTGATGATGGAGAGTTTTCGGATCCACATATAGTTTGAACTGATTTAGGAACTTTGTTTTGAAATCTTGCCATGTAGCAATGGATCCCCATGGTAAATTTAGATACCTGTTATATGAAAACTCCCCCAGTGTGTAAGGGAAGAGGTGGCACATGACGTCTTGATGAGCAATTTCTTTCTGATTGCACAATTCCTTGAACGCACGGACATGTTCTTCCACTGTCCTAGATTCTCCATAGATGAAACCTAGACAAAATTTCTCAAGATTTTTGGGCAGCTGATGGAGCTATCCTTGCAAGTTCAGTGGTGAACTTTGAGCTTTTGCAAAGAATGCCATCGGGGCTGGTGGTGGACGAGCAGCAGGCAAGGTAGCAATGGTTGGAATTGAGGGGAGATTCGAATGATCCAAAGTATCCTCTCCGCACTTGGTCCTATTGTTGTGAGGTCTGCAAAACTCTGTAAGTTCAAAGAATTCCCCTTTGTTGGGTGAAGATCTAAGGACTCATTGAAATCTCTTGGGAGAGAACAATTTGATATTCTGGGGTGTCCCTTTTGAGGGCCCTCCTTCTAGCACCACTTCTGTTGAGCGTCATTTTTACACAAAGACAAAGGCTAGGAATTTGCGTAAACAACTTCCCCTCTTGGAAGATTGATGGAATCAATCTCAAGGTTCCTTCTAGCTGGGTCTCAACCGCTTGGATAGCTCAACGGAAGACAAATGTGTATTTGTTAACAAGGAGGCCTTTGTTGGTTCTTTTCTCAAGGGAACTACAAAACAAACTTTAGAAAACCAAGATATCTCTTTTTTTGCCACAATTTTAGATTTAAGGATGAAAGCAATGCTAATTTAATTAATCTACTGAAAGAAAATTGCAAAGAAGGTTAGAAAGATGAAGGGTAATGAGAGATTTGAAAGGAATTACTTAAATAAATCTAACAGACATATGCTAACATCACACTACCATGCAAATTAAATAACCGAGAAGATGAGGAAAACCCACACAACAGAGATTAGATCATGTCACAATCTTTAGTTGAAAGGATGCAATCATCAATGGAATCAAACAATGCAAACATAAGATAATTCAAAACTCATCAGATCATGAAGCCACTCCAGATGTGTGCACACATGAGACAAGTTAATCTTAAAGCACCAAAGAGTAATCTTCTCAAGGAATTCATCACAACACAGCAATGTAGTACCAGCAAACACCAAACTAAAAGATCGCAAACTTGGAATCATTAAACAACCAATTGGCTCTTTGAAATATAGAATGATAAAATCACACATTCACAAACTTTGCATAGATAGCAAATAAATCATTTCCTGCTCATTTCCAGTGTCTTGGTCATGTTCTCTTTCATCAGCAGTTTGCTGCTCATCAGTTGTTTGCTGCTCATCAGCTGTTTGCTCCTCTGTATCTATTTGTGGCTTATCTTCTTCAACATGGGGTTCTTCTTCCACTTGTGACTCTTCCTTGTCATCAGGTTCCTTAGATCCAATATGAATTTCTTCTACCTTCTCCCTACCAGTGACTTCAACTTCCTTTTTCAGCTCCTGTGAGCTCTGGGGCAATGACTCCAAGTGAACTTGGGGAGGAATACTAAGTGGGGGAGGTGTAGGAGACACAAGGGGAGTGGTCAAATGGACTGGCAAAAGTGGAGTCAAAAGGGGAAACTAGGATGAAGAAGGTTGCTAAGGCAACTGGGTATTATGTATGGGAGTGGGAAGCGGAGTAGTGAGAGGCTCTTGGAGTGGAATGGTAGGAGTGGAAGGATGAGGTGGAGGTGGAGGTGGAGGTGGAATGGATGAAACTAATGGTACCTATGTACTTTCTCCTTCTTTTGAAGTGACCACATTAGAAGAGTCCCTTTTCTAGCCCTATAGTATCTCCTTGATCCTTGGTCACCTTAACATCATTCGGTTCCTGAGGTCCCTGTTGTATATCTTCTCCCATGCCATCGAAAAGACTAGTGAAATGCATATGGACTTGTTGCTCAGACTCCTTGAAACCATGCAACCCCACAAAATTAGTGATTTTGAATTCATCATCACCTAGGGCATCCAAATTTATTGGCTCTACCTGAGTAGCCCCTTCATCATCTTCAGGATCATCATCTGTTATCCTTCTTCTCTTCGAGAATCCCGTGAACTGGGTCCTCCTGCTGAGGGGAACTTCATCTAGTTGATCTTCATCATCCTCCACTAGGGTATCCAAGTTTTTGGGCATCGAGCCTCTCTTCCTCTTATATACATGACCCTTCATGACTCCAGATGTCTTGGGCCCTATGATTTTAATTTTTTTTCCTTTCCGAGCTTGGAGAATCATGGTCTCTTGGAGAAGGTGCTTCTAGTGGTGCAATACACTTGGTCATCCTAGTTTTCACCTTCTTGGAGTGTGTAGCTAGACCATACATGGTGGGATGCTCATGTTGATACACAATCCCTGGCTTCAGAGGGGAAGCCTCTTTGAACTATGGTTTCAATATCTTCTCTCCCTTCTTCTTTTCTTGAGATGGTTTCTCGGGGAGTTGCTTCATCGGGAGAGGTTGCATCAGAAATGGATGAGCAATCCAATATTTTTTCAATTTGATCACATGTCATGCTCTGAAATCCATGTTGTCATTCTAATCTTGATCTACCTCTGCATTTAGAATGGCTCGGTTGTATATCTCATCTATGTTATAAATAGAATCCAAAATCTTGTCTGAGTTGGCATCTAACACCTTCTATGGAATTCTTAGGGAAAGGGCACCTTGTGCCAGCTCCAGACTCATCTAGTAATAATCATGGATTCTTACCTCATAATCATCTATACAATTAGACTAATGGTCCTCAACATGCGACTCATGAATGTAGTGTCTCCCCATTATGTGGCTATAAGTACTAATGGGGTCAAAATGTGGCCTCACTAGGTTGTAGGTTGCCAATGGGAATTCACCCCATTCTCCAGTCAATGACTTGCAGACCTTCATGTCAGGTACATAGTGGGGACTGATTGAAATAGGAAAATCCCAACATTGTTTCTTTTTGTGTTTGATATGCTCATGGGCATCAGACAACTGTCTTGCAATCTCTAGTAGAACCACCCGGTCAGAAGGATACCTTGGGAGCTTCTTGGGTGCCAAAGTGCTTCCGGCCACCCGAATGTATGTGAATGTTTGAAATTGAATATAAACTACCCCAATGGCCCTCACTTTAGCCACTACTTCTGTCGATAACCTTTTAGCATAGTCACCGTCAATGGAGCGGATAATTGCAAAGATGAAGGCATCATTGACTATCCTAAACTCTAGGCTATTATGTGTAAAGAAATCTTTTCTCACCAACTGAGGGTACAAAGTAAATGGATGTGTGCTTGGTTCTCCAATGTTTCCTACTTTGGTTAACCTTGTATATATTGCCCTGGCAACTAGTAAGTATATGACATAAGATGTCATGTAGAAGTGGGCATCTGTCTTTACCCGAATAAGATGTTCATCCAGCTGGTCACTTAGAATAGATGCCCAATCAAACATTGCTTGTCTTTCTTTTATTTTCTGGATCAGGAAAATCATCTAGTGCTCCAACTGGTGGGACTTAGGTAGTCCGTATACCCTTCTTATCATTGTTATGGTGGCCTGTATATCCTCTTTCATGTAACCTCTCCTTATGTCAATCCTATCCAATCTATTCTTTGGCAATGGTTGCATTAGATACTCATTGTTGACAATGTTATGAGCCCTCTGCACATCTTTGTTATAGAACTCCATACCCTTGTTGATATTAAAATTGAAGAACTTGTCTACCCCTTTGGGTAGATGGAAGACATCTTCAATATTGTCAAGCCTCAGGTCCAAGACCATGTCTCCAAGGCCATTCTTGACCATGTGTTCATCTGGCACGTAGTTACTGGCCATTGTGTTAATTAGGTCTGCCGACTGAATTAAGACTGGGTGCACCACCACATTCACCAAGGAACAGTGGACTAATGAACTGCAGTCCTTTGAATGGCCCACTAGCTGAGCACACTTATTGAGGTATTCATTCCAGCTAACATTCCTGATATCTTTATTGGTTATCCCTATGTGCAAATCAGTCACCTTGGATGGGGGATGGTACCCTTTGAACTGATATTTCATTGTCAAAGACACTAGTACCTTCTCAGCCATATCTGCAAAGAGGACAAGACATGGATAAGCAACAGGATGAGAGAAAAGAAAAAAACCTCAAAAAGACAAGGTTGTTAGTTTCCAAATTCAAAAAGAAACAAGCATAAAGTGACTTCGGCCATTTCGGACTTTCAGAGTAATAGGACCTCTGAAAGTTTGAAAGGTCTGAAATTGGCAAAAAGTGGCTGACAAGAGGACCCTTTCGGTGAACTAGACAGTTCGGAGGTAGCGAACACCCGAAGGCTGACAAGCCCAAAAATGGTGAAAAGGCCAAAACGCCGAAGAGATTTCTTGTAGGGTTGTCTGAGGACAAACATTTTCGGTGAGCTAAAATGTCGACACGCCTGAAAAGTCTGAAAAGTTAAGGTTGAAGGGGTGTCCTCTTTGGCACTTCGAAGATTAGGAATTTTTTGGTGTGCAACAACATCGAAACGCTGAAAAAGGAGTTGGCACTTGGAAGTTTTTTTATCACAGTGAGTGCTACGAAAGTTTCAGACCCCAAAGGTCTAAAACTAGGGTTTATTATCAAACTTGAAGAGAGAGTCCGATGGTGAATTTGACCAAAAACTCACCTAGGGATGCAAGGTGACTACCTTGACAATCCCCAGGGCCGAAAAAGGTTGACTTAAAGCAACCTAAACCTAGGGACCAGGCCGAAAACACAAAACCCTAAACCTAGGATGAAAACAAGAAACCTAAAAATGAAAAGACACCAAACTAAAAACTAAAAAGAGGGGGAGAAAACACCTACCTAGGAGACAAAGGACTCGACGATGACTAGCAAGGAGGTGGGAGGTCAGCGATAAAAAAGCAACGAGCAGTGAAAAAATGGGCAAAAAGGTTGAGGAGCGAAGACAAAGTGAGGGTTCGAAAAAACCCTCGCATCTTTTATAAGCTTCTCGAGGTTGTTGACGTAAGCGCCCCGCGAAGTGGCCTTTCAGCCTTTTCGGGGGTCTCAAACATCTGAAAGGCTGTCAACCCCGGAAGGCCGACTCCCGTGAGAGTTAGATTTTTCAGGGGTGAGGACCATCGAAAGGTCTGAAAAGGTCGGCTGAAGAATTGCACTTTTTCGCTCCACCAGGACTTTCATACTTTCGGACCTCCGAAAGTGAGACAGGGAGACAAGGCTGAAAGGGCTGAAAACTAGGAAAAAATAAGGACAAAGACCCCTAAAGGCGAAAAAAAATGAAACAAGTAGAAAGCAGAAGGGGGGCCCCCAAGGCCATAAGGGCCAAAAGGGGAGCGTGGTTGTGGGACCATAACAAACACCAAAACTGTTCAACTTCAACGACATAAAAGGGGCATTTCTATTTGGAATTTGAAGATGATGTAAACTGATCAAATGTGTAAAAATAGATGAAGTTTATGCCTATTATTTTTAATAATTTTTTTGATCAATAATTGATATGTTTTTCAAAAAAATTTAAAAATTAAGTCATTTTTCAATTGTTAAAAATACTGCCAATTAGGGGGTCTAGTTCCCACCAAAAAACTTTATGTAAATAAATTTGTTTTCCTCTGATTTCAAATTATATTTTATACATGTATATCCATTGAATAAAAAAATAAAAACTCATTTTCACCGTATATTTTCTTTGCTATAACAAATCAAAGGCCAACTTACTCGAATTCAATAGTTTTCATCTACCAACATATTTTCCCTATCAAATCTATCTCAATCAAAAACAAAATTATGTATTCTTGAAGAGGACTCTCTCCTCTAGTGAACCATATATTTTTTATTTTTTTCTAAAAGGATTTACTATATTTTTTATTTTTCCAAATTAGCATCTTCTCAAATGTTAAAATACCTACTTGTAGTATTTTGTAATTATAATATAAATTAGATCTAATCAAAATACTATAAAAATTATATGATCATATTCTTGACTCTGAGTTCTACAAAGGGTATTTTTAGTTTTTTTATAAAGTTTATTTTGATGGAGAAATCAATTGCAAAAGTTAAAAGTTCTATAATTTTGAAAACTTTTTTGATTTGGCTATCACATAGGTAGTTTTGGTCAGAACTGATTTGATTTGAACAGGTTCAGCTGAACCTATTTTGACTGAAACCCCCTTTATAAATGTGTACCAATTCCACATCCAATTA
Source organism: Chamaecyparis obtusa (assembly GCA_027943335.1). NCBI lineage: Eukaryota > Viridiplantae > Streptophyta > Pinopsida > Cupressales > Cupressaceae > Chamaecyparis > Chamaecyparis obtusa. The sequence goes on along the minus strand of BSBK01008295.1, from coordinate 255,091 downwards.
AGTTGAACCCATTGTCAATACAAAATCCACCTCCAAAAAAGGTTAAACCAATCCTCAAAGAGGAGATCAAATTCAAAATAACATTTCCATGTGAACTAGAAAAGGAATTGATCTATTCTAAACAACCTCATGTTTAAAGAAAAAATTTCATAAAAGAGTTGCCTAAATAAAGAGGAGATCTAACCAATAGGAAGAGAGGTTGATGATATTAGAAGATCATTATTCTGAATAAGTTATCACTACCAAGTTTGAAGTCACAAGAAGCTTGTAGATTATAAAAGGTTGATTTGCATGAAGAAAATCATGAATCTTGTAGAAGCCATGGTAGCCTGCCCCACAAATAAGGAATTACATAAGACAGCCAATTCAAATCCTTAGAAAATTCATAGTGTTTTTCCAAAATAATTGAAGTTTTATATAATTTAGCACTGGAAATGTGGACCCTTGAAGGAGTCACAATCAATAATTTACAAACCAAATGAAGATCACCATATAATGCATCTTGATAGGAGAGAATTTTGTTGAAGTTGGAAGAAGATATCACTATCTTTGTGTAGAAGAAATTAATGGTTGAAATTAAGGGAGAGATTGTTGGAATAATTTATTTATCCCTGCATTGTATGACAACTGCATGTGGAGTTTTTTCATGAGAATGGTAATCCTATTTAAGGATAAAAATACACCATTTAATCTCTAATTTTGTATTAATAAGTATGAAATCCACTTACATTTATAGTTATCCTCCAATGTGTCCAAGACCTCTATTTTTTGAGGAAATTATAATGCATTATCCATCTATGGTCTTTGAATCAATTGATCCTTCTATTTAGGGGGGAAATGGTGTTGATGAATTTAGTAATTTAAACTATGTGAGATGTATTCATCAATTAACCATTTCCACATTAAAATTAAAAATACAAGAGAAACAGGGGCTTCCAGGTGTAACTCTCAATATAACCTAAGTTAGATTAGCAAATAACCCAAGAATATAAAGGGATACCAATGCCAAACAAAAATTATACTAAGGAAGTACACAAGAAAGTCATCTTTCATGCAATGTAATATTTGATTAAGGTTGTGTAAATTGTTAGAAAGTAAAGTCCACCAAGATAATTGAGAAGGGGGGGTGAATCAGTTATCAAATAATTATAACTTTTATCAACTTCAACAGCATTTAACCATGTAAGCAATATAATTACCAACCATAGAAAGATATTCATACACAATGACACAATAACACAAGATATGTTGACTAGGGAACCTCTTGATCAAAGAGTAAACCCCGGTGGGAATGATGCCCACAAAAGATGCACTAATATGAATATTCCTTGTGAGAGGATGGACTATGTTAGGAGTCTTATGAAATACATTCAGTACATATGAATCCCTTTTAGGAGATTTTGAATCCCTATTAAAAGATTCTAACCCGGTTAAGAGTTATAGAAGATAGAAGGACCCACTGCCCAAATAGCTTCAGGGTAAGATCATTGAACACACTATCCAAATAATCTTTGCATTACTCAAAAGAATAATATGTTACCTCTTCTCTGACTATGTCAAACTAGACTCACTATTACATCAGATCTCAATTTCAAATCTATGTACTTCGCATATCTTCCTTCACAATTTCGCTCTCATACTTAGCTCTTTTCTTCACTTCATGCATACCGCATCACACATCATCACTACAAATACATTAAAATTTTATTTCCACACTACAATAAAGAAATACATTCCTTCCTTTATACCACACTCAAATAATTACAAATGAGTTGGCATACAATTACAAAATAAAAGTTTCCACATGCTACACCAAAATTACATAAAACTGTCAGCTTCCAAATACAATAAATCTTCACTCGTGTGACCTCAAAGTTTGTGCTATCATCCACATCACTATCAATGTGTCTCCAACTTCCCTTTAATTGCACAAAACCAAATTCCATCCCAATTAGGAGATAACATCCGATTTCCACAAACCGCTACTCAGGAACACTACTTGAATACTGCTTCCACCAAAATGCTCATAACTTTCATGAATAAATGAATTACTATCTGCGCTCTTAACCATAGACATATGACATATCAAAGAGTATAACCTCAACGTTGCATAGCTCCAACTGCAATATCCCACGTGCGCTAATCCAAACTCTATCTACTTCTCTACAAGTCTTCGGTAACTCACTGTGTTGACATCAATGACAATCATAGTCATGAATGCAACAAAAACTACTACAGAATGGCTTCCAAACACTTTAGCATTCATTCCTAACATAAATAAACTTGTAAAATTGAACTAATTGATTTAGCAAGATAAGCAATACAGATTTAGGTGTTAAATGTAATAAATCAGCCTAATTAAGATGTGAAAATGGATCTAAGAAAATATATGAAATAAATAATGAAGTACTCACCTTGAAATATGAAGAGGAATATGCTTTTTTTTACTCTAAAAACTATGGTTATGGACCTGTAACTAAATTTATGACTGTGGATCTGTGATCACGGTTGAAAATGTTGAAAATCTCAGGCTTCTAAGAATAGGTTGACCATGTCACCATGTTCCTGAATAGGTCAACCAAGTCACTGTGTTCTCGAGGAACTTTTCCAAAGTCAACCTAGGTTCTTCTGATAGGTCTCTGTCTACAACTTTCAGATCTATACCTACAATCTGAGATCCTGTTCCTGCATACAGAAAACTAGGTTTTTGGGATTGGGGTGGATAATGGCTTACCTTGGTTAATCCCTAGATTGAGGAATCAACTTTGAATTGAAATATAAATGTGTAAATGAAACAAGACAATTGCAAATATTTACCTTTCTTGAAGAAACCCTTGTCAATAAGGATTTTGTTGTGTTTCTATGTTGATCATGAACTTGCAATTTAGGAAATCTCCACAAATGCTATGGATCTACCAAAATCACTTCATGGGGCCATGGATGTAAGTTTGCATCAAATGAAGAATATGATGAGTTCATCAATGTAGATCTCCTCCATTGATGGCCAACAATATGCTAGATCTTGAAGAGGAAAGATGCCCACAAAGGATCCTTCAATCTTTGAAGACTTGAATGCTTGAATGCTTGAATTCTTGAAATTTTCCTCCTTCCTTTCTTGTGTGTCTCATTCCTTTTCATCCATTTCTTTCTTTCCTTTTTTCATGCTTTTAAAATGAGGTTCCTAGGCTTTCTTTTATATTAGTTTCTGGGTGGGAAAACAAAGCAAGACAACAAGATCACCATATTTTGAGAATTAAATCCCTAATAAAACATTGATCACAAGGTTCAAAAACCCCATGGAACAATTTGACTTGGTTGACATGTTCCAGGGTTGTCCCACAGGGACCTAACCCTAAGGTCTCATATTACCACAGTGTTGAAAAGTGAGAATATGGGACTGAACAGGAGAAAGAGGTTATTGAGCATGAATCCATCCATGGTCTAAAAAGTTGATAAAGGAAGGGAGATAAAAGTTCTTAAATGAGAAATGCATCCATTTTAAGATGGTACATTTAGCCCACACTTTAGCGAGCATATGAGTTACCTCAAACTCATGGTAAAGTAGATTGAAGAGAAAGAACTGATCTTATTATGGATAAGGAGAAAAAGAAATTGTCAAGCCCCCAAAAGACTTGAATCTTCATCATATCCAAAGACAAAAAAATAAGAGAGATGTCACTAACAAGAAAGTGTAGCCAACTTTCCCAATAAGGTTTGTGTTCCTTATTATGAACTACACAAAAAAGAAAAAGAAAAAGAAAAAGGGTGCAACAAAATATGGAATTGAATGGTCTAACAAGTGTGGGTGGCATGCTATTCAACCCATCAAAGATGAATTGAATGGTATAGAAAGTGTGTGTGTGCATGTTAGTCAACTCATCAAAGGATTTAACTTCAAGGGAACTCCATGTCCCAAAAAGAAGAATTGAAAAATGACTCATGCATAAGGATGTGTGTGTTCTTAAGGGATCAAAAGCTGATCAGGCTTCCCAGACTTTCAATAGTCCCAAAAAGAATCAAAAACAAGGATCGGGCCTTCTAGACTATCAATAATCCAAAGAGAGATCAAAAAGAGAAAAGGGCCCCCAAGAATTGTCAATAGTTTGATAAAGGAGACAAAACTGCTAATGTGCGTGTGTGCAAAAAGTGAGCGGAGTGTATACCCCCACATTAAAGAAATTGCAATACCTCAACAGGAGAAATGGCTTTAACGAAAGCATAAAATCATTTGCGAAGAATATTTCAACTATGAAATGCCCTAAGAGAGAACATTCCAAGGGAAATGAACACATAACAAAAGAGAGAACACGAAGGGATCCACTAACTTTGGGGTCAGTAGGATCATATGATAATATGTAATATTATATCAACTATGAAATTTCATCATTCCCTAAAGGAAGTATAACTACAACACAATGGAGGAAAAATATGTAAGATATATGAAGAAGAGTCTTTTTGGGTTTGCAACATAGAGACCAAAAAGAATTGGTACTACTATGTCACAAGCATCCAAGTAGACTACAAAAGGGCACATTTACGAACAATAGCACATATACAACACAAAATGTAATATAAAAATAGAAGGAAAGAGATACAAATAGAATAATTACACAACATGTTCGACTACTTAATCATCTTTCCAACAAAGCAGTCAAGAATCGTCTAAAGAAATCTAGAAAAAACATATAACAAAAAGCACAACATCGGGGAAACACAACATGAACACAAAAAGACTACCAGGATAGGGAAGTATGCATCAAGTGTGTCACATACCCCCACCCACCCTCCCCCCATATCAAAATGAAATTTTAGGTAAGGGTGAGAAACTCGCAAGATGAACAACATCCAACATAGTAGAAACCACCGCCAGATCCAAGCAAGGACTCTGGTGGGAGTCACTATGCTCTTCACTAGGAGTGATTGTAAGCTGGGTAGAAAGCATGCTAGGAAAATCATAATCCATATCAATATTTTCATATTCATCATCACTAACATGTTTATTATAAGCATCATCAAGAGTATCTTCCATATCAAGATTAATAGAATCTAAAATACAAATAGAATCATTGTGTTTATCCCTTTTCATATTGTTATTTTGATTAACTTTATTAAAAGGCTCAAGTTTAGGTTGATCTAAGGAAGGAAAAGGTTGAGAGGAAGATGCAATGTGAGAATAAATGGCATGACCCTTTTCCTTAGCTTGACAGTTCTTGCAACGTTGATGAGCAAGTTGGTTATGAATGGTTTTCTGAGATAAAATTGAAGGATTAGTTCCACAATCATAGGTTTTGGGGATGGAACAACTACAAGTTGAGGAATAATAGGTGGAGGAATAGGTGAGGTAGGTAAGACAATTTTAGGAGTAGCATCCTTAGGAAGGCTAAGCTCAAGAATCATTTCTACCTTGTAATGATGATAGGATCGAAAGAGATTATCAAGACAGTTAGGCAGTTTTTGAGGGAGAGATGGCTAAAATAAATCTATATTAGCACAATCTCAAGGATGTGAACATTTTTAAAGGGAATTATTAATAGTGATAACTTCTCCTTTGTGGGGAAACTTCATGCACTTATGAATTATAGAGGCTATAGCTTGCATGGAGAAAAGCCACGAAATTCCAAGCTTAACCTGAAATTTATCGAAAGCATAAATGAAAACAAAGGTAGTGTAAACAAACTTACTAGAAATAGTCACATGAATATTAATAGAACCTTGAGGGAGATAAAGAAAACCATTACAAGTTTTAATCCAAACACTAGATGTATCATAGGTATCCTTATGTAATTATTTACTAAAAAATATGTTCTTCAATGCTAGCATTCACAGCGGAAGAGGGATCAATCAAAATACCACAAGAAGGGATATGAGAAATCCTAGCAGTAATTTAAAGATGACCATTAGGTTCTTTAAATATATCAAATTCATCAAAGGTGATAGGAGATGAAGGTTTAGGCAAAGGTTGAGGTTGAGACTCAACATGATTAACCACATGATTAGATTCTTCTACCTTATCATCATAACTAATGTTGGTAATTGGAGAAGAAGGTTGATTAATGACATTTGTTGAATGTGAAGGCAAAGGATTGGTGTAAATTTGTAAATTCTGGTTAGGAGGTGCTATAGACTTATTCATATTATTAACCTCAGAATCAATAGATATAGCATTGGAATCAATAAGGTCTTAAATAGAATTCTTCAAAGCATAACACCTTTGAGTATCATGACCAACTTGACAATGGTATTGACAAAAAGCATTTTGATAAAATGAATTAGGAATTAGTTTTCTAGTGTTAATAGGATGGATAGGAGGAAGTTTAAGAATATTATCATTAACTAACTTTTTCATCACCGCATGCAAAGGTTCAGATAAAGTAGTATACTTACGATTAGGATGATACATAGAGGAAAAGTAGTTGTACCTTTGGATGTAGCAGCCATTTGATCATCAACTGTGTTTGTTGAATTGTAAATCTTTATGTAGTTTTTAGGCTTAGAGAACGTATTTTTACTCTTATCCACAGTAATAATAGCCATTGGAATAGAGCTCTCAAGCTGGCTCACTTGTAACTGATAGTGGTGAAGCACTGCGCAAAGATGTGAAAAGGAAGCATACTCAATAAGGAAAATCTTATCTCTAATGTCCTCTTGCAAATTAGAAATAAAAGTATGCTTAATATCATGATCAAGCATAGGATAAGAAATTTGAGCATACAAATGATTAAATCTACCAATAAAGTCACTAATTTTTTCTTTAATAGTTTTCTTACAAAGCATTAAGTCGGTCAAAGAAATTTGAGGACCAATGTTATTTTGAAATTATTGAGTGAAGGCATTAGTGATCATTTGAAAGGAATTAATTGAGTAAGGAGGTAAAGAGAAATACCATTGCAAAGATTTATCCCTAAAAGTACATGTGAACAACTTAGCCATGAACCTAAATTCGTGAGTAAAATCACTACATATAATTTGGAAAGTCCTAACAAGAATCACAGGATCTCACCCTTACCATTAAAAGTCTCAATATGAGGTATCTCCATATGTTGTGGGATAACATCACAAAGTACATCTCAAGAAAGGGGATTAGCAATATCACATGTAGGGATGTTGTACTTGGATTGAGTGAATTGAGCTACTTGTTATTGTAAAGCAGTGATGGTTTGAACTAAGCTACTAATGGTAGGATTAGAAAACCCAATAGTAGCTATAGACATATTGGATGTACTAGGAAAATTGTAGGAAGTCAAAGGAAAATGAAAGGATGTTGGTAGAGGATTAGAAGGAACAGGAAGAGGATTGGAATATGTGAAAGTGATAGCATTATATGAGGGTAATGAAGAAGGTATGGAGGTAGGAGGAACACTCAAAGGAAGTGAATGATTAGGAATAAAAATACTTAAAGGAGCAAAAAAATTTGTAGAAGTTTTCATGATAGGTGGCGTATAAGTAGGAGTACTAGGAATGGTAGTAGAAATCAGGATAGAAAGTTCAATGGTTTTGGAAGGAGGAGTGTATCCTAACTCTTGAGCACATTCCATCAAAGGCTTAGCATGAGTATCAATAAGGTGTGAGATACCATGCATAATAGATATGTTACTGCCATCATGAATAATAAGGTTCTTAATAGCCTCAATAGAGGCAACACTATCGAGATTTGAGTTCTCTTGCACAAGCCACTTTTCCAATTTATCAAACTCATGAGAGAGATTATCAACTTGGGAAAGAGGAATTCTTAAGGCTTTGTCCTCATCACGGGAGGAATGAGAAGAGTTATGTTCCATTATGGGATTGAGATCTTGAGGGAAAATATTAGTAGCATCATCAGTCCTAGGAAGGAAAGAGAAATCATGGTCAAAAGAGCCTATGAGTCTACGGCTTCTCCTAACGGGAATGCTAAGGTTGGACTTGGTGTAATGAAGCTCATAAAAGAGGAGATCACAAAAGGAAACTCTAATGAGATCTAACCACACAATTTTCAATTTAATAAAGAGAAAAGAAAGATCTAACCACACACATATATAGCTAAATCTAAATCAAAAATAGGGCTCACCAATGGAAAAAAGGAAATCAAGAGATCTAACTCCAAATTCAAAAAGTAGAGATGTGTCAGGTTTACCAAAAGAAGGTGAACACCTAAGAAGGAAATAAGAGAGATCAAAAAGATCTAACTCTAAAGTAAAAAGGTGGAGACACGTCGGATTCACCAAAATGTTTAGTGAAGGTGAACACACAAGATAATGCAAAATGAAATATAACACCAAGATCAAAAGGAAGTTGTAACATGTTGGGTTCACCAAAATGTTTAGGGGGAAAATAGTGGTGATGAATTTAGTAATGTAAACCATGTGAGATGAATTATTTAATTAACTATTTCCACACTAACATTCAAAATACAAGAGAAAGAGGGGCTTCTAGGCGTAACTCTCAATATAACCTAAGTTAGATTAGCAAAAACCTAAGAAGATAAAGGGATGCCAATGCTAAACCCAAATTATACTAAGTACAAAAGCAAGTCCTATTTCATGCAATATAAGATTTGATTAAGGTTGTGTAAATGCACTTGTAAAATTGAACTAATTGATTTAGAAAGATAAGCAATAGAGATCAAATGAATAAGACTATGAATACCTCAATTTAGATCCCCTCCCTTTATAGCCAACAATATGCTAGATCTTGAATAGGAATGATTCCCACAAAGGATCCTTGAATCTTTGAAGACTTGAATGCTTGAATGCTTGAATGCTTGAAATTTTCCTTCTTTCTTTCTTGTGTGTCTCATGCCTTTTCATTCATTGATTTATTTCATTTTTCATGCTTGAAAGGTTACTAGGCTTTCCTTTATACTATTTTTCGAGTGGGAAAACAAAGCAAGCCAATGGGATCACCATATTTTGAGAATTAAATCCCCGAGACAACACCAAGCCTGAGGTTCACAAACCCCAAGAAAGAGGTTGACTTGGTCGACATGTTCCCAAGGAACAAGTCAACATGGTTGACATGTTCCCAAAGAACAGGCCAACTTGGTCGACCTGTTCTAGGTTTGGCCCACAGGGAGCTAACTATGAGGTCTCAGATACTACATTGTTGAAAAAGGAGAATATGGGACTGAACAAGAGAAAGAGGTGATTGAGAACAAATCCATCCATGGTCAAAAAATTCAATAAAGGATAGGAGATAAAACTATCTTAAATGAGAAGTGCATCCATTTTAAGATGATACACCTTGATCATGTGATCAAGAAATGTTTATTAATCTATTTAATGAATGAAGATTCATTGTGTGTTAACATTATGTGTTTGTTGTAGCAAATGTTTGTGTTTATTTTCTCTTCAAAATAAAGTTGTATGTATCATATAAATGTGTATAACGAGGTGCATGCATGGTTGTGTTGAAGTATGAAAAAGATAGGGGAAAGAGAATAATTCATGCACAAAAATTGATTAGTAGATTTATGGTGACTAACACTTCACAGGAAATGATGTGTAGGAGCATCCAAAACCAATGCATACCCCAAAAAGGAAATTAGGAAAACTAAGCTTAATAGAGGTCTTTGGATGTGCACAACAGGTGACACTAGAGTATATAGATTAGAGTATGTGGTGAGGATGTTAATGATTAGGGTGCATAGATCAATGCTAACTATTCAAGCAGAAAGGTGAATATTTTAGACGATACCATTTCATCTATCTATCGAGGAGATGAGAGTGACCTTGGAGAAAATATGATAAATTTTGTGGGAACTAATTCAAACTCAACTAGTTTACTTACCTATTTAGAGAGGGGAGCAGAATGAGGATGGTTTGGAAGTGAGAATTGAAAGAGAATGGAGCATGCAAGATACAATAGCATGGTAGAGAGATGGGTTTCTTGGAGAGAAGGATACAATGTTGGCTTGTAGTGATTGATCAGGGAAGTAATGTACACTTTTGAGTTGACATGTCAAACATTTCCCTAGGTTGACTCGTAAAGATTTTCCCTAGGTTGACTCATCAAGTATCTTTAGGGTTATCTTTAGGGTTAGGGTTTTCTAAAAAAATATGATATATGTTTTAGTAGCTTCTTGTGGCGGTATTGAGCAATAAGGGATTGTAGATTGTAATCAGGTTGTAATCACTAGATAATAATAATATTGGACTCGTTATCGGTGGACGTAGTTTAGGGATTGGGTGAACCACATTAAATCTTTGTGTCTTTCGTTCTCTTTCTGTGTGGTTTATTATTTTTTGATATTGGTTATATTTTCATGTAACTGTTATTTATGTCTTGTTAATCCTAACAAGTGGTATCAAAGTGGGGTTGTTTTTCATTTATCCTCTGCAGGAAGGTCTCACAGTTTAGTGGGAGTCTCACGGTTGAGTGGGAGAAATGGAAGACAAGGGTAAGATGAAGGTTGAGAAGTTTAATGGGTAGAAATTTCAATTATGGAAAATGCAAATGGAGGACTATCTCTATCAAAAGGATCTATGGCAGCCATTGGAAGGACAATCTATGAAACCATCAACAATGATTGATAAGGATTGGTATATTCTTGACACAAAGGCACTTGGAAGTATTCGATTATGCTTGGCACAATCAGTGGCGTTTAATATTATGAAAGTGAAGACAACTGAAGAGTTGATGGAAACCCTAGTAAAGTTGTATGAAAAGCCCCCCGCTTCAAACAAGGTATTTCTCATGAAGCGTCTATTTAATGTGAAGATGGCAGAAGGTGGATATGTTACAAATCATTTGAATGAGTTTAATACGATTACCAGGCAATTATCTTCTATAAATATTATTTTTGATGAATAAATTAGGGCTCTCTTGATTTTGTGTTCTTTGGTTAAAAGCTGGAATGGCTTGGTAATGGTTGTTAGTAACTTTGTTTCTGGTTCTAATACCCTAAAATTTGATGATGTTATCGGTGTGATTCTGAGTGAGGAAACTCATAGGAAAAGCTCAGGAAGATCTACATCTGGAAGTATCTTGAACACACAAAGAAGAGGCAGAACTAATGAGAGAGGAAATAATTTTGGATATCATGGGAAATCAAGAGGAAGATCAAAGGGAAAGAGGTCTAAATCCAAAGGACCAAATTATTGTTGGTACTGTGGAAAACCAGGTCATAAGAGGAAATATTGTTGGTCTCGGTAGAATAAAGAAGGAGACAAACAAGAAGGTAACAAGGAGGAAAATATGGTAATTAATAAATCTGAAGAGGATGCATGTCTTCTTTCCTTAGAAAGTGTTGATGATTCATGGGTTTTAGATTCTGGGGCTTCATTTCATGCTACACCCCATACAGGTTATTTTCTTGATTATGTCCAAGGGGATTTTGGGCTAGTTTATTTGGGAGATAATGAACCCTGTCAGATTGTTGGAAAGGGAAAAATTAAGATTAAGCTAGAGAATGGGAATCATTGGATACTACAAGAGGTTAGACATGTTCCAATACTTAGTAGGAATTTAATTTCAGCAAGGCAACTGGGTGATGAGGGGTTCACAGTTACTTTTAATGATATAAATTGGAAGGTTTCAAAAGGTTCCTTAGCAATAAAAAAAGGTGTGAAAGTAGGCACCTTATATCTTTGTAGAGATCATATTGTTCCTTCTACTTTAATTGTTTCAAAGGAAAATGAAAGTTTAGGAACAGTTGTTACAATTGAGCAGGAAGAACATCAAACAGTTGTTGTAGATTCAGACACAGCACTTTGGCACAACAGACTTGGGCACATGAGTGAAAAATGTATGAAATTACTTCATTCAAAGAAAGTTTTACCTGGCCTGAATGTGTCAATATGGATTTCTATTAAAGTTGTGTATGGAAAATAAAAGAGAGTTAGTTTTGTGAAGACTGGGAAGGAAAAGAAAAATGAGAAATTAGAGCTTGTGCATACAGATGTATGGGGGTCAAATCAGATATCTTCCCTTGGTGGCTCTCTGTATTATGTTACATTTATAGATGATGCAACAAGAAAGGTATGGATTTATTTCCTTAGACAAAAATTTGATGTATTCCAAACTTTTAAGAAATGGAAATGCTTGGTTGAGAATGAGACTAGTAAAAGGATAAAATGTCTGAGATCTGATAATGATGGTGAGTATTGCAGCAAAAAATTTGAATATTATTGTTCCTCTAATGGTATTCGTAGGTAGAAAACTATACTGAGGACTCCATAAGAAAATGGAGTGGTTGAATGCATGAATAGGACAATAATAGAGTGTGCAAGGATTATGAGGTTGCATGTTGGGCTTCCCTTAAACATGTGGGAAGAGGTTGTTAATGCTATTGTATATTTAATCAATAGAGGTCCCTCTACTCCTTTTGGTTGTGGTATTCCAGAGGAAGCATGGATTGGTAAGAAGGTGAGTTATTCTTTTCTCAAAACCTTCGGTTGTGAAGCATTTACGCATATAGATTCTAAAAATAGAACCAAGCTGGAAGCTAAGTCAAAGAAATGTGTATTTGTTGGATATGACATTGATGAATTTGGTTATAGGCTTTGGGATTTTGAAAATCATAAAATTGTAAGAAGCGTGGATGTCATATTCAATGAGAAAGTATTCTACAAAGATCTGTTGCAGTAGCATGAGAGGAAAGAAAATGATTATGTAGTATTGGATGATACTCCAAAAGATGATGTTCCAGTAGTTCTATATGCTCCACAACAATAGCAACAACAAATACCATAAACTTCAATGAATGTTAGACGGTCAACAAGGCTAAGTAGACCTCCAAAAAGATGTTCTCCCTCTTTGTATTCTATTTTATTACCAGATGTTGGTGAACCTGAATGTTATAATGAAGCTATGAAGGTGGATACAAAGCTTTAGTGGGAGTCTGCCATGATAGAAGAAATGGACTCCTTGCTGACAAATGAAACTTGGGATTTATGTAAGTTACCTGCAGGTAAAAGGGCTTTACAGAATAAATGGGTTTACAAGAAGAAAGAAGAGGATGGAGGTAAGAAATGATTTAAAGCCAGATTAGTCGTAAAAGGATTTGCACAAAAATAGGGTATTGATTTTGATGAGATATTTTCTCCAATTGCTAAAATGACTTCTATTCGTATTATTTTTAGTATTGTGGCTACCGAATATTTGCATTTAGATTAGCTTGATGATAAAACATATTTCCTTCATGGTGATTTGGATGAAATATATATGGTACAGCCACAAGGATTTGAGGTCAAGGGTAAGGAGAATTTAGTGTGCATATTGCAAAAAATTTGATATGGCTTGAAGCAAGCACCTCGACAATGATATATTAAATTTGACACTTTTATGAATGAACATGGAAACACTCAGTGTCATTCTGACGATTATGTTTATTTTAAGAGGTTGGATGATGATAGCTACATTATTTTATTTTTATATGTTGATGATATGCTTGTAGCTGGGTCTAACATGGATCACATTAAGGGGTTGAAACAACAGTTAGCACATTCATTTGCTATGAAGGATTTGGGGGCCACAAAAAAAATCTTTGGTATGAAAATTTTTTGAGATAGGAAAAATATGAAATTGTCTTTATCTTAGGCTGATTATATTGAGAAGGTTTTGCAACGTTTCTCTATGGAGAATGCCAAAGATGCTAGCACGCCTTTCCCTAGTCATTTGAAATTGACTAAGGTGATGTTTCCAAAGACACCAGAAGAGGAGGATAAAATGTCCAAGGTACCTTATGCTTCAGTTGTAGGGAGCTTAATGTATGCTATGGTTGTAAGGAAACTCAGGTGCGGAAACAGCTTCCTACACTAATCTCTAAAGGAAAGTATTGTGCAAATTCTTTTTAAATCCTTACAATTTCAGATTGGTTAACTACTTTAACAAAGATATTGCAGCCATATACCATGCATACAGAAAATAGATAGAGAAGATTGAAACACATAAACACAAAGATATGCCGGTGGGGAAAAACCTTTCGGTAAAACAACCCCACCCCTCCAAAACCTACACAATGTATTATCTTCAACACAAATACTACAACACACTTGCAATGCAAGTTCTTTCAGGAGATGAGAGACTAGTAAAACTTATTTTTCTCCCATAGGAGCAGCATCATATATATAGACTCCTCAAGGCCCAACAAATACCCAAAAAAGGAGTTTGGCGTCCAACGACCAAGACCCATGCACAAAGCCACATGTACATAATTGTTACATGCAATCCCAAGAATAGGCGTCCATCCCTAGAATAGACTATAATAGCTTGTCATAGAATCCACCAAAAATAACGGTCACAAGAGAAGTGTAAGAGAATCTGTCATACCAACCTATTTTTGGCATATTCTCTTACACACACCAAACACTTCTTCTTGGGTGCCCAAATAGGCCCAAGTCATAAGATGCTCTTACACCTGTCATAGTACATTCCTTAAATAGTTCTTACGCGTCATAGGAATCTGTCATGACCGTTTCAGTCATGATCTCCTTACGCACAAGATGCTGACACATCAAGTGGAGTGACACATCAACATGCCAACTAGACATGTACACTCACACTTAATTTCATTATTTGCAAAAAATACATTTACAAAACAAATAATAAGAATAGGAATTATCCAAGGTTGAGACACCTTATTCATAACAAAGGTATGTACTAGGCTAGATATTGCACATGCAGTGGGAGTCATTGGTAGGTATATGAGTCACCCTAGGATTGAGCATTGGAATGTAGTCAAATGGATTATCGGATATTTCAGAGGTGCATCCAGTAAGTGTTTACACTTTGGGGGAACTAATACTATTGTACAAGGCTATGTTGACACAGATTTGGCAGGAGATATAGATAGAAGGTGGAGTACTACAGGTTATGTATTTACTATTGGTGGAACAGCAGTGATTTTGTTTTCTCGAGTACAAAAGGTGGTTTCTTTATCCACTACAGAGGTGGAGTATGTTGTTTCTACAAAGGAAGCTAAGGAGATGATATAGCTAAAATTCCTTCAAAATTGGAAGCTCCTTCTTCCACTCAGCAATAGAATCCCCCAACTGGGCATGAAAATTGTCACACTCAATCACCCTGTCAAAATATTTACTCTAGTCCAAAGATTGAAATTGTCAGTCATAATCTTCTACATCAACAAGGATGTTAGCAACATGCTTCAACCGAACCTCTATCATGTCCTTCACTAACCAAAATGTCTTTATTAGGTCTTCCCTTTGTCTCTATAATAGTAACAATTATTCTTTGCATTCATAAATTTCTTCTCAAGAGACCTCTTAACCACACTAAATTATGCACTATACTACAATAAATTATTTTCAATGTTATTGACTAATTCAGTTGGCAACATACTAGAAACACTAGATACTGTGATCCTTTTACTGATCAAATGGTCAATCAAAAATTCTATCACCAAAGTCTTGTTCACAAATGAACAACCTATCCACATACCACCAATTTTGTCATATTCACCATCTTCTAGCAAAGTATTGACCTTATCAAAACCCACAAAATCATATTTTATTAGAGAAACCACATCTTTCTCCACCTCTTCATATTTTTGTTCATTTTCTTATGCTTCCTCGTCTTTCTTAGCTTCTTCTTCTTCCTCCAAAATGGTAATGAATTATTTCCTTTTATCACTAATTTCCCTTCTTTTAGGTTCTGAAGAGGAACCACTAGCAGCAATATCTATGCTTTTCTAGCTGGAGGAGGAACCCTCCTTATCATAACTCACAGCCACTACACTAGAGATGACTAAACCGGAACAAACACATATCTATAATGAAATGAAATACACTTCACAAGCATTTGCACAATTTTCTAAAGAACCTAGATATCTACAAACCTGTTTATCGGCAGGGATGTCGGTCATCCACTCCACATTCTATTTACCAGGTAGTCATCTCATGAAATAAAATGCTAAGAACATCACCAATAAACCAAATCTATATGCATAACCTTTCTCAACAGTCATCTTCACATTCTCAAGAAAATTTAGCATCTTGCATTAATCAAACTGAATATTCTCCCTAATCATCTTATGAGAAATATAAATAGCCACAACCAAATTTGAACCATCATAATTTTGAAACTGAATTTTATATGAAATGCCATAGGAAACATACCTCACCACCAAATCAACGATGGTATTTATATGGAATGCACACTTATCACACTCAATAGTAGTCAACTCCTTCACCTCATTGTAACTAATTAATTTTTTCCTGGTACATCTCCAATGTTGCACAATCCTATAATATCTTAAATTGCTTTCTTTGTCACTTGATAGGGCTTATCTAACATTAGGTTTCTATCATGAAACCAACTCAACAAAAACATAATGAATTCCTTATTGATGCACCAAGGGAATTTTCCCCATACATCCAAACCAAGATTCTATATTATTTGTAATTCTTCTGCAGACAATCCATTCTCCATATGTTTGATTATGTCATAATCAAGTTCCTCAATCTTGGCCTTCTTCAACATTCTTGATACGACTGCATCAATACCACCAATGACCAATTGAGATTCCATAATTTTACTTCACAAATTCATCTTTCTCTCAAGCTCTGCTAAAATTGTAATTTTTCTCCTTGCAACAGTGCCAAATGATTTCAAAATTCTACCTTTAAAGCCACGAACCATCATAATTGAAATTCTCGCAAAAAAATTAATTATCATTAACACAATCCTTTTGTACTATGCACATCAATTATTTAATTAATAACTCTAATTATTATCTTTACATCCATCATACCAGAGATAAGCTAGTTGCAACCAGTATCACCTCAAAGAAAGGGAAGTGCATGATTTAGCATGTTAATACTCCCCCTAATCCAAATCATTCAGCTCAATTGTTTGTAGACGTAGTACTGAGATCTGGTGCCATAGGGCTCTCTACATCAGCAACATATGTCTTCTTTCATGTCATGTTAGTCTTCTGAGATTCACTTTAACTTGAAACATTATTAACATTCCTTGTATCCACCAGAGAATCACTAGATCTGCATGTGTTAGCATAATGACCATTCTAACCACATTTGAAACAATTAACATTTCTTCTACCAGATCTCTCCATTTGAATTCTATATCTACATTGACTAGCATTTTGACCATAGTTGTGACATACATAGGAATTTTCATGAAATATATTATTAACTGCACTCTTCTTATCCTGATTTGATACTTGACTTTTGCATTGACTTTCTCTATGACCAAACTTATGACAATTAAAGCATTGAACTTTTTGTTCCTTTCTCATCTTATAATCAACTACCCTATGACCAAAATTCTTGCAAATGTGACAATAACCATTAAAAGATAAGTACCTTTGAGCATTCAGTTGTCTTACCATATGCATTCTTTTAGATGTATTATAATTTCTAACCTTGCTTTTCACTTTAGATTTTGGTTCATCTTCAATCGCCTTCTCTTTGCCTTTATCCTTCTGATTTGAACATTTATTGGTAAAACCTAATCCTTATGTATCCCCGTGACTCTTTTCCATGGCTAATAACTGACCCAAAATTGTACTACTCTCACATACTATTTCTTCAAATCTCAGTGTCTTCAATTCTTTATCTAGCCTCTCATTTTTAGTTGACTGTATTTTGTTGATATTCTTGAGATTCTCCTCAAGTTTCTTCAATTCCTCCATTACAATTTCCAATAATTCCTCGATCTTCTTGATGTCTTTCATTTTATGCTTCAACCCATCTCTAATGAATTCCGCAATGATTTCCTTGGCATTCAACATCTTCTCCAAGTATGTTGCCTTTTCTTTTGATTTCTTTCCTTCATATTCCAAGTCTTCTATTTTTTCTTTTGATTCCTTCAATTCCTGACTGACTTCCTTATGCCTTACTTTGAACTTCTAGATCTGATCCCTCGGCTCTGTGATACATGCATTTTCTTCCTTCAAGTTTTCTTTCAGCTCCTCATTTTTTAACTTGGTATTTTGTTGATATCCTTGAGAATGATCTTCCAATCCTCATCGACGTGGTATCATCCTTCTATCTATTTAATCAACCAAGATCTCCCTCAAGCGGTTAAGCTCTGTCTGTAAGGGACAAAGCTGTGATACCAATTGTTGAACATGTCAAATAACTAACAGGGGGGTGAATCAATTATTCACAAACACTTCCAAAAACTTTTACTCTGTCTGTAAACTCACAAACCATACAAATGATAATGATTGTTATATCAATATTAACTTTTGTTCTACTAGTAACCACATCAAGTAATTATAAAAAATGTAAATATAAAACCACAAAACCACCAACACAAAGAACACCAAAATTTACGTGGAAACCCAAATTGGGAAAAACCACAGAAAAGCTAATTCTCATGAAATGAAACACCAATTAAGGTGATTTTTACAAAGGCTCACTATTGGTTTGCACATTCTGGATTAGCTCACTACCAGTTGGCTCACTATCGGTTAAGCTAACTAACCTTATACAAAAAGAGATATTTATAGAAAAAATATGAATTGACAAGATTGCATCTGAATATGCATGAAACAGCTCAACAATTAAGCTCAATTACCACATCCAACTATAGATCTGATTGATGATCTTTTCTCTATATACCACTATCTAATCCACTGCAAATTTGTATGCAATTTCCCTTCTTGACCTCTCAATAATCTTCCACACTTAGCTTCATCTTGCACACGTCACCATCAAGAACTTGCTCAAAGACTCCTTTTACAACTCACTTATCATATTCCACATTCACACTCTCACTCACATACATCAGATACAAAAAAGGTTTTCTTTATTTATATAGATATCTTATCATACACATGTCGACCATACCAAAATAATGCGTCAACCTCAAATCAAAAAATATTACAATTGTATTTAATGCCACCACTGATCCTAAATCTAGGACATAGTTAAGAGAACTTTATAACACGCTACACCAGGACCCACATATAGGTCACACTTAAGATGTTTACAATGCTTATTAAAATTTACCAAAACTGTTGGAACACCACAACCAAGACCATGACTTGATCACCAAAACTTTTGAACCCATCGATATATTTTACTAGATAGAGCATGTCCAAAATATGATACCAAAATTAATTGATGAACTGCAAGAAAGTCCAGATATCAAGAACACTCAGAATAGCATTGTAGGCATAGCAATCAATAGTAACCGACTTAAGACACCATGCACCATTGATTATCGAAAGCATACAAGTGTACTAAAACATGTAATCCTTTAGTATAACCAAGTACACATGTCATAGAGTACCAAAACTACACAAATTGAACATGTCATGTGTATAACCAATACTTCTGATACATAACCCTTAGCCAATAGGTGCACAAACAAAACTGTCAATAACCAACCACTACCACTAAGATTTTGGTATGAAGGTTTTGACATAATTGACAACAATGCTAGCAATGTCTGAATCTTACAATTCTATGCATTTAACAAGTTAATCTGTAATAAGTGCAATTGGATGAAACAAAAATTGACACCTATATACAAGACAAGCAAGGGATGTATGAACTTATGACTAGAGGATGTACATGCTTATATATATGGTGGTTAAATGAAAATAAACCCAAACCTCAAAATATGAGATGTTTCTCTTAGTTTTTAAATTGTGGGAGTTATTTAGGATGATACCAATTTGATGAAGCATTCAAACTAGGCTTGTGAAAGTGCACAAAGGGTGCATGTAAATGCATGAAGCTATAAAAAGAGATGAGAGGAGCCTCCATGCTATGTACCAAATGACCAAGACGAGTAGAAAAGGTGGAAGGTTGAGAGCATATAGCTTGAATGAACTAAACCAAAAGGTTTCCATTAGGATGAATAAGATATTTTTCCTTTTAAACGTGGTACTTGTAAATAGGTTTTCACCATGGTCATTGTGCAAGCTTATATCATGTTGTAATATAGGCTAAGGTAGTCAAGAACCAATACAAGCAACATGAGGAGTTAATGAATTGATACCAAGTTGTAATTTATCATCATGTAAGGTGCGACTATGTCAGAAAACACATTTAGTATCTATCAGTTCAACATGAAATTTAGGATAATGATATCACCATACTCACTATCATGTAGGAAAGAAGGGAATTCATTCAAAGCACATAAATCTATGAACATAGGGCTGATATGACATGTAAGAGGGGTATTATTAGAAGTTATAAGAATGACATGCATAGGTGGCAAAGGTGTAACATCATTAACAACTATCAAATTTGATCCATTACTAACACATACATTTCTTGTGTGAAATGCATGCTCTGCATTTCTCCGCATGTTGATTTCTAGTCTTTTGGTTTTGGAAATGAGCTTATAATGTCCTTAGCTTCAATTAGTTCAAATAGTGTGTTTTTGGGTTTCAAAAGCATAGTTTCAAAGTTTGATGGTGTTCCTACTCTAGGTTTAGCTGAACTCAGGTGTTTACACTTTAATTTAAAGCCTCTGTGAATGCGAGTTGAAGAGTAACATGTATGATGTTTATTTTGGTCCTAGTTAAGATGTGTTGTGGTCCACTTTTCATTCCTTTCCACCACAAGAATGTTTTGGTACCGAATTAATTTGAATTATGTTTGATTAAGTTGCTTAGTCTTCCTTGGGAGACTTTGTTAGCGAGAAGATGATATAAGTAAAGGACAAATGGTTGAGGAGTCAAATGCATGTTTGTATACTTGTGTGAGTATTGTGCAAGTGTGTGTGTATGCGATGAGGATGTGTGAAAGAGGATCTATCTCTCTGTATGTATGAGTTGATGTGAAGTGTGGTATTGAGTTGTGTAGACTTGTATGGGTTAGATACCGAAAGTAGTGAGCAGAAGGTATATGTAGATCATTCGATTGAGTTGCAGAAGTACATTAGTGGTGGATCTTTTCTCTTTTATACTTCATATGGGCAGTGAATCTTCTTCTGGGTAGTGAGCCTCTTTGTAAAAATCACCTTAACCGATGTAACCCTAATAGGTGTTTATATATATTTAAGAATTAATCTTCTCTATAGTTTTAACCTTAATAGGGTTTTCCACTTAAACTTGGTGTTTCATTATGTATGGTGGTTTTTGCATTTCACGTGTTTTTTCATGTTTATATCCTTATGCGATTAAAAGATTAAAGATAAAATTTTGTGGATCTGATTGAAGGAAAGGTTTACAATTTTATTGACAACTCCACCTCCCCTCCCCTCCCCAAGTTGTCTTATGGATTTAACGAGTTGATTTGTAGCAAGTGCAAGTGGATGCAACAAGAATTGGCACCTGTATACAAGACAAGCAAGAGATGTAAGAACTTATGACTAGAATATGTACATCCTTATATATATGGTGGTTAAATGGAAATGAACCCAAACCACAATATATGTGATGTTTCTCTTAGTTTTGAAATTCTGGGAGTTCTTTAGGGTGATACCGGATTGATGAAGCATCCAAACTAGGCTTGTGAAAGTGCACAAAGGGTGCATGCAAATGCATGAAGCTATAAAAGAGATGAGGAGAGGAGCCTCCATGCTATTTACTAAATGACCAAGACAAGCAACAAAGGTGGAAGGTTGAGAGCATATAGCTTGAATGGACTAAACCAAAAGGTTTCCATCGGGTTGAATAAGAGATTTTGCCTTTTACATATGGTACTTGTAAATAGGTTTTCACCATGGTCATTGTGCAAGCTTATATCATGTTGAATATAGGCTAAGGCAATGAAGTACCAATACAAGCTACATGAGAAGTTAATGAATTGATACGAAGTTGTAATTTATCATCATGTAAGGTGTGACTAAGTAAGAAAATATATTTAGTATCTATTAGTTCAACATGAAATGTAGAATAATGATCATCACCATACTCATTGTCATGTAGATAAGAAGGCAATTCATTCAAAGAACATGAATCTATGAACATAGGGCTAATATGACATGTAAGAGGGGTATTATTAGGTGTAAGAATGTCATGCATAGGTGGCAAAGGTATAACATCATTAACAACCATCATATTCAATCCATTACTAACATATACATCACTTATATATGCTACTCACGAATAAATAAAGTAGATGTGTTGGGAAGGAAAGGATGGGCACTAGCTAACTCAATAGAGGAGAAAACTAATACATGATAAAACAATACCTCCATCAACAATACATCATCATTCATAGAATATAATATCATAAGACTCACGTATGGAAGGATCATGCCACAAAAGATAGGAACATGTTAAAGTGAGAAATACTTTCATACATATCAACCAAGGAAAATGGTCAAGCAATAGCCATAATAATATATTATCAACAATGGGAGGGTAGGTTTCAGAAGATCATGCGCAATAAAGGCTTAAAATCCTAATAAGCATAGACAAATGATATAGAAATAAGGTACATATCAAAATATCAATCAAAAATTAGATCTAAAGCAAAGGGCACTAAAAGACCTGACAAGGTGAGTTGGATTTGTTTGGGTTTGAAGTGAAAGAAGGTTAAACATGTAGGCTCTATCCATAAAATGAACATATATCGATGAAGTAGCATTGTGTGGGAACAAAAACCCATTAAAGATATATAAAAAGATAAAGTGATCAAACTAATATAATGATGCACTAATTCTAGTCATCACAAGTACAAGAATAGAAGCTCTTGTCTTGTTCAGTATCTTGACACTATAATAGTTGCCAAAATCTGTGTAGGCTATACTTGTCATACATGATAGATAGCACTTAAGATTGATCCACAAAAAGAAGTTAGTTCTTATGTGACCTGATTTCCCCAACTCTAATATTTATTAATGTATAAGGACAAACAATATTAAAAAGGACCTTGCAGAGGTCATTAAATTACAAGGGTCATGTTCTGCAATATAGACCCCCTTAATTATAATGACCTTATGGGCATGCCAAAATATTGAAAATGACTATCTTGCAAGTGTCAAGATAATTTAATACATATGTCAATTCCTTTTAGTGCTCTTCAAATGGTTGTCCTTGTAATTCTTATTATTTTCTCTCAATAATTCATTTCTAAACTACAATTAATTGCATATTGAACGTCTTAAAATATCAAGAGATAATAATAAACCACATAAATGTGTACCAACTCAACAAAAATTTGAATAAAAATTAAGAAAAGAATAAACACAAAAAATGTGTCACATGTCACTATGTAATTATGAGATGACTCCCCACCAAAATTGATTCAAAACTAAATAAGAATATGCATGGATACGGAAATTTACCATTATACGTGTATACATAGAAATTGAAAATATATTAGCACTTTTTTTAATAGGCCTAGGAAATTCCAAATTCACGTAGCACTTCCTCCAACTCAATAAGACCCTGCACTAGCCACCCAAAACCTATATAAATGATAAAACCTAGAAAACTCTTGCTGCAGCAAAAACATGATTATTCAATCGGATACTCCTAAACTGTCAAACCATTTCATAATTATTGTGTTTTTTTGGTTAGTTATAGCATCTTCAGATTAACTTCCTTTCGAATTAGGCTATGAATTTTTAGAATTCTTAGTAGGTTTAGCAGTATTTATTGGTACAATTGTCAAACCGCAAGAACTTCTAAAATGGTAAATAAAACCTTGTTCACTGGAAAAAGTCACAAGGGTTTGCTCAGATTAGACGATGCTTGAATCAGGGGATTATCATGCACCATGTAAAATGCACAAGTGAAAGCTTAGAATCTCAAGGACATTTTATCGCCAGTATTATGAAAAAATATGAACAGAGCTACTTATAAAGAAAACTTCTTGCTTCTAATGCAGATACTGTACACTCACCCGTGCGGACAGATGTAGTTAGAGTAGATAGATAATAATTTTGTTTCAAGCAGTATATGCAATCATCCAGAGACTGAGAGATCGAGATTTACATTAAGTTAAAATTGCAAATGAATAAGATGTATATTTATAAGCTTAAAAATCGTTAAGGCCTTGGTGAAAAAAATTTACCATATCCACACCTTATATTTTAATTCTTCAAGTTATCCCAAATACATAATAGAAACCCATTAGTTCTCAAAAAATAAAATTCAAAAACAGAAGACAATATGTGGCGGAAACCTGAAAAGGCATCCAATCTATAAAGATCTTCCATAAAATAATCCAAGGGTCAATCTACTAACCACAAACAAATAGCCTGCGGCGGTGCATCAAAACCTCATACAAATCATAATGATATTAGCAATAATTAAAATAGATTTTGTTCCATTATCGTGCAACATGATTTCTGATTTTCGTTTATTTTTCAACCCGAATCTCTTCAACGGCTCTTGAATTTCATATCTTTAACGAAGTACAGAAGAATCTCTGCAAATATTCAACGGAAAATGTTCAGAGTCAAATTGCAGATTAAAATATGATTAAAAAATATAAACATGCAAAATATCAACAGTAGCATATAGATGCAATCATGCACGTGGGAGGTGGAAAGAACATTTTATCATTTGGATGGTACAGAACGAATAACCATTAGTTACACAAATAAATATTCATAGATTACACTTTCTACTCGGCTCCAGAATGGTTTAAAATAATCCTATTAAACCAATTTAAGTACGAAGTTGAAATTTACATTGGAGAAGCAGACACGTGTAAGGTGCGATCTGTGATTTTGGTACCCTTGGCATTTGCTACAAAAGCGGTGAGCCGTGCAGCCTACTGTGATTTTTATAAAATATTCAATTACCTTATTTAAGTTTTTTTCAGTGTTCCATGGGGACGAGTTCCCCAATAAACCCCACGTCCCCTGTATCAATGTTTCCAAGACTCATGGACTTAAGGGAACTTCCCCCTCAGCACCACCACCTCTGCCACCTCTGTCAGGGACATCGTCAAGTTGCTTTCTATATGGTACATGCGAGTACATACTGATCTTTAACTTTGTGAAAGCTAGGTTGCCTTTCATAGTTCACTTGCAGAGATATTGCATATTTGCCTTAAATGCTTCAATTCACCTCAATTTGTATTTGTAAGGCAACCACCACCATCCCCCTGCCGTCCCCAAATTTAAGCCTTTGGTCCCCCATCCCTGAAACTCAGCCATGTCCCTGCATCCCCTCGTCAGGAAACTACATGGAATCATGAAGTTACCTGAGCTTCAGTTTTTATAAAATACTTAACTGCTTTGATTTTTCTATAACTTTTTTTGAAATGTCATGTCGGCTGCAAAGAGCTTTTTGTGAACACACTGTTGGTGTCACTGTACGTTGCCGTCTTCACATAATTAATGCTAACACGGCCATACCCTTCCCTTCACACCCACTTGTCGTGAAAAAACTTTCCATAGCCGATTTGCCTAAAATGGATTGATGCCAAGAATGCAATCTTTTGACCCAAATTACATGCCAAACAATATAAATATATTAAAAGTAATTTAAATTATTGAAATTTTTTGATGTAGACCGATCAAGACCTGTTGATGAAAAAATGAAGTTTACAAATGTCCACTATTTTAAGATGCTTCCCAGGTTATATGAAAATTATTTTGGAAACTCTGCCTCAGATGTATGCTTCGTCCTGCCAATCACCACCTTATTTTAATTAAACCAAAAGCATAATAATGCCTGATGGAGAACTTGTACACCCTCAAATACAGATGGAAATACTCACACAAAGACCCATTATTCTGTGGTAACCTTGGTCATGTTCCAATTCTCTATAATACATCATTAGAACTAAGAAATCAGAATAAAGAACATCTAAAAGTAATTACCAGTCATGATCACACTAAAAGTATGGTTTTAAGCATCTTTAAGTGTCCTCTGTGAATTGCATGTTTTAAAGCCATAAAGATCATTTTCATTTCTTCCACTCAGAATGATCAGAAACCCAATTGCTGCACTGAAGTTCCAGTTTTCATAGAAATAGTGCAAAAAGAGAAACTAAGAGATAATCAAGAAAGACACAAAATATTTGGTGGAACAAGAACAATTAAATGATGACCATAATAGTGTGCTGTGAGAACACACATTATTTTCTCCTTATATTGCTGATTTTCTAAAAGCAACAGAGCAGACAAACAGTCGAAACCAACTTACACAGAAAGGAACAATATATAATAGCTTTCTTCCTCTGCAAGTCTCTATGCAGTGATTAAATAGGTTGGAGATACAAAACATAGTGGTCACATGGACCTTTTTGTAGGTACTACAACTAAATTTTTGGAGCCTTTTGTAGCCAAGTGGTCCTATAGTTTCTGATTTTTTTTGCCTGCTACTGTATTTTGAGATTTCTATTAATAACTACTGTTGCTTTTTTTAAACAGAATAAACAAATTAACTCATGCGCAATTGCCAATTGGCAAAAGGAAATCCTATAATCTCTCTACTGTGCTACAAACTCTCATTCCCCCACAGCAAGCCAGGTTTGAAATTACTCTTCCAAGGTAACTGACGCTGGACAAATTTTAAAAAACTTCCAGCACGTGCAGTTTTACAATGCAACAGCTTGCATGGGATTGCCTGCGGTGTAAGAATGGAACCAGAAGCCCCCTATATTCCCCGACTAAGAGAAGCATCTAGATATATTATTGGTTGCGAAACATCTGTTGCAGCTGAAGCACTTGTTGCTGCTGGTCAGGTGGCAAAGAATTTATCTGTTCTGGTGTAAGTTTCATAACTTGTTGCAGCAATTCAGACTCAACCTCTGGAGTAAGTTGTGCCTGGATATCAGAGAAAACAATCAAGTCAACATCTGAATGGATATGTACTGAAATGAATTTTACAGCTGAAAAATACTGAAGTACCGTCTGGGAAACAGATTGTTGTGGTTCTGGGATCCCTTCAACAGGTAATTGGGCAGGCCCTTGAGAATAAGAAGAGCTAGCTCCACTAGCTCCTACTCCACTATCTAGAGACGCAGTGATCGTTGCACCACTCACAGCTCCGTAAAGCCTGTTGCTTCCATCCTCTATATCAGTAGGTGCTGTGGGGGTAGTCAACCCTGTTGTCGAGTCCCCAAATCTACCACCAGGCTCATTCATCCTCAAGGGCACTTCTGAATGATGGGAAACTCCTGTTGCTAGGGGAACCTGTGCCTGAGATAAATCATGGTCCATGGTATTCAGATATTGGACTGCACTAGGTCTGCCACCTTTACCCCCAACACCTACACTTAGAAGACCAACACTCATTGGCACATTACTGTTTCCTGTAATCTGGCCAACTAGATCAGGTCCTGCATGTGAAACTGTGGCAACTGCAGTTCCAGATCCAATCTGCAAGAAAAGTTAAAAACATAAGCAATCTTTGAAAGCTATTCAGAAGAAACAATTATTACATAAAAACAACCTACTGACTTGATAAGAGTGCTGTGGTGGACGTAGATTTGGCAATGGTGGTTGATTATGCTTCTGAAAAGAAATCCCAAGCGTCGATTGTGAATAGTTTCCAGCCTGAAACAACAGTAAATCAGTTCTATATATGCAAATTTTATTAAACATGACCCAATAGAGTAACCAAATCTCTTGTGAACAAAATTAGTAAAATCACCCTAAACCATAAAACAATTCAATATACCTGAAAAAGTGGTCGTGATGGTTGTTGATGCAAAGAACTTGATTGTTTATACGCCATATTTTGAGTTGGCTGACTATGCATCTGACCAGAAGATTGATGGGATTGCAACGATGGCCTTGGTTGTTGTGGTAGTGGTGGTTGATGTAGATTCCCCATTGTCGATTGTTGAGACTGACCCAAAATCGCAGGGGCAACTTGATGTTGTACCACTGCATTTTGTGGAGACTGCATTGCAGGTTGAACTGGTAAATGCAGGCCTTGAGATAATGTTGGAATAGACTGTGATATTGACTGTGAAACTTGAGATTGAGATTGCTGATGAACTTGAATAGGAGGCTGCACCAGAGGTGTTTGACTTAGTTGTATTGGCATATTTTGGGCCTGGGCTTTCTGTAGCAATTGCACCTGGCCATTTTGTCCAACTTGCATCTGGGTTTGTTGTCCAGGTAGTATTTGATTGTGTATTGAATGTAATTGGGCCTGACCCTGTAGACCAGACTGCATCGCAGAATCTGGCTGACCTGTTTGTATTGTTTGCTGAGAAGACAAATTTGAAGATTGCCGAAAACTGGGTAGCTGTGAGGTTCTCATACATATATTGTGTGAATGTATTAGCAACCGTTTCACAATATGTATTCTATCCAATTATATTAAATTGAAAAAGAAAAAACATAATACCATTTGTGAAGGAACCATCCCAAGCATGATCTCCATCTGCAATAATTAGAAAGGAAATATGATTAAAGATAAGATCCCATTAAAATTTAAAATATAGGAAGCATGAAAGCAGAGTATGCAATCAATATGAATTTGAAAGGTCAAAGCATAGTTACTTGAAGATATAAGAGTACACTGGTCAAAGCATAGTTACTTGAAGAAATAAGAGTACAGGTACATTACAGTTATGAGAATCATAGGAGATTCACCACGTGGGCAAGACTGTAGCACATGCATTCATATTGGGGGTTTCTCAATAAAGACGAGCAAGAGCAATATATGCCTAAGTATTTGAGGATAAAGAAATTATTTTAAATATCACTAAATTATATTGAGATGAAAATTGTACGATACGAGGACCATGTATATTCCTTGCATTCCGAGACGAAGATCTACACAGAATTTTGTACAGTACCAAACATGATAACCCATAAATAGGGCACTAGATTCTGGCCCGGTAGTCTTTTCACCGTCTTTAAATATCTTTTTCATGTAAATTTGTAAAAATTAGATAATGAGATAAGTTCTTAAAAAATTCTAAAATCAATAATATGACATAATTTACTAGCGTTGTTCACAAACCTCCAATGTATATAAGTAATTTGAGCATAATTCAAATTTTAATATGTTCATTAATTTTGGTTTAAATGCCAAGCAATTGATAGCATCACGCAACCATCTGGTGGTGACTTGTTCATTCTGTTAAGCACATCAGGTGCTGCTTGGATGGGAATTATTTGTTTCATGGTGTTGAGACCTGGTGAGTACTCACATAAGGCAAGGCAGTCAGCATACTTACAAGTCTCCAAAAATCAGGGAAAAGGAAAGAGCATAAAATATTTTTTTTCAAAAGGAAAAGAAAACAACTATTTAGAACGATTCTTATAATATGTTTTAGAAAGTGAGTTTTATTGCCAAGCCCAAATCAGCTTGCTGAGTACTCACCGAGTCTGAGAGTTGCATACTGTTTTGTATAACCATGTTAAATGTTGTTCACCATTGCCTTTTTATGAGGGGTGAGCGTATTATTGATTATGTTTGGTTACTTATCATGATATTGACAATTATTTTTCTTCTGTTAACTATTGTATTTTGCCCAGAGAATAACCCTTGTTTGACTGCTACAAATAGTGGCTAATACCAACCAGTTCCCAAATGTGGCTTTTCCAAATTAATTAAGACTTCACATTTACTAGCATTCCATTCGCACAGCATTAACACATCATGGAGAAAGTATAACAACTACCCAAATTAAAAGCAGGAAAAAATTCAGGAAATTAAAAAAAAATCATATTCATAAAAATAGAGACAAAACTACTTTATTCCACGTCAAATATAATGCATAAATAAGTATATTACATAAAACATGCCAATCACAGAAAAAAAAAAGTAGGATTTTTATAAAGCTGTTTTATTTTTACCTAAGTGTGTCCAAGTGGAAGGTGGGCCCCAATATTATTGGTGATAATATCTTAGACCATGACCTAGGATTTCATGGGCAGTGCTCTGTATTTTTATAACTTAAACCCTCATTAGGGTATAAAAAATAAATTTTTAAACAAATCTACTCTATCATCCTGATGATGGACAGAGTGATCCAAAACGTAGATGCAAAACAATCTACAAAGTTCAATCCAAAAATTATATGCAATAAACATCATAGACTGGAAATTTGATGAGTTTAAAATCTACACTACATAAAAAGCAATTCCCTAACATAAAAAATTTCAGCTGTCCAGTGCTCTCTGCATTTTTCTGCCTGTGTAATATGGGCAACGTCTAAACAGAAAACTAAAATATGCATCTTACCAAGGGGGACACTTAGTTTTTTTTCAACCACCTTTATATATTTTACGTTTTAGTTGGCTATTTAGCCCTGTAATACGAGGGGGGGAAAAGATATATATAAAAATGTTCTGAATCTCTTTTTCAAAATCTCAGATAAAAACTTAGGAATGACATGGCAAATGCAGCACATAGCAACCAATGGCTGGCTTTCCTTAAGTATGTTTCACAAAAGTGAGGTGTACTTCTGACCAAGTTCAAGACAAAATGATAAGGGATTCCAGACAGAAGCATTTAAAAAACTTCAAACCATCCACTGCTTTTGTAGAAAAAAAAATTGAAGAGGATAAGATAGTTCGACGAAAAAACTGACTTTCACTATTGAAGAGGGGAGCACATTATCAAAAGATGACTAAACTGGACTTATCAACTGTGGACTGAAAAATGTGAATGGGTTAATTCTTCAATTGCACAGGATGTGATAGGCCAAAACTGAGGTAAAAAGTAAAATAGATTTTAATGTGTAATAACAAGATTCAGCTTTGGTTCAAGTATCAATTTGGGAGAGTAAACTTGCAAAAGATGTTAACACTATATGCACAAGCGCGGTAGGTAATGAGGTGAGTGGGGATGAAAATGCATTCCTGAACTCAATCAACTTCCTAAGTTCAAAATCATATTAATGATTCTATTTTGCTTTTGTGGTAGGAATTGTGAGAGAAACTGCAACAGGAACTGTAGCAGCCTGCAACAGTACTAGCAGCAATTTGTGAAAGCAACAGGAACTGCAAGAGAAACTGCTATAGGACCTGTTACAGGACAACAGTCTGAGACAGTAACAGCAGCAATCTACAACAGGAATAATAGCAGTAATAATTCTGGAAATTAAACTCACAGCTGTAAATAATATAAAGAACCGTTAACAAAAATAATTATTAGATCCCACAATTAAATCATCAGCAATAAACCTAGGGACGGGGAAATGGGTTTACGGGACAGATTTTCTTTTCCCTGGAATAGAGGATGGTGAGGACAGCAGTGGGAGACAGCTATATAAAAAATTAAAATAGGGAAAATTTAAAATATATAGGAAAATCTGAAATTTCAAATATATTCATATGATGACATTGATAAATCTAAAGTCATTCATCATAGACATAAACATTATACATTGCAATTGAGTTGAGACTTGAAATGAGAGTTCAAATTTCAATTTCATACATTCATAATTTCATACTCAGATATAATTCATTTAATTTGGAATCAAAATGCCCAAAGGCTTCAAGTTTCAACAAAAAGTGTTATGTCATATATCATTGCATCAATGTATCATATAATGTCAAAGTCTCAAAGTCAAAACTCATAAGTAAAACAAAGATGGCATGCTTCTGCCCCTAATCTTTATCCAAATCAATGTCACTACCACTATCAACCTAAGCCTCAGAAGTTGCATCATCCAACAAGATCCCAACCAATCCCTCCTGTGTGTCGTCCCAATCAACACGGGTGGCATCTTTGGGATTAATAGCCCCATGTAAATTTGGAGTATGATGATCCCTTACTTGCAGAGCACTATGCACAGCCACTAACTTCTCCACTCGTCTAGAGGTGAGCCTATTCTTTTTGGAGTGGGCAAAACCATATGTAGACCAATTCCTCTCTGCAATAGAGGAGCTAGCAACCTGTGAGATGAGGCTAGCAAGCATCCTCAGCTCCAGTGCATCTAACCCATGTCATGCCACCATCCAATAAGGCTTTTTTGAGTCATTACTGCTCTATCCATCTTCACCTCTGGTGTGCTGAAGTTTGGACCAACAAGATTTGAAGAGGCAACCCATTGTTCACAAAGCATACTGAACTAATACACCTTTCAAAGGGCCTTTGTTGACCCATTCTCACCTCAATACCATTACAAGGAGGGGACCTTCCAGGCTTGGGCTCATAGCATTTGGATTTAGTGCAAAGGCTGCCATATGAAGTGTAGTGTTCATAGTGTTCCACCTCCACATGACAATTGGCCTAAAATACTCCTCATATAAGTCCAATTGATTATCCTTAGCCAAACTTACTTCCTTCATCTTTTGAATCATGCTATCAAAAGTCTCATATATCTCTCCAAGACTAAGAGAGTCCATATCAACAAATCTAATGACATCTACAACATAAGAGACAATGGAGCAAACATATCTGCAATGTGCAAAAAAAAAAATCAAATAAGAATAAGAACAAAATCAGAAAATTTTAATTAAATTTAAAATTCAGAAATATTTTAATTAAAATCGGAAATTTATTAATTAAATCTAAAAATCAGCAATGTCTTACCTTGCAGTGGACCACCAATCATCATCAAGGATCTTTTTTTTATGGCTTTTCCTTTAGGAGTGTTTGCATTAGGCCATCTATTCCACTCCAAATTCACCACCATCATTTGTAGAGCATCATGCACCTCAACCATCCTCTAAAACAAACTGAAGTAACTAGCATATCTTGTCTCTACACGTTTGAGAAATTCCTTCTTTGAAGAAGTCCTTAAGAGAGCAAGTGAGGTGTAGTGGTTGCAAATGAACATTTGAATATTTCTAGCTTGTGTCACCACTTCCTTTACCCAATCTAATTTCCCTATGTGTCCTTCAATGCATGAACATAATATGGAGTCCAAAAGATGTGCTTGTAGGCACCCTCCACCATCAAGCCAGCCAATTTGCACACATGTGCCGAATTAATGATTGCCTGAACAACATTTGAGGGCCCAACCTCCTCTATGTCCTATCTAAAATGTCAAACTGAAAGTCTGCATCCTTCTGTTTCCTTGAACAATCAATGGTTCTTAAGAAAATAAGAGTCAGTTGTGCATGTGGCTGATGTTGATGAGTGGCCGATGCCTAATATCGCTCCACCCATACATCACAATAGAGCAACCTATGCTCATCCAAGTTCACCTCATGTCCTCTATCACCAAACTCACCTTAGAATATACTTTCTCAAGGAGAGTAGTGTGTAGTTCATGATCTCTAAGGGGTACAAATGAGGGACCAACATTAGCTACATCTTTGATCATTTTTTTGAAGGAGAATGGACCACATGAAATGGGATGGCACGGGCATAAAAAATCAGCAATGGAAGTCTCTGTTGATTCTTGTGCCTAAACATTAAACAAATTTGAAATTGGCCCTGGCTGCCCACTATCACGAGCATTCTACAGCCATTATCACTAGCCTTCCTCTTTCCTTTTTGGCATCCACAATATGAATAGCACTACCACTACCTACACTAGATGACATAGGAAGATGCATAGATGGTTTTAAGGGCTGATGTATTGGCATGGGCACACCCTCACACTTTCTTTTTGCCTCCATATGTAATCTATAACACTCTAACTTCTCATACTCCTTTAGATCTTTACAAAATTTAACTCATTTGCCTCAAACACCCAAGAAATGAGTCCACACCCTTGTGTAGCTCCCTCTAATTTCACTAACGACATCTATCAGATGAACAAGGCAAAGAAGAGGTTTTTGGGGGTTAAAAGGGCCTTGTGCATAGTCCTTTAAGAAAACCAAAGGGCACTCAAATTTGTTAGGGGTGTGTTGTGCTTCAACCCTCCCACCCCCAACTCCAACTTCTTCCCCTTGCTATTCTTCGTCACTATTACCACTACCACTATTTCTGCTCATGTTTAATGAATGTAATGCAAGCTCAAAAAAATGAAATATAAGGAGGAAAAAATCAGACATTTGATGGACATTTTTTTTTAAACTATGAAAAAAATTGTAAAAGAAAATCAAATATGAAAAAAAGGACTCGCCTTCAATGCTATAACTCCTTTCTTCAAAATGCTCCTTAAAGCCCTACTGCCTCCTCTTTTTTCTCTTCTTCAAACCTTGCTGCTTCTAAGTTCTTTCTCCTTTCTTGCTCTCTTCAAAATGAGAATGAAATGAATGAGAGAATAAGCAAAATAGTGTTTCTTTAAACATTTTAGGGTTGCACAGAAATGTAGGGGCCACCCTTGAAAAAAATGCAAAAAAAAATTTGTTGCGTGTTCACTTTTTTTTACTGCCACTGGGGACGGCAAACCATCTCCAATCCTTTGTCAACCCATTTCCACGTCTCAAAAACGTTTCTGCCAAATTCAGTCTGCTCAGGGACAGCTAGGAAAAAATTTCTGCCATCCCCCATCCCCAGAGCGGTACCCGATTTTGAAACACCATGAATTCCTGTGGAAACACGTCCCCGGGTAACACTGCAGTAAACAGTAAACCGTAAACAGATTCAAACAATAACAAAAATAAACAAGCTATTGGAAATGAACACATATGAAACCTACAAAAATTACCAAGCATTGCAAGAAGTGGACACCCTTCCTCCTCAATCCGCTTGATGCTAAAATGAAATTCCTTTACACTGGTCTAGTCATGTGAAGATGTTTTATTTATATAAAATAATACAAAGTGTATATCCCTTTTCCTATCATGTACCTCATATGTATGATAAAAATGGGTACAAGTTGCTTCCTATTTTTATACCACTTTGCTATTATTTTGTGGCTCATATTTAGTTGTTTTATTTGTTGAAAACAACTCACCCTAAAATGTAGGAGCTTATTTAGCTCACAGTTACAATCAATAAAATACAATATGATTCTTAGTGTGAGGACATTTTCCTCCATAGAATTAATATTGAAGATTTATTGGTTGTAAGTATAACTAAATAACCAAAGTATTGAAGACCACGCTGAAAATACTTTGTGGAGGGTGGGGGGGGGCGTGAATCAGTATTTTAAACTTTTATACACATGAAACCACATAAAACCGATAATTAGAGTAGAGAGAACAAACATCAAGATGAAAACACCAAATTTCACGTGGAAACCCCTTTCAGGTTAAAAAAACACGACAAATCAATAGCTTTCAATTATCAAATGAGCACCCACCCAAAAATACATAAGTGAGCACCAACCCTCCTCAAAGCACCAATTTCAGTTTTTACATGAACTCAAGAAACACTTAAACCTGAAACCATACATTCTCTTAAAGTTCTCCCAAGAACGCCAGGTCACAAGCAAAGTAGGAAAATCTCAAATGTATATATTTCCTCTGCCATACTCGTCCCAAAGAAACTCTCACGAGCTTGCTTCCTAATGCTGCTCCCAACGCGTTCCACCTCAAAATCTCACACAGCTCCCTTCATACTTCCTGCAAGTGCAACCCTTTCCACGGTACTCTTTTCACTCTCCACATAGCCAGCATATGAGAAGCCGCTAACATAAAGGATTTGCTGCCTTAAAATTTGGTATCCTTGGAATTTCCTTCAACCAAACTCAAAGCTTCAACAATTTCAAACTCTTCAGCAATTACTCACCTCTACCAAATTATCAATATATATTCGCCCAACAATATCCCGATTGCATTAATATAGGTGGCTAGGATATCCAAATCACCACACACAAAGAAGAAGAATATAGCACCAGAGATAGAATCACTTTGACTCCACAATGCAAAAACTTCCATGTGCACTGTAAATGGCAAATAAATATGAGAGCATAGAACTTATTCCCATCAGATATAAAGCTCACACAAGAGAATATCCACACAACCAGAGAGGATGTCTACACTGCCAAATGTATTTTCCACACAGAAATCGATCGATTTCAAGGATGCATAAAGAATAGATATAGAGCAGTCTATTTTGCACAAGAATAGCCATGGGTCTCCAAGTTCCCACAGAATTTCTTGCAATCAATATTTCTCACTCCGCGAACATTAAAAGAATAATCATTGCACAACTTAAAAATAGCGTGCATCAACACTTTTGATTTTTGTTTAAAACGACTCTATCTATAAGAAATTGACTAAAGAAGAATCCATTGTTTTACTTCAGAGAGCCTCTCTAATGCACAAAAAAATGATACATACAATTGGAGCCACCCCATTCACAATTAGTAGGAATCAATTTATTTCAAACAAAACACCAAACAATTAATTCTGAAGTCGTCATATTTAAAATTTCAATAGAAGTCACTACATTTAAGCTTTCATAGGAGTCAACCTTTTTTAATACACTTGATGACATGTCAATCTAACTTGGCACAAAGAAGGGTGAAGTTGACAAGCAACCAGCACAAATAGACAACCAAGCAGATCAAGCACACAAACAATCATGCAGCTCAAGGAACCAACCATGCAGCTCAAGCGCACAACCAAGAAGCTCAAACAGACAACCAAGCAGCTGATGAAGATCTAATGAATAATCAGCAGCTTGATAAGCATATCATTCCAATTCTCTATTACTTTGAGTAATCCCCCAAAGTTTATACAACCTGTTAGGAATAGAGATCTTTAATAGAGAGAATTCAATATTGTTATTTGTGTTATTCACAACTATTATATTTTATGTATTTTCTGAACTATATATGCAAATATATATATATGCACTTCATATATGTTGTGGTAGTAATATGAGCACTGTTATTGATATGTTTCCACAGCACATACGAATGCATATATATATAGAACATAATAGTCATGTCTGTGCAGAGACATGACCGTACATGGCTTAAGCCACGCACGGTCATGTCTTTACATAGACATGCCGTTTCATAACATAATGCTGGTGCTGTTTACATAATGCTTGGCGCTGTTAATATAACCCTGCGCTTAGTGTTACGATAACTATAGTATGATAGTTATCGCAACACATTAATATATGTGTTACGATAACTATCATATGATAGTTATCATAACTCGTAACCAATGCAAAACATATCGACCGTGGTCAATGTAATAACAGTCGGTCGAATATAAGGAATCTGATCCATTAAGTATATATTGTATGCAGTCAACAAGCATATCAAATCTGATCAATATGATAATGATAAAATATATATATATAAGTCAGTCATATCGAAGATATATTTTAACACTCCCTCTTAGCAAGAGAGGATTGATCAGAACCAATATCTCAAGATGTAAGTGTTGTTGAGATCCCCGACTCAATTCGGAACTAGATATAACACTTAATCTCTTTATATCAGGGTAACCAGCAAGGTCTGGAATACAAGCTTAATATACTCATCCTGATAGAGGAAAATTATCACAATCCCCGACTCAATTCAGAACTAGATTTAGTGATAAGTAATGGTGTCAAGATATCTGGCGCAATCCGGATCAAAAACTTGAAGCACATGTTATCATAATCCCCGACTAAATTTGGAACTAGATTTAAATGATAACTTAAATAGGTCACACTATTGTAGGTCATCACCTTACAATAGTGACCTCACACAAGAAAGATCCTCACCTTTCAAAAACACACAATATTGCAATATTTAATCTATTTTATTTTATTCATGAATACATCAATTTACATAATAGAGAGAATTAATCTCAAAAATTTACTCACAACTTAACCATACCAAGTTTCCTTTTGAAGTACTCGATTTTTACTTTGCAAGAGGCTTGGTAAAGATGTCAGCATTTTGTTCTTCACTACTAATGTAGACCAATTTGATAATGTTTCTATCTACCATGTCCCTTATGTAGTGGTAAGGAATTTCTATGTGCTTAGACCGATTGTGAAAAACTGGATTCACTGAAAGTTTAATGCAGCTTTGATTGTCACAATGAATTATAGTAGGCTTTAGAGGCTTGCCAAACAATCCAAATAGTAACTTTCTCAACCATACTGCTTCTCGAGCTCCCATAGAAGCAGCCATATATTCAACTTTAGTAGAACTTTGGGCGACCGCTGATTGTTTCCTACTGAACCATGAAACCATAGCAAATCCAAGACTAAAGCAACATCCTGTAGTGCTCTTGCAATCGATTGAATTTCCAGCCCAGTCAAAGTCAAAGAATCCTTGAGGTTGTATCTCAAGGTTCTCGTATTTTAGGCACATTCCAATTGTACCACGTAGATATCTTAAAACATGTTTAGCAGTTGTTAGGTGAATCCTCTTTGGTTCACACATGAAATAAGTTAAAACATTTGTAGCATAGTAGATATCAGGACGAGTGTTTACCAAGTACAAAAGAGATCCAATGCTGTCTATAATATGAAGGATCTATAGGTTCTGAATCTGTGGCTTCATCTTTGAGTTTATGAAGATTAGTTTCCATTGGTGTGGTTAATGGTTTACAATCCATCATACCAAATCTAGTTAATATGTCCATGGTGTATTTTCCTTGATTTAGGAAACTATGGTTTTCTCTTGTAATACTTCTAATCCTAAGTAGTGTAACAACCCTAGATCCTTCATGTCAAATTCGCTTGTGAGATCTTGTTTGCATTTAGTAATAAGATGATCTTCTCCTATTATTAATAAATCATCCACATAAAGAACTAGAATTACCATTTCACCTTTGAATGTTTTGAAGTATATATTAGGATCAGCTTCATTTTTGGAGTACCCTAGCTTGGAGAGATAATTGTCTATGCGTTCATACCATGCCCTAGGAGCTTGTTTAAGACCATAGAGAGCTTTCTTCAATTTGCAGACATAACTATTACTATCAAGAGTGGTGAAGCCTTCAAGTTGTTCTATGTATACTTCTTCAATAACATCATTAAGAAATGTTGTCTTTACATCCATTTGATGTATCTTCCACCCTTTGGATGCGGCAATGGCTATAATGGTTCTTACAGAAGTATATCAGGCGACTGGAGCAAAGGTTTCTTCGTAGTCAATTCCATCCTTTTGTGAAAAACCTTTGGCGACAAATCTGGCCTTATGTTTTTCAATACTACCATCTGAAGCATATTTGATTTTGAATAACCATCTTGAAGAGACGACTGTTTTCCCTTTAGGTCTAGGTACTACTTCCCAAACATCATTTTTTACAATTGATTGATATTCCTCGATCATCACATCTTTCCAGACTTGACATGTTAAAGCTTCTTTAACATTAGATGGTTTGGATTTTGTAAGTTCTGCCATAAGTGCAAGATAGCACTTCTGATTTCTTGTTCTTTTACTTTCTTTAAATATTTCATCTGGTTCAACATTATTTTCCTCAATCATTTTTCTTGCCCATAATGGCCTTTTCTTATTGTTAGAAATTTCAATATCTTAAAGGTTAGATGAAGGAAGTTCATTGTTTTCTATTATGTTCTCATCATCT
Organism: Chamaecyparis obtusa; assembly: GCA_027943335.1. Taxonomy (NCBI): domain Eukaryota; kingdom Viridiplantae; phylum Streptophyta; class Pinopsida; order Cupressales; family Cupressaceae; genus Chamaecyparis; species Chamaecyparis obtusa. The sequence continues at coordinate 216,025 of BSBK01008295.1, read as the reverse complement.
TGAGAGGCATTCTCCCTCTGATTCTCAATTTCATCATTTTCTGTAATATTCTCCCTCCGGTTCTCATTTGATCCTTCTTCTATGAGTGTAGAGACTTTCAGAAAAATATCTTCTTCAAATTTGATATCTCTGCTAATGTCAATAGATTTATGTCCTGGTATGTAGACCCTGTATCCTTTAGTAGTTTCACTGTAACCAACAAATATTTCTTTCTTTCTAGAGGGTTCTAGTTTGGTTCTTTTCTCTTTAGGAATGTGAACATATACGAGACATTTGAAGATTCTTAGATGGCTTAGATCTGGTTTCTTCCCTGTAAAAGCTTCTTCAGGTGTAATGTTTTCTAAGATTGAGTGAGAACACCTGTTTTGAATGTATACGGCAGTATTAGATGCTTCGGCCCAAAATGAGGTATGAAGATTTTGATCATGCATCATGGCCTTGGCAGCTTCAATAATAGTTTTGTTTTTCCTTTCTGCTACTCCATTCTGTTGAGGATTATACGGTACTGTATACTCCCTCTTAATCCCAACAGATGTGCAAAATTCTTTAAAATTTTCAAAGATATATTCACCTCCATTGTCTTTATTTTCTTCCCAGTTTGGTTTTCCACTAATGCCTTAAATTCTTTGAATTTTAGTAATACTTCATTTGATTCTTTGAGTTTAAGAAGGTAGATCCATGATTTCCTAGAGTAATCATCAATGAAAATCACATAGTATGAAAAACCTCCTAGTGAGAGAGTTGACATAGGTCCACACAAATCTGTGTGAATGAGTTCTAATACAACTTTGGTTTTATGTTCACTAGAAGGAAAAGATCTTTTGATATTTTTCCCTAGGGCACACCCTTTACAAGTACTAATATGATTTGATTTTAGATTAGGTATACCTGTGGTGATTTTCTTTATGAAAGGAAGGGTGCTAAATCCAAGATGTCCTAATCTTTTGTGCCAGAGTTCATTAGAGTTTGACACTTCATGACATAGAGCTAATTTGTGATTAATGCCTAATTTATATAGGCTTCCATCCCTATACCCTATAGAAATAGCATTTTTGATATTAGTGTTCTTAGTCCATATTAACACTTTATCTTCTTGAAATGTGACTCGGTAGCCTTGATCGGCTAAGCCTGAAATAGAGACCAAGTTCCTTTTTATGCCTGGTACAAAGATAACATCTTTCAATAATAGAGATACCCTATTTTTCAATTTGATTGAGCAGGTCCCAATTATTTTTGCTGGATAGGTGGAGTTGTCTCCAATTGTAACCTCTTCAGAAGAATCTTCCTCTAGGGTTTCAAATTGATCTCTAAATCCAGTTGTGTGCCGTGATCAAAGTAACGAGAATCGAAATCGGATCGGAATCGGCAAGGCCGAATCGAATCGTGAATCGGCCATGAATCGGAATCGAATCGTGAATCGGCCATGAATCGGAATCGAATCGGCCACGAATCGGCAAATTTAAAAAACCCTTGAAATTTAGAGATTTTAACAATTTAAAACTTATTTCATGCACCCTTTATTGAATATAACTTAAACACACTATAACATCGTCAAGTAGAAGCTAACATACATAAACAAGGAACATAAATGTTAAATCCATCACATACGTTACACGTAAAATGTAAATTGTAGCTAAAGTAAATAGAAATCATAGGATCATAATGAGTCAAATCATAGAATGTATGTAAGATGAAGATCCATAAGACATCAAATCATAAATGTATGTAAGATGAAGATCCATGAAACATATATCTATCAGTATCTCTAAGATCCATAAAACTAAATCGTTTCATAGTATGAATCTATGATGCTTGACCATTGATCAATGCCAAATGTCAAAGTCTTCATAACTAGATCTTGCGTAGTCTTTGTTGGTGGCTGTTTTCAAGTCCCTAGGTCCGGCAAATGAGGTTTGAATGATTTTGGCCTGTTGGGAAGACATGTATGTTTGGGATTTGGGCGAGAGCTAAGCTAAGTCTGTCATAGAGATGGGTCGAAACCAAGTGATTTGTGATAAAACGAGTTAAAACCCTTTGAGAATCCTTTTGCCAGCTTCAGTTTGACCTTAGAAAGCCATGATGGATTGTGGGAGGTAACCCTACTAAGGGCTTGTTGAATCCTAAAATTTGGCCAAGTCTGGAATTTTTCGAAAACCCCCAAAATCTAGAATCTACATCTTAACTCCTATGAAGCTGGAACCTATCTCAAACATCCTGGAAGTATTTATACAAGTATAACTTAAAGTATAAGAAATTAAATAAATCAAACTTATACTTAAATGTTATATTTGTATAAACTTACAACAAATAGGAAAGGCAAAAAAAACATTGAAAATATTTGTGTTTTTTTAAATTTGACTTGACTTTTTAGCAATCCGCCGATTCACGTCTGATATTTTGGGGTGATTCATGTGATTTTTGGTATGAATCGCCAGTTTAGGCGATTCAGGAGATTCATGCCAAAAAATTGGCTGAGCCGATTCATGATTCACAAAAAATCATTTTCCTTGAATCGACTCGTGAAATCGGCGATTCCGACGATTCAAGGGCGATTCTCGTTTCTATGGCCATGATGCTCCGCTATCGATTATCCAAGTGTTTTTGCTTGAATTTACTTCACTTGATAAGGCCAAGAAGGATAGAGATATTTCTACCCCTTTGACTTCGGCTAATGCTACTTGAATTTTCTTCCTCTCTGGACAGAACCTATGTATGTCCAAGCTTATCACATTTATAGCACTGTACTTTGGAGAAGTCTTTGTTTTTGTGCTTTTTGCTATGGTTTCCCTTCTTATGTTTGAACTTCCCTTTGTTGCCTTTGAAGTTTGAATGAGTATTTAGAGCTTGAAACTCTTCTCCTTTGTTAGGCCTGATCCCTCTTGATATTAACCGGGATTCCTCTTTAGTGCAGTCATTCTTGAGTTGATCAAACTTGGGTAGAGAAGAACGTCCAGTTATACATTGAATAAAAGATTCCCATGTGATAGGTAATCCTCTAAGGGCTATTAAGGTTAACTCCATGCCATCAATATTGTTTCCAATGGTAGATAGTTGATCTCTTAATTCGGAAATTCTTAGGAAGTAAGATCTGATGGTTTCCCCTTTGTTCATTTTTAAATTCAAAAGTTGTTGTTTGAGAGTAAGTAATCTACTTGTATTATTAATCTCAAATGTCTCTTGAATAGTTTTGAATACTTCAAAGGCGGTTTTAAGCCTTGCTATAGAGGGAAGAATATGGTCTTTAACAGCATAGATTATTATCTTCTTTGCTTTGTTGTTACGCCTTTTCCAAGTTGATTTATCAGGTTCATCTTCAGGCATCTTTTTATCCTCCTCAACATAGGAATCTAACTCGAGTTCTTGGAGCAATATTAGGATTTGTATTTTCCATGAGAAGAAGTTTGAAGCACCTTCAAGTCTGTCCTCTACTTTAATGTTGTTGGCCATTATTATTTTCTTCTTATATTTTATAATGGATCTGATAGAATTCAGAATTTGATTATATTGATTCTTCTCTAGAGAGGCTCTGATACCATGTTAGGAATAGAGATCTTTAATAGAGAGAATTTAATATTGTTATTTGTGTTATTCACAACTATTATATTTTATGTATTTTCTGAACTATATATGCAAATATATATATATATGCACTTCGTATATGCTGTGGTAGTAATATGAGCACTGTTATTGATATGTTTCCACAGCACATACGAATGCATATATATATAGAACATAATAGTCATGTCTATGTAGAGACATGACCGTACATGACTTAAGCCACGCACAGTCATGTCTTTACATAGACATGTCGTTTCATAACATAATGCTAGCACTGTTTACATAATGCTTGGCACTGTTAATATAACACTGCGCTTAGTGTTACGATAACTATAGTATGATAGTTATTGTAACACATATTAATGTGCTACGATAACTATCGTGTGATAGTATTCGTAACTCGTAACCTTAGTTGCCGGATTCACCTTGGCAAGGCCGGATCCGGGTCCAGATTCGCGTCGGATCCGGGACGGATCCGGGCAGGGTCCGGACCAAACCCTGTGGATCCGTCCGGATCCGCGAGCCGCGGATCTGGACGGATCCACAGGGTTTGGTCCGGACCCTACCCGGATCCGTCACGGACCCGGGAGGATCCAAGTGGATCCAAGAGGATCTCGCGCGGATCCGCGCGAATCCTCAAGGACCCGCGGCTTTTGCAACTTGAAAAGTCAAACAATGACTTCAAAAAGACATTTTTATATTATTTTTTTTACTTCTAACCCTAAAACGACCCCTTTTATGAGTCTCCAAACACATTTTATTTCTCATTGTGCCCTCTATTATTCTCTCTCATTTTGCTCTCTCATTCATGCAAGCTTGAAGTGAGGTGATTGAATTCGAAGGAGCTCGATTGTGGAGTGGCAAACACCTTCCAAGAAGCACTATTTAGTCTATTTGAGTGACTAAGGTATGCATTTGAACCATATTCTCAAGTTTTTTTGATAAGTTTTGATTCTTGAAGTATAAGTTTTTCATTTTGTATAAGTTTTGAAGTTTTCTTTTTTCATTTTTGTTATAGATTGCAACAATGAGTAGTCAAGGTTCAGTGGGTGGGGAGGGATCTCAAAGATTTAAAATTGATAAAGGGTCTCCTTTGTGGAGACACACCACAAGAATTTCTCAATGTGTTGGAGGTGGGGGGTATGTATGGAAATGTAATTTTTGCAAAATACAATATAGAAGCTCCTACTCCCGAGTAAAATATCATCTTTTAGGCCCTGTGGGTCAAGGGATTAACATGTGTGAGGGGGAAGATAAGAAGGGATTGTCAGCTGCACAAATAGCAGCTTTGGTAAAAGAACAAGAAGAAGCTGACAGAATATGTGCAAAAGGGAAACAAGTTTCTTATACCAGTAAACAGAAAACAATGCAGCCACCCACTCAAATGCAATCTAGATCACATCCATTCTTGCCTATGCCTTCTAGGGATGAAGATGTAGATCAACCACACAACACCCCCCGCAAAAGAGGCCCATTAGAGAGGGGATTTCAAATTGAATTAAGAGAAATTGCTGATGCCAAAGTTGGACGTTGCCTCTTTGCAAATGGTATTCCATTCAACTTTGTGAGATCACCTTATTTTAGTGACATGTGTGAAGGAATAAATGAAGCACCTTCTAGTTACCGTGGCCCTAAATATGAAAAGTTGCGCACCACCATATTACAAAATGAGAGAAAAAATGTAGAGCACCTACTACAACCAATAAGAGATTCTTGGATTCAATCAGGTGTGTCTATTGTTTCAGATGGATGGAAAGATTGTAAAAACCGTCCTTTAATTAATGTAATTGTTGTATCCTCCAAGGGGTCAATGTTTTTGAAGGCGGTTGACTGTAAAGGCGAACTTAAAAATGCAGAGTTCATTGCCCAGATTCTCATTGAATCCATAGAGTCCATGGGTCATCACAATGTTGTCCAAGTAATTACGGACAATGCAAAAGTTTGCAAGGCTGCAGGTGCTTTGATAGAGGCTAGATATGATCACATCTTTTGGACACCGTGCACCGTCCATTCTCTCAATCTAGTGATGAAAGCAATTGGCACCAAAATAGACTGGGTGAAATAGGTGTATGAAGAGGGTGAGGAGATTCAAATGTTTGTGACAAATCACCATATGTCACAAGCAATTTTCAGAACTTACTCAAAATTGGAATTGTTGAAGGTAAATTTTAAAATTTAATTTATAACTTATTTAGTTTCATTTATCATTTTATAATTTTTATGTCATGTTTTAACTTTCTACTGACATGTTTTAGGTGGCTGAAACCCGGTTTGCCTCTCACACAATTGTGTTGAGACGGCTTGTCAAGTTGAAGGAGGCCTTATCACAAATGGTTATTAGTAACCAATGGAGCCTCTGGAAGCAGTCCAGTACAGTCAGGGCCCAAAAGGTGAAGGCATTGATATTAGATGATGATTGGTGGACTCGTGTGGAGTATGTCTTGGAATTCACTGATCCCATCATGTCTATGCTTCGATTTGCCGACACTGATTTACCATGCTTGGGGGATATCTATGATAGCATGGACACAATGTTGGAGAAGATAAAAATGGTAAGTTATAAATTTAATACATTCCTTTATCTTTGTTTATTGAGAGTTATTTAAATTCAAAATTGACATAATGATAACTTACATGAACTTCATTTGATATCCCAGGTCATACATAGGAGAGAGAATGATCCTGAGGACACCTTATACAAAACGGTGGAAGCAATGGTTCTTCATCGTTGGAACAAGATGACCACACCATTGCACCTCCTAGCATATGCTCTTTCTCCTAGGTACTATAGCGCACAAGTACTTGGTATTCCAGGTAGAGTGGCACCATATAGAGATGCTGAGGTTGCCAATGGGTATAAGAAGGCATTTGATAAAATCTTCCGCGATCCAGATATTGGGGTAAGTGTTAGAAGAGAATTTGGATCATTTATCTCAGGAAGAGATCTCCACCCTACTGCTATCAATGACCAAAGCAAAATGGATGCTGTTACATGGTGGTATCTTCATTGGCAAGATTATCTATACCTCCAACCTCTTGCGATTAAGATTCTATCACAAGTAAGTTTTTAAGGTTTAACTTTTTTTTTCTTTTTGTTTTGTCACTTTCATTGTAGAATTTAATACTTAACGCTCTTCAATTTATCTTGTATTTTTTTAATTTTGTTGGTTTTCTCTCTAGGTTGCGAGCTCTTCTGCCGCTGAGCGGAATTGAAGTACTTACTCCTTTATCCACTCAGTCAAGCATAACTGGTTGGCTGCAAAAAAAGCAGAAGATTTGGTGTATGTTCACAACAACTTGCATCTCCTATCACAGAAGGATCCAAAGTACAAGAAGGGGCCAACGAAGCTTTGGGATGTAGCACCCGAATCTGCTGACCTAGATATGACCATTCACGATCTTGCTAGAAGCACTTTGGCTGATGTGGATTATGATGGTGATGATGATGATGATGAGACAGCACCCTCTAGTGCTAGTGGAACTTTGGGTTCCATTAATGATGATTTTGATCAAACACTTGCAGCTACTGGAGACCCCATTGATCCAGATTTTTTTGATAATCCATTTGATTGATGAACCATTGAACATTGAATCATGTCTCAAACTTTAATGAGCAATATTTTGAAATGTCATTTTGTGATTCAGTAATATAATTCAATGTGCTGATTTTCTTTAGAATTGTCAACATAGAATCATAGATCAATGATCAAGTATGCTATTTGAAGTTTTAATGATCAAGCATCACAGATTCATACTCATAGTATAAAATGATTTAGTTTTAGAATTATGTATATTTCTCTTATATTTTTTGATATATAAATTTATAATGCATATATATATATATATATATATATATATATATATATATATATATATATATATATATATATACTCACGAATCCTCACGAATCCAAAACGAGAAAAAAAAATTTCACAAATCCACAAACCGGATTCGCGAACCCAAATCCGTCCCCGAACCCGAATCGGCAACTAAGCTCGTAACCAATGCAAAACATATTGACCGTGGTCAATGTAATAACAGTCGGTCGAATATAAGGAATCCGATCCATTGAGTATATATTGTATGCAGTCAACAAGCATATTGAACCTGATCAATATGATAATGATAATATATATATATATATGTAAACACACATATATATAGATAAGTCAATCATCTCAAAGCTATATTTTAACACAACCTTGATCATCAACCTTTGACATCAATGACAAAATATTCAATGAGTATTTTATGAGCAAAACTTTATGGTCAAAATTAATTTGCTAGTATGTGCACCCACTGGTGATAGGAACGTGACAGGAAGTCTAATATAAGTGACAGGAAGTTTGATACAAGCAACAAGAAGTCTACATTCTCCTCCTTCAATAAGCATGTTGCACGATATATTTTCTTAACATAGTGGATGCAAATATTAGTAAATACAATCAAATAATTATTCTTCACTTATTTTATCTAAAAACTAAATTAACTATTACTTATATATATTTAATCATACGCAACATAAAGTGGTAAAATGGTACGATAAGATATGAAAATGGAACATGAGAATGGGCATGAAGGCAGATGAAATGGGCTAAAATATGGCATAATATAGAACATGAATGGCCCTCATCAAGATGTTTACTTGCATATACCATATATGTAACTCATATCTACAATGACTAGTTTCCATGAGTTGTCATTACTTTAATGACCTTTCCTTATGTATGTTGGTATAATCACAAGGTAAGGGGGGCCACATACCACAGTAGCACCTCCAAGCATTTGTTACTATAATTATAAGAAAGGTACCATTTTGGCCTTTCACCCACTAGCCTCTTTCCCAATTGAAATAATTGATTTATATAATGCCTTATAAACCACTCTTGTCTCACAATTATTTAAATTTTGAATGTGGCACCTACCCAAGCAACCCAATTAAGAATATGGAAATTAAGTGGGAATGACCGGTTGAAAGAAAAATAATATAAAATCTAAGTTACCGAGATCCCCTATTTGAGGCCAGGTTCCGGTTCCAATTCCAATTGGATTCTGTTCTCCACCGGGTTCAATCTGAGTTCCTTTGGGAGGAACCCGGTGCCCGAGCCACACCCAGGCCGAACGTGCATACAAATCACACTGTCCTCTAGCCAAACCATTGCTACTTGTACAACTTGCACAACTTGCCCAAGGGTGCTAATTTAGATGCCACAGTTGCACAGCTTGCCCAAGTCTCTATGGATGAACAAGAGGCAGCTCTTGCATGTGGCACAAACATAGCAACTGCAAGTGGCATGGAGTGTGGTTCAAATGAAGTTGAGCCAAATGCTGACCTTGATGCCTTTGATCATGTTGAAGATGAATATGAATATTAAATATAAAATATGGCTTGTAATTGGAATTTTCATTGTGTAATGAAATTTTGAGACTTTTGCAAATTATGAATATGATATATGAGGTATTTTATTTATAATTTTATTGGCAATTATGGATTTATGAGTATCGCGCTTCTAACTTATTGTTATTATATGTTTGAATTTTTGAACGTGTATGATGTATATATAAATTTATAATATATCAATGTGTGTGTGTGTGCCGAACCCAAACCCAAGGAAAAAATAATTTTAATTTTTAATGAACCCACTTACCTAAACCTGTACTGGACACAGGAATGGTAGCTCAGTATAAAATTGTGTAATAAATATGAATTCCATACTCAAGGTGGATTCAAATTCAGATTACAAAGAGATAATATTTAAAATAAACCAAATCATCTTTGCACATAACTTGATATTCAATCAAGCAATCATTTGCTTAGTGCAAGATCCTAACCCATATGGCCAGGATAAATATGTGAACTAAAATTGTATTGTCATTCCGAGGAGTGACTAACCTGAAAAACAGCTTTTGCGAATTGTGGATATGCAACCAAAATCTGGCGAGCCTGCTGATGATTTTGCTGGGCTAAAACCTACAGTTAGAAAGTTTGGGGGACACATTAATCCAAAGTTTTTAAGAAGCAAACTAAAAAATCACTCACCTTCAATTGAGAATGCCTATACCTTCATCTCATAGAGAACCTCATGAAGTTGACTCTTGGACATGTTAGCTAAATGAAGAGTAAGGGGATCATGGCCTCCTGCATTAGTTTGCCCTGTACTCATTGTGGCTGTCTGTGGCTCTCCTAAAGATCCTGCCATGATAGTTGCTGCATTTGCTGCCACTGTAATGCCAATGGGCCGGTTAATAGATGGGTCTAAAGAGTTCCCAGAACCAGCAGGTTGCTTTTGACTATCTGCGGGAAAGAGTTCAACTACTTGGTAATTTTCAGCAATAAGAGCAAAAACTGTGTACAAGTAGAAGTAATCTTTGACTGTAAAAACATTATCAACAGACTGCAACAAAGAGGAACTAGAAAACTCAGCGCTGATGTATAACATGCCTATTTTGATCAATATAAAAAACATATGTAATACTGACCAAAATTTGAGGCTAGACCAGGTCCACCTCGATCCTGCAGCAGCAGATAAGATTATCAATCATAAAAATTCAATTTCATAAAAACCCAAATCAAGTTGCAGATTAACCTACCATAGACAGCTGCATAATGCAATAATATCAGTAGCAAAAAAGTCAAAAAAACAACTAATGTAATGCACTTATGACAGGAATTTAACACGTAAATGTGAATGAAACAGGAAGGTATACTTTTTATATCAAGAAATTAAATTTGGAATCATTATATGAATCTGAATATCAAGAGATTAATATCTGCAATAAAGTTAAAAATGATTGAGACTTAATTGGACCTCAAATTGAGAAAGAGAATTTCCACAAATAGAAGTGCAAAGCATGTCATATACCACAATTCATCATATGAACAGCATCATGGATAAAGCTCCATTACAGTCGTGAAGTCTAATTCTTCACCTTAAAGATGTCAAATAACAACCCAAACACAATAATTCAATTAATTTCATCTTCCTTGTTTGTACACTGCCACTTGGCATAAGGGGGAAAAATAACTTATATACTCTGGATTCTCTTTATCATTCCACTCTTTGCTTTATACAATGTCATGATCTCGGTTTTCATTGTCTGATGAGTTTCCAAATACAGTTAAAAGAAATACTTTCAGAAGATCTTGCAGAAAGGTATTATAACAGACTTAGCTATACGGAAATTAATGAAACACCTACATTATTTTGTGATGTATCCGCTTGCTCCAGTCAGTTGAGATCTGAATTGACAGTACATCTACACAAAGATTTTGCAGAGATGTCCCCTATTGCCATTTGAGGATATAATAAAGATGTCTACATGAGATTTATCAGGCATGACCAAATGTCACTTGAAAAGTTGGCTGAAGCTACCACATCACAATTGTACACTACTTTAAGCACAGTAGAAGATATCCAACTGCCTCAGAATTCCCCCTTGGATTAATATGGCTCCACATGCCATATGATATTTGATTACAACAGTAGATTAGGCTTCAATCTCATACACTCACAATGAATCTGACAACTATAAATCTGAAGAGTTACACGTGTATGCATCATATAGGATGCAATGGTGAAGGCCCTGGCCACTAGCCATCTGAGATCATAAAAACAGCTTGTTAATGCAAATCATGTGATCAACCTTCTGCTTTCATCTCATTTACAGAACAAAAACGTAGCTAATATGTGGTAGGGGGAAGAGAGTGTTGATGTTTTGTAGCTTTTGTCGGATAAATACTATGAGACTAAACAATTGAAGATATATATATATAATTTATTATATGAGATATAATATATATATATAGATATATATCTAAAATACTATTAGGAGAAATTAATATAATAATGATTCAAAGATGTTATATATATATATATATATATATATATATATATATAAAATCAATTGTCATTATATTAATCTCATAATAATGAATAGATATGTCCCTTGAAGGGACATGTCTCTCCTAGCCTCATTCTCAATATAAATGAAAGAGAGATCGCTGCATTTGAAAAACACAGAAAATATAGAGTGCTATTACATTTGCAGCGATCCCTAACTTCAACATGTATCAGAGCTAGGTTGCAAATGTAAGAAAGTGTCTACATGGTATGCTGTGATTTTTTTCATGGAAGCCTATTTGCCAGTACCTCTCCACCCATTTAAGGCGAGTTGATTGGCATCAGCGTTGTGACAGGTCAGTCTACGTTCTTTGTCATATTGAGGTGCGTGAGTGTGCGGTTTTTTGGTCTTGTGTATCCTCATCTTTCTAGTGCCACGTGATTTATGGTTGTGGAGGTTAGCTTGGAGCATTTACTGCTTTGATCGTTCATTGAATTCTCATTTGGACGGCACAGTAACCACGGGCCCACTTTAGCAGCCATTTATTTGCACCTTCATTGCTATGATCTCACACGGTGGTATATGATCTATCGATTGGCATGTGGAAAGCGACTGACAATTTCTCCCATTTTATGTTCATGCATTTCTAATCTCTGGTGACCCATTTCATCGCAACATTAGCAAAGCTGTGAAGGTTTGTTCGGCGGCTTCTCACTTTTTATGCTAGTGGTTCAATTTGGAGACTCGCCTTTCCTTTGCTATGTTGGTGGTCAGCAGCTTATCTCTACCGCTTTGAAGAATTGGTTCAACGTTGACTTGTAGCGTTGCACATCGGTCTTTGTTTTGTCAGCAAGCTGCTTGGTTTCAATCATCGAAAGGGTGTATATGAGGGAACACGAATCTCAATGCTGATTAGCTGGGAAGTTATTGGCACCCATTCACTCTTCATTAATGATCAAGCAGACCCACAATTCAAAGTCCAAGAAGTTACTGTGTTTGATGAGGTCGATCAGATGCTTTCTGTCGACATTGACCAGTATGTCGTTCCATATATTGGTACCTTTATGAGTGTGCGTGCTTATTATGCCCTGCGGTTTCTTCACTGCCTTTCTAATTCATGCTAGTTGGGGCTCTCTAGTTCCACATTCGGTGCACATGACATATCATTGGAAGCTACTTGAACCAACTACATTGTGATAAAGATTGTATCTGTTCTGGGGGGTTTCTTTCTTATCATCCTTTGTGCACCCTTGTACAACATGTTGGACCCTCATTGGAGCAACTTGTATCAAGGATGTTGATGCGCAGATAAGTATTTATTATCCTTGAGTATTACTTTATCTACTCTTTGTAGTCTCTCTCTTATCTGTATTTCTATACGTACTATAAGAGTTATTTCCCTTCATCTTTTCCAAGGATGCTCTTGCAGGAAAAGAAGATTGATATCAAATTTAGAGGGAGTCTAACAATTCAGAGGTAACTTTGGACGAGGAGCTCAAAAGATTGATATCAAATTCAGAGGGAGTCTGACAGTTTATCTTAAGCAATCTTGGATGAAAAGATCAACAGATTGATATATGCTCAATGAGTTCTTCTCTGTGGGAGAAGTTCGAGGTGAAATCCCTTGTTTCCACCCTTTGCGTTGAGGCATGGTGGATATCATGTGTGTGACTCCATGTTTTTTAATGGGCCTGCCCCCTATGTACATCACGAGGAAGTGACAACTTCAAAATGATTATCACTTGTATTTGGTAAAGTTATTGGAAGGTGACGATCTTACAATAACTTAAATTTTCTATTATGATTGATATCTTATGATGTCTAAGTATATCATGATAGATTATATCTTGCATGGTGGATTAATTTCCTTAAACATACCATGAATATAATGTTCCTATGGTAAGTATTATTGAGGATACGTGTGCACATACCTTATGAACATTTTTGAGTATTTGGTGAATATGATGCGACTTGATATTCTGAGGCCATTACTCCTGATATCATGAGATGATATCTAATGGTGAATATCTTCTGATCAAGGATATTCTTAAACATGTCATTCTTGATATTACGCTGAGGTAATATTAAATCTTGTGTTTATCCTCCCTAGCTAAGAGGGAGTGTTGATATTTTGTAGCTTCTGTCGGATAAATACTATGAGACTAAATTATTGAAGATATATATATATTATTATTATAAGAGATATAATATATATATCATAGTAACGAGAATCGCCCAGAAATTGCGTGAATCACCAATTTGACGATTCAATTCAGGCTTCCCAATTTTTTTTGAATTGTTGAACCAGATCAGTGATTTCATCGCCATGAATCGCATGAATTGCTGATTCAGTGATTCATCCAAAAAATCGCCAAAATTGCCTGCATGACTCACGAAAAATCGGCTCGCACGGCTTGATAAAAAGTCAAGTCAAATTTTTTTAAAAACACATCTTTTTTTAATGTTTTTTTTTGCCTTCTCTGATCATTCTGGAAGAGATTGATCCAGAATCAGAGTGGCTCATTGAGGCTGTGGATCCGATCTTCAGTGAGGCAGACCATGAGTGGGTTGACCAGGTAGATAGAGAGACTGAGGCTGTGACCATGGCAGAGGAGCCGGCTAGAGCACGTTCAGGCATTGGCAGACGCACATGTGCACACATAGACATAGACCCTAGTGATGTTGTTCGTGAGCTCATCTTACATGCAGGGGCTATGGCTCAGCAGTCCTCTAGGACCTACCATAGACGCCTTTGTAGAAGGCAAACAGGATACTCAGAGGTTGAGGCTGAGGTTGCGGCCGAGCTTGAGGATGATGATGAGGCTTGAGCTAGAGCCTTGTTTTTTCATTTTGTTTACAGATATTGATAGACATACATTTCATGGATCTTCATCTTACATACATTTATGATTTGATGTCTTATGGATCTTCATCTTACATACATTCTATGATTTGACTCATTATGATCCTATGATTTCTATTTACTTCAGCTACAATTTACATTTTACGTGTAACGAATGTGATGGATTTATCATTTATGTTCCTTGTTTATGTATGTTAGCTTCGATTTGATGATGTTATAGTGTGTTTAAGTTATATTCAATAAAGGGTGCATGAAATAAGTTTTAACTTGTTAAAATCTCTAAATTTCAAGGTTTTTTAAATTTGCTGATTCGTGGTCAATTCGATTCCAATTCATGGCCGATTCGCAATTCAATTCGGCTTTGCCAATTCCGATTCTCGTTACTTTGATATATATAGATATATATCTAAATACTATTAGGAGAAATTAATATAATAATGATTCAAATATATATATATATATATACATAATCAATTGTCATTATATTAATCTCATAATAATGAATAGACATGTCCCTTCAAGGGACATGTCTCTCCTAGCCTCATTCTCAATATAAATGAAAGAGAGATTGCTGCATTTGAAAAACACAGAAAATATAGTGCTATTACATTTGCAGCGATCCCTAACTTCAACGGAGAGGATGCATGCATCACATAAATTGAAATTGAAATATAATAAGGCAAAGTAGCCTTTGAGTTACAAATTTATCAATCAAAAATGCTGATATCCAACTGCCTCATAAATCCCCCTTGGATATGGCTCCATATGCCATATGAGACTTGATCACTACAGTAGCTTAGGCTTCAATCTCATCCACACAGAATGAATCCGAGAATTATGAGAATTACAAATGTCAAGACTGATGAATTCATAGCTTTTGCATCCTATAGGAAGTATCTATGAATGCCCTGGCCACTAGCCGTTTGAGATTGTGAAAACAGCTTGTCAATACAATTCATGTGATCAACCTTCTGCTTTCATTTCATACACGGAACCAAAACGTAGCTAATTTTCTCAAGGAATCGCTGCATTTCAAACTACTTTTCGGAGGATATGCAGTAGGGGGAAGAGAGGATAAATGTGTCACATAACTTGAAATATAGTAAGGCAAAGTGCACTTTTAGTTACAAAGTTATCAATCAAATGCTGATTGATGATTCCTATCATTAAACAGCCTGATTAGAGTAATCTCCCTTAAAAAATTTCAAAGTGAATGAACAATTTAGAGAATTGAAATGGGGCCTCATGAAAAATGAGAAATTGTACATCTAAAGAGTAGATGATGGTAGTTATGCAGCCAAGCATTTGGATGTGTTCAATATGATTGTATGAGGATTGCATGACACTTCTATGTTCTTTGCCAGACTTGTGGGATCACAAGGTGCTGTCAATTGGGAACATTACCTAAAAACTAAGAAAAAATTGAGGTAATGACTACTTTACTCTTGAAGGAGATGTGGTCAAAAGGTTCTGAGTCTATGGGGAGGCCTTAGCTATTATGGAAGATTGAAAGAGAAAGGCAAGAAAAAAGAAAAGTCTAGATGAAAATCCACAACGTTTATATACCCTAGAAAAATATGATGTTTGTTTGGTGTCTCCCAAACATACACAATAGGTGGAGATTTAACAACACAAGGACTAACAGGCATTAAATCCATGAAAGGTTTTGACAACTTTTGATGTAGTCCCAACATTGTTTTGCGCAAGGAGAGGGCTCAACATTTTTCATTATTGAACTTTTGTCTTTTCCTGCTTTCTAGGTTGGACTACTGGAAGGACTGTCAACATCTTTCTTCTCTACAACACTATTATGTGACACAGAAGAGGGCTTAACACTTTTCTTCTATTAAAGTAGTACTGTAATATTAGTTTATACTGATCAATTAAGTTGTTAGGATAGACTTAACAAATGTTCTTTTATTCTTTACGATAAGTTCTTATCCTCTAATTTCTTAATTG
Source organism: Chamaecyparis obtusa (assembly GCA_027943335.1). Classification (NCBI taxonomy): domain Eukaryota; kingdom Viridiplantae; phylum Streptophyta; class Pinopsida; order Cupressales; family Cupressaceae; genus Chamaecyparis; species Chamaecyparis obtusa. The sequence continues at coordinate 199,802 of BSBK01008295.1, read as the reverse complement.
TCAATCATATCCTTATCAGATAAATTCTTATTTAAGGAGACTTTTGCTCCTCTATTAATAACAAATATCTTAGTAGTCATTCCCTGTGTCATAACTTTCCATTTTATGGTATCAAAGCTTAAATTTGTGGAACCTCAAGATCAATGAATGTGATTGACAATTCGTGGCAAAGATTTACCAAAGGATGTTATATGATTTCATACAAAAGAATTTTTAGCAAATTCATGGGTTTTTTAATAGCAGAATTTCGTGGTTAGTTTTCTGCATTTTGGCAGAATTCACTTTAATATTCATAAGTTTCCAATTCTGGAAGTTCATGGGTGAATTTATATGTGAAATTGCAACCTCTATTTGTAAGGAACTACACTGTTTTGTGCAGAAATTGCACCACCAAAATTTTTAAGAATTCTGTGACTGATTTTTCAAGAAACTGCACCATTTTCATCTGCATATCATCTGAAAATTGCGTCTTTTTTGAAAGAACTGCACCCTTCTTATTCTCTCAACATCACAACCTGTTTACTCATAAAATTTCACCATTTATGCATTTTCTACGGTTGGGCAAGGTTTTTTTGGACATGTTTGGCAGCCGACAAATGTTATGACCAGTTTTTTAATGATTTTTTCATCAGATCGTGAGGGTTTTTTCTACTCACGACTAAGTATTCTGATAATGAATACAGCTTTAGCTAGCCATTCCAAAATTCCAAAGATTTTTATGTTGGTAATTTTTTAACAAAAATTGTGGGTACAACAGTGCTAGGGCAGAGGCTTTTTCGATTTTCTTGGGGCTGAAAATTCTAGAATTGTTTTGCAGGTTTTCAACATTTTTTTTAAAAAAATCATGGTTTGTTTGCCAATTGGGTTTTTTGGCATTTTTTTATAAAATTGTGGCTATGCTGTTGGTTGGGATTTGACCTACAAACTAACTGCAGTGAGTTTTTTTGTTTTCCATGATTTCATATTGCAAGAGGGATGGCTTTGTTATCCAACATCATGTTGGAAGGCAATCAGAGATTCGCTGGCAAGAATTATAAAACCTGGAAACACCGCATGCTCACTATTTTCAAGTACATGTGTCATGACAAGATTGTCCTCGGTACCAAAACCTGGCCAACGGTTGTTTGACGAGCTTATGCTTATTAATTATCCATCACAAATGAAATGCTTTTGGAGGTTCCTTCAGGAAAAACCTCTACAAAGATTTGTAAACACTTGTGAAATGTGCACAACATATCAAATAAAGGCAAGCCTTCTTCCCAAAGAATATGTTGTTCTCAATCATGATGGACATGATAAACTTGTAGGAACATTGGATGAAAATCAAGCGAATTTGCAATCAATTCGCAGCTATTGGTTGTAATATGGAAGAACATATGGTAGCAATTATACTGAAGAGCTTTCCATGAAGATGTGAGCATTTCATAGAAATACTCAGCATCACATCTACCAATGTTGACCTGAAGTTTGACAATTTAAGCAAGACCCAATTTTAGCAAGATAGATAGAAGAAGCAGTTTGGTAGCAGCAACAATTCACCGAGTGTTGATCAAGCCCTTGCAGTCAATGGCAAGGACAAAAGCAAGTGGCCTAAAAACCATAAGTTACTTGCAGTCTTAAATACTCATGACGAATCATCAAGTTTTGTTCTATGCTAACATCTAGTCAACAATGATTCTTTGTGCAAATGGGCATTACATCAAACTTTCCACAACATACCATGTAGTAGAAAGGTCTATGTCATCCCTTATAGTGGATTAGTTGTAATCCATCTTAAAACTCTCATCCTTGGTCCATATCTTTGCATTCCATTCAGCATTGCAAGTTACGTTGTCCCGGATGCAGCAGGTGACATCTCAAACTTGAAAACTTGCAAGTGACATTCCCTTTTTCCAACATTGGACAACCTACTTCATCTAGTGCATAAAAATTTAGAATTTTATCATTTTAAAGAATGCAATGGGGTTTTTTCCAGTACGGATGTGGGTTCAAAATTCATCCAAAATTTTTGGGGGTTGGGTTCGGATTTGTTTTGGGTTCACTCGTACAAGATTTTTTAAAAATATATATATGTATATGGTTGCTAGACCTGTCTCTACCTGCCGTGTATCGTTGCTAGACCTGTGTTCAAAACATAAATGTTAAAACTCTAAGACTAGCCCTCTATGCTCTAAGACTCTTCCGTGTATGGTTGCTAGACCCAGACTGTGTCGTGAGTTTGCTCCTGTGCGATGAAAAGACCTGCTGTTTAATACCCAAAAAATGATGAAGAGTTTGTCATGTAATACGAATGGAGTCTAATACGAATGCCAAATGCCAAAAAAACATTTAATAATCTCGTCGTTTTAGGGTTGGAATGACAAAAAAAAGTTTAAAAACTCTGTTGAAAAGTCAAAGCGACCAACGTTGCTCCTCATTCGCTCCAGGCCCACACATCATTTCCGACATTTGCTCAAAATTCGACCCAAATTCAAACAGGGTCCTGCTGTGCAAATTTGAAGCGAATTCCACAGTCTGACAACAACTTTGCAGTGATTTCAAACCGACTACGAATGCTGAGTGAATCGACTTCCGACTTCCGGATCTGAGCAGCGAATATGGTAACTTAGTAAAAACCCCTGAAAACTTAAACAGGGAATGATTGTTGTTGCAAATTAAGCATATTGTAGTTTTATTTCAATTTCACCTGCTTTTCATAAGTTATTTTAATGGCCATCCCACCACCATCGCCAAAAATTAAGAAAACTTTTTGCCACCCCCGAAACAACATCCCCCCATCCTAGAAACTCGCAGAAACACTTATTCTATTGTTTAGATCATCTTGAGTCATGAATTAAATTTTCATGATGGCTTCAAAATTCTTGTGATGGCACTTGTGGTGCACTTCCAGTTGCCCCTTTTCCCCAATGCAAAATGTCAAAAGCAGATGTGAATGGCAGTGTGCAGGATTTTCATTCTTGCTTCAATGATTATAAAGCAGGCTGCATATCGGTATGATATATGCAGGAACATTTAAATAAACTCCACAGCTTTTCCTATATGAAAGTTAGGCATTACCACATATAGCAGTCTGATATAATCCCGACAATGAAGTATACTTGTGTCTATATGCTGAATATATTACAAATCATAAATTAACGAGTTAACAAATGCTGGCAGGATACCTTGTAAAATGCATTCTTACCATGACAAAATTTTCTTGTATAAATAACCCTTAATGTTTTGTAGCCCACATCTTATATCTGCCAAGTTTATTTAGCAAGGTAACGATAAAAAATACAGAAAAGTTTGCTAGGATATTTCATTAATATTATTTTCTGAACAGTGAAAAGTCATGTCTGTTAGTTTTATGTCATTGATGAATCCTTTGCTGCTGGTGTGTGCCGTGTTGAGAACTATGTTTTATTATGACTGGTGTCACTTTACATCAGCACTCGGTTCTCCTACTTGTGCAGTGGGTTGTAAGTTTGATTACCTACATATTGTTTAGGACAAAACAATTAGATGCACAGGTGGATGCTAAACCGTATGTCAATAGAAGAACTGTGCCTATCTTCTACTTCCGGGTTTGTTTAACAACAGGTGTATGAGATAAGTGCAACTGCTGGCAGTCTTAGGCGGTGTGTCTTTTCTGTCAATGGCAGGTGTCAACAGCAAAAAGGTTTCTTACATTCCGAATGTATAACAGTTCGTAAAACACATATGCAGATGATTGCGCACATAAAGAGAAATGAGAACTTACAGGGCAGGTGTCACAACGGCTCTGCGTGAGAAGAATGCCGTGTATGTAACGCCTTTAACAGAATTTCACAGGACCTAAAATTATCGAAGATGTTATCAGAATACAAAGGGAAGAGCAACTGTTGTTAAATGATACTGAGTCATGAAGCCATGTGTAGTATCGTTTCTGAAAAGAATGTTTGCAGAGAACTGTCAGGTGGGTAAAGAGGAACGCATTTGAATGATTGTGTGCATCGAACAAACCAGAAGATATATGCTTGGACGTCAACATAACAAAACTGTAGCAGCGGAAGATAGAGAGTCGGTTACAAAAATCATATCGTGACTATGCAAAGGGATGAGACAAGAATCTGAGTGTAATTCATCTTCTCGGCAGAACGTGACACATGTGCGTTGGTTTTTAATAAAACAGTTTTCAATTGATTCTTGGGTTCGATGCCATCAGGAGTGTGGACATGGAAAGACATGGAAGTGTAAAATAACGGATAAAAAAAACATAGTGCGGATCAGCTCTTAAGTTTTTTTTTTGAATATACAGGATAGAGTGACAGCTGAAAAAGGGTGCCGTTCTGGGATAGTATGGATGCTGCGTATCAGAATTTTCTGTGAGATATTCAAATGCGATTCATGAATACAATAGAAGGCACGGGTAGTACAGACAAGAAAGAGTGAAAAGAAAAGATAGCGTCTAAAAGCCAAGTCACGCGGGACACAAAAATTGCAGGTTGTCTAAGTTTGGAATCGCTTCTTCAAGCAAACATACTCGATTCAACTGCTGGACTAACAATGGGAGCTGTCTCTGTTAATCAGAGAAAATACGATGCCAGTTTGAATATAATGACAGTGCCTGTGATCGCTGTAGCAGCTTGGAATTGAAAAAGTGAAGAGTAACGGCACAAAAGTCTTCCTTAGTATGCAAGGATTGTGGCCTGTTCAAAAAGTGTTAGCTCTTGATATATTGATATATTTTCGCCAGCAGGAGCAAGGAACTGTTTTGTATTAGAAAGCAGTGTGCTACAGGAACCTGCAAAAGAGATGTGTTTTGGTGTGTGTTCTAGGGAGCCAAAAGAAAAGGAATAACATTGCAAGAAGATGAATTCAGTTGGATTGGGGGAGTTTTCTTGAGTCAATGAAAGCAGGATTTTATGCATGTCCTTTGTATAAGCGTTCAGTTCGAGGTGAAATAAAAGGGGGTAAAGAATCCAAAGAGGGACACAAGTTAGAGTAAACAGCATGGTAAGATGAAAAAAACTGTCAAACTCTTCTTTGTTGAGATCGCGTACCGTCAAAGAGTCTTTGCGCTGCTGTGAGGACATTGTAATATCTCTGGTTTAATTTGTATGATTCTCAATAGTGAAGGTTGTAGCCTTCAAGGTCGGGTTGTAGCCTGATTAGCGAAGTGATAAGGAGAGTTGTAGCTCTCGGTGTAAAAAAGGTTGTTGCCTTAAGGTTACTAGTTGAAGCCAGTTAAGAGTTGTAGCTCTTTGTAAGGAGGGGTTGTTGCCCTTTGGATTAGTGATGCCGTGGTTTTTCCTGTCTTGGGTTTCCACGAGATAATTCTGCGTGTCTTGTCTTTTTGTTGTGTGTTCTTTAATTTCTGCTTCTTATTTTTAAAAGTCTGTGTTAAATACTGATTCACCCCCTCCCCCTCTCAGTATTGTGCATTTTTCAATGTCCTAGATCTTGTCAATATTTGCTTGCTGGACCAATATATAAAGAATAAAGGTTATAAAACAGCCCAAGAGTGCAATAGCCCTAAAAAGGATGGCTAAAGAGATTGCCAATGATCTAAATCCAGAAATGGAAACAGCCAAATCATGCTGTGCTATTGTGCTTATCACATGCATATAATATGATAACATTCTTTATTTAGGCTTCGATAATATAATTCGGAATACAAACAGAAAAATTTGTGCTTTAGTGTTATTTTAATAATCATTATATGATTGTCTTCGGATGTGTAGGGTCGCCGTTTAAACACTTCGTTGATAAAGCGGCCACCAAGGTTCAAACCCCTGCTGGGCCATTGTGTGCTCGCAGGCCTTGTGAATTCATTAGGCCATTGAGCTCGCAGGATTGAACAAGTGAAGTGTGGGGATGAGGTCCCCTGTTTGTGGCCTCACCAGTTCATAGCTCCAAGTCAAAAGCCTTTCACGTAGAACCAGAGGGCGTGTCATGCTAGCGTCACCGATCACATTTAAAAGTTTACCGGACATTAATTTAAAAATAATAATTATATATGGTTATTATTATCATCATTCTTTATAATAGTTCAAGTGATACTGAACAGGGGAGTCTTCTCCCATTGGATTGGCAGTCGTCGAGCTGGTTGAATGGAGAAACATATATAATAAAATTTGGGTGGTATACAATAAAACCCTGTGCAAGCTGTATATTTGAAAATCTAGCTGTGTCAACCGAGGTGGAGCATGTAGATAGTAAAGTGCATGATCTCAATGAATTGCTTCTAAATGGGACATAATAAATATGTATAGTGCAAATGCATGAACTCAAATGTAATGAAGTTAAAAAAACAGCATTATAGGGCAATCAACATATTTATTTGAACCCTGGATTTTTTGTTCATCAATATTGTCAAACTTGGAGGCTCTATATTACCTGCTCTCTGTTCCTGTCAACACCTTTGGCATTTTCAGCATAGTCAACACGTAACTGGCGACCATTAACCTCATAGCCTTGGAGATTCCTGCGAGCACTAGCTGCTGTCTCCTCATCTCTATACTCACAAAAGCCATAACCTTTTGGCTTTCCAGTTTCTCTGTCAACCACCAACCTGAAACAAAGAAACTCTTAAACAGGATTAAACAAACTTACTAACTAAAACATGGCAAAAGGATATATGCATAAAAAATATGTAAGATAAATATAAAAGCAAATGGCGTTTCTCCAGCTTCATCTTTAATTATTTCGAAGATGTATTTTTCTTACACTGCAACAGCAATGCTTCCAAGGATTAAAACTAGTACTAATATGCCAATTATAGCATTTTTTGAAGAACTGAGCCAAAATATTCTTTACAACAAAAAATCATGAAACACAAACAGCTAAAATATTTTCTACTAGAAAAGTGCTCAAATATTATTTTAAATTCTCTAGTTAAAACCAATTTCATCATAGCCACTTTTGCAAAGGAAGTTGAATTGATGGGAAACACCAAACATTACTTATTAGTAGACAACCTAAATTTTAAATCTTTACACTGTTTTGATGGTAGATTAAAATTTGACTGAACCAGCTTTAAATTATGACCTCCAAACTTACACACGTGCATATTCTCTAAAGATGACTCTATGTCTTTTAATTAAAGTTGTCAGAAAACATGCATGTATTATAGACACAGCATTTCATATTTAAAGTCTTCGTAACTTACGGAATTATCCATGAAATCATTTTTTTTACTTCCATCACTTTTATCGTTATGGAGAAAAATAGTTTCCATTTTAGTAAATGAGTTTACTTTTAAGATTGGTTTCCATTCATATCTCAATCCAAACATGCTGTCAAAAAAGCTTTAGGATTTTTGGCATATTATAATTCATTCTTCTCTTTGTTTTGCAATATGAATATTAGACAAGTAGGAATCAGTAACCCTCTTTAGCAACGCATTATAATAGTACACTTGTTACAAGGCATCTTCAACGGTTTCTTCCAATTTGAAACGAATTAAAGTCCATGAAGAACCCGTATTAAGTTTGAAACTGTTATTGAAGAAGAAATTTGACATATACAAGGCAACTACTGCCATGATGATTTATAATTTTATACTATCCCTTGAATCCGTGTAATCAATTCTCTTATATCTGAGCATTATCCTATAATCATTCCATTATGATTCCAAAGCTAAGACATTTGAGTACTTGTCTCCACCTTGTGTGTGTTTGCAGCAGGTACAAGCAAGGAGGTTTATAATATGATTCATGAACCATTGTAAGTTTCCTTTTCAATGCCCTCTTTGATCATTCGGAACCCCCAAATGAAGCCACACACTCTCTTATCTGTTGGAAAATATAGTATTAGTGTTCACATAGGATGCATAAAATAAGTATGTGTAATGATAAAACTAAAGTGAGTGAGTTACGGAAACCATAGAAGCAGAAATCTGCAAAAAAATCCCAATTATACCCTATTAATCTTGAATCCTATAGCTGGCCGATTTTTTCGCTGAAAAAATCCCGATCCCGATTTATGAAACAATCATTGACCAATCCTTGACCCGATTTGCAATGACCTTTTTGCATTTAAAGTGCATTTCAATCATATTAAAATCCCTAAAAATGGCAAAAAAATGTAAAAAATTATAGCAAAAACCTATGAAACCCTCCAAAAAGCTCACGAAATTGATGAATCACCCAAAAACAAGGTTGATTCCAGGATGAAAGCAAAGTCAATGGGGAATCAGCATGGAAAAAAATTGTAATTTTGTGCCTTTAGTTCTCTTTTGGACCTCTAGAAAACCCTAAATAGAGGAGTGGGAGGAGCAATAGTGGTCATCAACAAAATTTGAAAGAGCCTCAATCATCCGAAATTGTGGGGGACATGTGAGATAGTGTCTAGGTAGCTAATGAATTTGTTCTAAATCTTGGTTTCAATATGACCTAAGCTTTTTGCACGCCTCGCCTCATGGATTTTGATGAGATCAAATATATAATTATTATACACTAATTTTAAAATTATAACTAGTATGCTATGTTAACCTAGGTTTTTGGGACAGGGGAATGGGGAAATGGGTCTCTAGGACAAATTTTTTTTTCCCAGAGCAGGGGACGACAGTAGGTATAGCTATATAAAAAATAGGGAAAACTTTAATAGATAGGAAAATTTTAAATATCCATATGAAAACATAGATAAAGCAAACCTTATATACATATTGATTTGATTTATGAAAAAAAACCAGATTACAATACCTGGTGTGATACCTGCAGTATTGTAAAATTCAACACGAAGATTGAGAACAACAAGATTGCAAACCAAAAACTATCTCCATTGTATTCAAAATTGGAGTTTATACAAGTCGAATGGATCCCAAGGGTCACACAAATCCCTTGGAATTGAAATGAAGAGTCATCATAATGTTTATTACAATTAAACTATTAAAACTATCAAAAATTATCAAAAAACTAAATATAAAATTTCGGTCCACTTGGAGAAGGCATAACTTTCTCATCCTAGCTCCGAATTACGAACCGTTTGATGCGTTGGAAAGGTATTCAAATAATCTTGAACCAAATTTCGGAAACATCGATGTCCCGTCATGTTTCCGAGCAACATGTTTGTCCAGAAATGCACCGAAGACCCTCAAAATTGCAATTTACTAAAACATATGAAATTTTGGAAAAATTAGATTTTCAATATTTTCCCAATTTAATCTTGATCACATATAGAACCATAACATATAACATTTACGTTAAATAATTTAAATTGAGAGTTCACATGAGAGTAGATGTCAAAAAAATTATCAAAATTCAACGGGGCAGCCAGGTGACGGGTTTCCGAAAGTTCCTGAGTTTTTAGGATGTCCCCGTTTTCGAGACGGGTCAAATTATGTCAGAAACGCATCCCCAGGTAACATTGCTATTATGCATAGTTTGCAAACTCTCCGAGTACTCCCCGAGTTGCCGAGTACTCTCTATTTCTTTTGTTCGGTGAGTACTCACAAGTTTAACTCTCGCGATTTTATAGACACAAAAAACCATGGGTAAAAATGTTGATGCAGGCAAAATGCTGGTTAAAATGTGTTTTTCACATGCTGTTTTTGCTATAAAACCATGCATTTTCTCTTTCATGATGTCAGTTTTTAATTTAATACATTTTGTAATCAAGTTTTACAAAAAAAATATATGTTTCTTTAAGAGAAATTAGGATTTAGTTCTTTCTAAGTTGTCAAGTTTTTACCGAGTTTTGACGAGTTGAAAATTTTGGGCTTGCCGAGTACTCTCTGAGTCTGAGTCTGTAAAATATGCTGTTATGCACTATTATTGATGGCCCTTTAACAAGAAAGCAACGAACCCCTATATTTTATAATTAATATTATAGTTTCAAATTTTAAATTATTATCAACTAGTAATATATATTAAGTGAATAAGCAGAAGATGACAAAAAAATGTGATTATACGTGTATAATTGAGAGTCGGCATGTGCAAAGATTTATTCCCAAAAAAATTGGGAATTGGGATTTTTTTGTCAACAACTTTCAACTTCTTTTTTGTCATTTATTAGGTAATTAATCAACAAAAAAAATTGCGGTAAACAAGCAGAAACCCTAAAAGCGACAAACAGGAAAAACTTGCAATGTGATGTGATTCTCTACAAAATTGATGCACAATGCTGAAGACGCAGCCAGGAAAGTTGGGTCAAAAGTGTTGCAAAGTCCTAAAGTGTTGCACAGTCAGAAAGTAGCATGCGAGATAGGCGATTACAAATAAAATTTTCCTCTCTTTCTACATTGAATATATTGTATAGCTTGATTGATGCTATTTCTTTTTTAATATTGACGCAAGGGAGGACGAAGAAGGGGCCAAAGGCACACCCAACTACCAACCTCCTTGCAGAAACAACACTTGGAAACAACAACAACAAACAGGGGGAGAGAGACTGCAGAAAAATCATTTATTATTCATGAGAAACTTCATACATATCGGGTTGTAAGGCCTTCCCAGTTACAGCCAATACAATAGAATTCAATTACAAATAGTCCTCATACATGTGAGGATCCAATATGCCAATTATATCTTCACGAATATGTCTCTTCTAAAACTACAACATACTAATCTATTTATACAAGAGGCTACCGATTAGGTCGGCTCTAAAGATCCATAAGATCCAACATTGGAGGAAGAGACAACCCAGATCTAGGTCCACACGCTTCCCAATGATCGATGCAACCATTAACTCTGCGACCAAAATTAAATGTACAAGTCGGCCTCAACAGAAATCCAAAATAAACCATTCGATGAGCAAGACTATCGAGCAACAGAACCAACTCGGTGAACAACCGAAACAAGAAGCAACCGAGCCAACTCAGTGAACAACCGAGCCAAGCAACAACCGAGCCCCGTCGATGGAAACAAGAATACATCACCGAGAGCCCAAAAGCAGCAACGGAGCAACTCTAACATGGTTTTTGGTAATACAAGATTGCCAAGAACCCAAGATGCTCCTGCATCAGACACCCGGGGTTGTTTTGAAATGATTTTCCGAATCATGCAGCAGGTACAACTCGAGTTAAATCTAACTCAGATTGTGAAATCCATGAACTGTCTTCAATCGGTCCGTTCTTCCATTTTACCAAATATTCCATGTACTCTTTTCCTCTTGTGCTTTTGCCAACTCTTTGTTCCAAAATTTGCTCAACTTCTTTTGTCTATTTTTTGGGATAATCATTCGGTACTGTCATTTCTTCATCAAATTCATGATACTCATAGAAATCTACAATGTTGAATATAGGTGATATATCCATGTCATCCAGTAACTCAATCTCATAAGCATTTCCACTGTTAAACTTTCTCAATATCTTGCACAAACCAAATTTCCTCATCTTCAATTTTCCATAGGTTCCAACAAGAAATTTGTCTTTCTTTAAATGAACCATTACTTCATCTCCAACTGCAAAAGTCTTATGTCTTCTTGATCTATCTACTTTCTCCTTGTATTTCTGATTACTATGTTCCAATTTATGTTTCACTTCCTCATGCAATGTCTTCATGAACTCAGCAAATTCTTCTCCTTCGGCACTTCTCTTGTCTTCTCCAACAATGTTCTTCAAATCTGATATACCTCTTGGTTGTGTGCCATTAACAATCTCAAAAGGTGTTTTTCCAGTACTCCTATTCACTGAATTATTGTATGCAAATTCTGTTTGTGCCAACATAGAATCTCAAATACTTGGTTTGTCTCCAACTAAGCATCTCAACGGATTACCCAAACTTCTATTTACAAGCTCTGTCTGTCCAACAGTCTGTGGATGAAATGTAGAACTATACTTCAACTCGGTACTCAACTTTTTCCATAGTCTTCCAGAAATAACCAACAAACTGTAATGTCTCCATTTTGAGCAAGCATTGGAATTAGTGGATTTAGCCTATCATTGTGTCCTTGTAGGCTAATTCTAGTGATTCGAGGACCCTGTTGTGGGTTTTGGCCCCGTTTTGAGGGACTTACTATTTATAGTAAGTCAACATATGGTTCTACTGAGCTCAGATGATTTAGGTGAGTTATATGATGCTCTCATATTTTATTTCCAACTTTCGGTTTGGACTCCAAGATTCTTGGAGGGAGCGTCTGTTTTTAGTAAGTCACCCCGTCAAGTTCATTCATCATCTTTCATCATTAGGATCACTCTTGTGCTGTCAAATTTTAATTTTGATGCTTCCTCAGTCGTTTTCGCAAGATAGGTGAATTATGATTATTATTTAATTAAATCGGCTAAGGTTGCCATTTTTATTGGGAATGTATTGTGGGCATCTTAGTGTTATAGCTCGTTGGAACCGGATTGAGAAGTTTTAAATCCTGACCTCATAAAACAGGGACCCTATGTGTCAAAATATGGTTATTTTAATGAAAGGGTATTTTTTCATCATTAAAGAAGAAAGAAATATAATAGTTTATTATATTTCAAATGTGCACATAAAGCAAAGTCTTTTGTAAGTGAAAAGTGTGTGAGAGAAGATATCTTTTATTATAAAAGTAATACTTTGGGCAAAAGCAATTCATTCAATGATATCATTATTATGCAAATTGAAAGGATCGAATTTGGGGTGAAGTAACAAGGGTTTGAGTGCTGCATTTTTTCTCTTGGAGATGCATACACTTTGAGTTGGATAAAATTGCCAATAAATTGTGTGTAAATTGGTTGTAATTGACAGTGAATGTGTTTGGAGGTTTTGTTTGAGAGAATTGTTCCAGATTTATGCAAAATCAGGTTCTTCAAGGAAGCTGCGATTCATGTTAGGAAGGCTGTGATTTATTTTTCAGAAGTTGCATTTATTTCTTAAGAGCTGTGATCTTCTCTAAGGCAGTGTAATTCTTCTTAGGCCTGCGATTTTATTGTATTGCTGGCAGCGACTTTAATATTCAAAAAGATGCACATTTATGATTGATAATTTGAATTTGTATATCTGTTAGAAATAAATAAATAAATATTTTCAGCTTGTGCATTTAGGGCTTGAAATTACTTTGCATGTTATGTTGGAAAATTACCCAAATATATATATATATATATATATATATATATGTTCAAAATACAATTAAGTTTTCCGACAAAGAGCCAGCCAGGTTCTTTACAGTGGTATTAGAGCACGTTTCATGCCATCCTGTGGGATTTGGAAATCTTGAGTTCCCTCGTTTGATTTGTGAGTGATCAGCACTCTGGTTTTATTTCAGTCATGGATAAATGCAGAAAACCCAGTAAATATGGGAACCAGTCTAGCAATGTGTCATGTTACAAGAAACAAACAAGTGCCTTGGAAAATGAAATGGAGAAATTGAGGCAAACACGAGAAAGGCTTAAAGCCCAACTTGCAAATCTGGCCACAATTGACAGGGCAGCTAGTTTTATGGTTTCCTTCTTCAGGAAGTCTTCCTCACGAAGACTACAGGAAGAGAAACCGGATGTTCTCGCAGGTGAGACATCTAGGAATCTTCATGATGAGTTTTCAGCAACCACTGATCATTGTAGATATGATCATGTTCTTAGTAGGACAGCCACTAGTCCTATTTGCACACATGATGTTGGAGACTCTTTACAGGAACATGTGGATGTGCCTGTCTTGTTGACAAATAGTGGTATTGAGTTTCAGCATCCTGAGCCTGTTCTTGATGTTGTGGATAGAGTGAGTGGAGGATGTTGTAGATACCACTAGGGATTTTGACACCATAGATGATGGTGTTATCTTTGAGGACTGTGAGGAGTATATGAGCTCTAACAGCTCTGATGTTTATGACAGCAGTCGCAGTGTGGAGTCAATGCAAGAGACAATAGTCTTTTCCTGTATTGAGGATGTGCGCATGGAGCTACCTAGTGATGACACTCATGATGGGAGTGTTACAGATGAGTCAGGTGACATAGATTCATGCCACGGTGTAGGTGAATCGTGCAATGACATTGAGTCATGTATGCAGTCGGCGTTAGCAGAGGGGTCTTAGATAGATGATGTTGATACTAGCATCGCGGATACCTCTGATGTTGAGAGTGAAGATGATGGGTGCTGCAATGTTTCTAGTTTTTTATATCAAACTTTGGGTGTGGACTCGGTGTTGTCATCCGATGGTGGTGGGTTCTAAGATCCTTTTTTACAGGGACTCACGAATGAGGATAGCGAAGCATATGAGTGGCAGGAGTTTGTTACAGCCAGGGCTTCCACTTCTAGAGATGAGGTTACTTCTTTGGTGACTCATGAGGATAACTCTACCTGCAGCGAGTCATGCTTGATTTATTAGACCCTGTGGAAGGACTCTAAGTTGTTAGTGAGTGAGGATGGGTCCTGGGATCTGGATTGTCATGTGGTTGCAGAGGACGAGGTAGCTGAGGTTTGTGATGAGACAAATTCAGCAGCAGCTTCCTCGAGGGTAGACGAGGATGAGTCTGATGTCAGTACTCAGTTTGCAGATGTGTGCTCAAATGATAGTATACAGAGATACGGTGATCTTGAGGGAAGTTTGTTGGATACAATTTCCTTCCATAGTGTGGATAGTGCAGTTGAGATTTTGCATAGGAGACCCGTTGTGCAGAGTCATCATGTGACTAGTTAGTTGAGAGTTGGTAAGAGAGATATTACTTCTACTGTCGAGCATTTTGATACCACTCGTCAGTTTTTGGTTGTTTATAGTTGGGTGCTCCTATGACGGATGAGCACAGTGGTGGTTACCTATCCTTGACAGAGATTCATTCCTTGTGTGAGGCTGTCAGGATTTTGAGACAGGATTATTTAGAGTTGGTAGCCGACCGAGATCACCTAGTTGAGTGGGAGAGTACGACATATGAGACACTGATGGACAGAAAGGAGGAGGTGAGTGAGCTTACTCAGGAGCTCACAACGACTTCTGAGGCTTTAGAGGGCACTCAGTGGGCTCTTTAGGAGTCACAATTGCAGTTGGGAGGGGTGACTATGGAGTTGGAGCAGATTCAGTCTTTGCCAGCAATAGACCTATTTCAGTTGCATATAATAGTGGTGGGTGGTGAGTCAGCTTCCACAGTTAGCAGTGATGGATGTGTTGGGGACACGGTTACATCCATCCTTAATATAGTTGCAATAGTTACAGATGAGATGAGTACATCAGTTGAGAACTTCAGAGAGCTTCTTGTTGTATCAAGTCCTCTAGTAGTTAGCACACTAATAGATGATGCGGAACAGGTTATTGAGAGTCTTGATGTGATAGTAGTGGATTTTTCAGAGAGTTGTGTGTCAGTTCCTGACACTACTCCCTCTTCTTCACAGGACTTGGGCACGGTATCATCTGATTTGGAGACGAGCTTTCATGGGGATTTGTTTCCTTCTAACGAAAGAAAATCTATTACTAAATCTCATACAGCTGATAGCGATAGACAGTTGGTAGTGCCACAATTTCAGAGGGATCAGCTTTGGGTTGCAGGGGAGCAGGTTGATGCTTCTTCATATAATTTCTACTGCACAAAGTCATTTATGGAGTATCTGCTTGAGAGTCTGGAATTGCAGGAGGGACCATTCAAAGCTTCTGAGGGTACTGTCTTCCAAGGTTCTCGCAGTATTCAACTATTAGTGGGAAAGATTGTAGATACCTTGACTACAATGCTTCCCCACAAGGATTTTGTGGTCGGGTTTGCTGAGAGGGTTTCCCAGGATCCTACCCAATCAGTTGTTCAAAGTCAGAGATTGGAGTCATCTCGTGATTCTCAAATTGTTGTTGATGAGCCTCTATCAGAGATTGGAGCATTTCACTATGATTACATAGTGAGAAGCATTCATCATTTCTCTTTTGACCCATTGGTTGAGGATTTGGTTGCACATTGGTGTGGGTTGGCTCCTGGGTTGTATCAGCCTTTATGGGATGGGTTTACTCCATCTGCAGTTGATGGGGTTAGATAGTGCAAGTTTGCAGGGGGCCACTTGCAAGATCACCATATCCATGACGGTTTTGCAGAGAATGGATATCTGAGTTCCGGTACAGTTGTTTTTGGGAGTTCTTGTCCCTGTTGCACAGATGGGCTTCATCTTCACAGTAGATTAGCGGGGTGTGCAGGTAGTGAGAGGGTCACTGTGTTGGCATGGTGACAATGTGTTCGGGGTTGCTCAGTGGATGATGATTTCTCCACATGAGTTTGCAGGTGATTACAAGGACATTACTCCATTCTATCCTTGGGATCCAGGTGGACTTCTGTGTTTTGTTTCCTGAGATTGCTTGGGGACAAGAAATTTCAGGGAGGGAGGACTGTAATGTCCCTATTTTGAGCGAGCATTGGAGTTAGTGGATTTAGCCTATCATTGTGTCCTTGTAGGCTAATTCTGGTGATTAAAGGACCCTGTTGTGGGTTTTGGCCCTGTTTTGAAGGACTTACTATTTATAGTAAGTCAACATATGGTTCTAATGAGCTCAAATGATTTAGAGGAGTTATATGATGCTCTCAGATTTTATTTTCGGCTTCCGGTTTGGACTCCAAGATTCTTGGAGGGAGCGTCTATTTTTAGTAAGTCACCCCGTCAAGTTCATTCAACATCTTTCATTATCAGGATCACTCTTGTGCTGTCAAATTTTGATTTTGATGCTTCCTCAGTCATTTTTGCACAATGGGTGAATTATGATTATTATTTGATTAAATCGGCTAAGGTTGCCATCTTTATTGGGAATGTATTGTGGGCATCTTAGTGTTATAGCTCGTTGGAACCGGATTGAGAAGTTTTAAATCCTGACCTCATAAAACAGGGACCCTATGTGTCAGAATATGGTTATTTTAATGAAAGGGTCTTTTTTTCATCATTAAAGAGAACAGAAATATAATAGTTCATTATATTTCAAATGTGCACATAAAGCAAAGTCTTTTGTAAGTGAAAAGTGTGTGAGAGAAGATATCTTTTATTATAAAAGCAATGCTTTTGGCAAAAGCAATTCATTCAATGATATCATTATTATGCAAATTGAAAGGATCGAATTTGGGGTGAAGTAACAAGGGTTTGAGTGCTGCGTTTTTTCTCTTGGAGATGCATACACTTTGAGTTGGATATAATTGCCAATGAATTGTGTGTAGATTCGTTGTAATTGACACCAAATGTGTTTGGAGGTTTTGTTTGAGAGAATTGTTCCACATTTATGCAAAATCGGGTTCTTCAAGGAAGTTGTGATTCATGTTAGGAAGGCTACGATTTATTTTTCAAAAGCTGTGTTTATTTCTTAAGAGCTGCGATCTTGTCTAAGGCAGCGTAATTCTTCTTAGGGCTGCAATTTTATTGTATTGCTGGCAGCAACTTTAATATTCGAAAAGGTGCACGTTTATGATTGATAATTTGAATTTGTATATCTGCTAGAAATAAATCAACAAAAAAATTCAGCTTGTCCATTTAGGGCTTGAAATTAATTTGCATGTTATGTTGGAAAATTACCCAAATATATATATATATATATATATATATATATATATATATATATATATATATATATATATATATATATATATATATATATATGTGTTCAAAATACAATTAAGTTTTCCGAAAAAGACCCAGCCAGGCTCTTTACACAAACTTATTGTCTTGGTCAGAGATGATACTCTTCGGTAATCCATGCAATCTGACAATCTCCTTAAAGAAAAGATCTGCTATATGCACTGCATCTAATGTTTTCCTACAGGGTATGAAATGTGTCATCTTAGAAAATCTATTACCTAAGATCATCATAGAATCATTACCTCTTGCTGTCCTCGATAAGCCAAGAACAAAATCCATGCTAATATCAATCCAAGGATTCTCAGGAACAGAAATCAGTGTATACAATCCAGTATTCTGACTTACTCCCTTTGTAACTTGACAAATTCCACAACTTCTCACAAATTTATGAACATCCTTACACAACTGTGGCCAAAAGTATCTCTCCTTAAGCAAATTCAATTTTTTATCAATGCCAAAATGTCCAACCAAACCACTACTATGTTTTTCCTTTATCAAATTAGTTCTCATTGAACCTCTCGATATACACAATTGAATACCTTTAAACAACATACCTTCTTGAATGAAATAGTCTTCCCATTTAGTACATGGTTGATCTTGAATAGGTGCTCTGCACTTTCTCCAAGGCTCAGAAAAATCAAGGTCAGTTTCATACAAATCTTTCATGTCATCAAAACCAAGAACTTCAACTCTCATTTCAGTCATCAAAGATCTTCTTCTACTCAATGCATCAGCAACTCGGTTAGTGACTCCACTCTTATGTTTTATCACAAATGTATAACTCTGCAAATACTCAACCCATTTCATATATCTCTGATTCAACTTATTCTGACTACCCAAATATTGTAAAGCCTTATGATCAATATACAATACAAATTCACTCAGTATTAAATAATGTCTCCATTTCTTTAGGGCTTGAACAATAGCATAGAACTCTTGATATAAATAGAATATTTCCTTTTAGCATCATTCAATTTCTCACTAAAGAAAGCAACAAGTTTACCTTCTTGACTCAAAACAGCTCCTATTGCATTACCACTTGCATCACATTCAACTTGAAATACCTTACTGAAATCAGGTAAAGCTAACATAGGCAGTTCAGCAACCTTTTGCTTCAAAGTCTCAAAACTTTTATTACCTCCATGTGTCCACTTGAATTCTCTTTTATCTCCCCTCATAGTCTCAGTCATAGCATTACAAATTGCACTGAAATTCTTAATGAACTTTTGGCAAAAACTTGCTAAACCATGAAATGATCTTACCTCACTAGCATTTTCAAGTGTAGGCCAATTCAAAATAGCTTCAACCTTCTCAGGATCCATCTTCAAACCATCAGTTGAAATCACAAATCCCAAATATACAATCTCCTCTTTCATGAAGGAACACTTTTTCAAATTAATCAACAACTTTTCTTCTTTCAATCTCTGCAATACATGTTTAATGTGCAACAAATGTTCTTCTCTGGTTTTACTGAAATATCAAGATGTCATCCAGGTACAATCACAAATTTACCCAAGAATTTCTTCAAAACCTCATTCATCAATCTCATAAAAGTACTCGATGCATTAGTTAAACCAAAAAGCATAACAAACCACTCATACAAACCTTCTCTTGTCTTGAAAGCATTCTTCCATTCATCACCTTCTCTGATTCTGATCTGATAATATCCACTCTTCATATCAATTTTAGTAAAATACTTTGCTCCACTCAAACTATCCATCATGTCATCCATTCTCGGTATATGAAACCAATATTTCACTGTTATCTTGTTGATTGCTCTAGAATTAGTACACATTCGCCATTCTCCATTCTTCTTAGGTGCTAATATAGCTGGTACTGCACATGGACTTAAACTTTCTCGGATCAAACCTTTCTACAACAACTCTTGGATTTGTCGGTTAAGTTCCTCATTCTCGTTAGGTGTCAATCGATGTGGTACTTTATTCGGTAAAATAGCTCCAAGAATTAGATTCATACAATGATCAATGCTTCTCTTTGGTGGTAAACCATCAAGTACATTATCAAAAATTATCTCTTTGTACTCAGTGAGTAATTCATCAACCTCTTTAGGGACACTATCCAATGTCTTCTCACTCGGTTTGTTACGAATTACAGCAAAACATACATCATTCTTCTTCAAATCCTTAACAAACTTTCTTCCTTCCATCAAACAAACTTTTATAGATGTACAAACATCACCAACAAATTCTTCAATCAAAGGTAACAAGATTTGTCTTCTTCCATCAGAGCAAATAGTATATTTATGCAATCTCCCATCATATATAGCATGTCTATCATATTCTCAAGGTCTACCCAACAAGATATCACAACAATCCATAGGCATAATATCACACAACACCTTATCATAGTACTTGCCAATTTTCAAATTCACGTAACATTGTTCACTTACCAATAGTGTATGTTCACCCTTAATTCATGAAATTTGATAGAGCTTTGAATGTTTCAACGTTTTCAACTGTAACTTTGTAACCATTTCCTTAGATGCCAGATTCTCCGAGCTTCCACTGTCAATGATTACCTTCCACACTTTATCAACAACTCTGCATCTGGTCTTGAACAAACTTTTCCTTACCGAATCTTCCTTATTACTTCCACTCCATAATGCTCTTCTGACCATCAAGTTATTTTCCTTTTCTGGTTCATTCGACGAGTCTTCTTGCACCAAGGCATTTCTGCTGCTACCGACTTTCTTGCTTGCATGTGTACACTCAAATGATCTATGTCCTTCTCCACAATTGTAACAAGTTCCTCGGAATCCACCTCAGTAGTTACTGCCTCTTCCTCTAGAAGAACTTTCACCTTTCCACTCGGTCTTGCCTTTATCCTGATTTTTTTTGTCCATATCAGATCTATTGTTTTCACCATAAGATCTACCTCTTCCACTAGGGAATCTACCACCTCTTCCTCTTTGTCTTTGCTCATGTCTTTTGTTCAATTTCTCCTCGGCTTTCAAGGCAAACTGATAAGCTTCTTCAATACTTTCCAACTTAACCAAACCGATTTCCTCTTGAATAGAAACTTTTAACCCATTCAGGTATCTAGCAATTCTTTCTACCTCATCCTCAACATGTCCAGATCTGATGTCCAATCTATAGAATTTCTCAGTATAATCTTTTACTGAGCTATCTTTTTGCCTCAAACTTTGCATTCTCCTAACTAGGTTAATCTGATAAGGTAGAAACTTGTCTTTCAATTTATTCACCATCTTATTCCATACCTTGATTTTGTCTTTGCCTTTCCTCTTTCTATCCAATTGTAGATGCTCCCACCATAAGGATGCATGACTTTTCAATTTTGTACTTGCAATCTTCACCTTCTTTTCCTCTGAAACATTTTCATATTCAAAATACTTTTCCATCTCGGTTATCCAATCCATCAACTCATACGAATCCAACCTTCCATTGTATTTAGGAGGATTGACATGCGGTGTAGCCTTCAAATTTGTTAATGCCTTCAAAAGTCTTTCTTCACCCTAATCCATCACAGGTGCAGGTTCTGCTTCACCTTGTTCATCTTCAGCTTCTTCATCACTAACATCATCAAGATGTCTTCCTCTGCGTTGGGTTGTCTCAACAGCTTCTAACCTAGCAGCAATTTGTCTTAGCATATCGGCTAAGCCTAGATCTGCATCTCGCCTCCCACGAACCATCTTGAAACCCTTTGCAATTGCAAGTCAGATCACAATCTACCACCCCACAACAAGATACCAACTAGGGCTCACAAGAAGGAACTAGATCTAACCTCGGTCTGATACCACTCGACGCTCCGATACCACCCGACGCATGAGAAGGACGGAGAAGGGTCCAAAGGCAGAAAAATCATTTATTAATCATGAGAAACTTCATACGTGTCGGGCTATAAGGTCTTCCCGGTTACGACCAATCAATAGAATTCAATTACAAACAGACCTCATACATGCGAGGATCCAATATGCCAATTCTATCTTCACGAATCTATCTCTTCTAAAACTACTGCCTAAGATCCACAACATACTAATCTGTTTATACAAGAGGCTACCGAACAGGTCGGCTCTAAAGATCCATAAGATCCAACATTGGAGGAAGGGATGACCAAGATCTAGGTCATCACGCTTCCCAATGATCGATGCAACCTTAACTCCGCGACCAAAATTAAATGCACAAGTCAGCCTCAACAGAAATCCAAAATAAACCACTCGGTGAGCAAGACTTCCGAGCAACAGAACCAACTCGGTGAAAAACCGAAACAAGAAGCAACCGAGCCAACTCAATGAACAACCGAACAGAGCAACAACCAAGCCTTGTCAGTGGAAACAAGCATACATCACCGAGAGCCCAAAAGCATGAAGAGCACACAATTATACTGAGAGGGGGGGGGGTGAATCAGTATAATGACTTTTTTAATTTAAAAGTTTTTATTCAAAAATAACTTCAAATACTCAAATAAACAATTATGCACGTGAACACAATATTTATGTGGAAACCCAATATGGGAGAAAACCACAAAATAATTTGCTTTTATATAAACTTGTTCTTTTACAATGATTTGTAGGCTCCAACCTACTAGAGGCTCCAACCCCTATGTTTATGAGCACCAACTCACTGGAAGCTCCAACTCCCACACTTCGCAGGCACCGACCTACTGGAAGCACCGACTCCCACAGTTGTCTTCGTGAGCACCAACTCACTGTATACAAATTTTCCTTCCACCTTGACACTGTTGCTTTCTTCAACTGATGATGGATACAATCTGGTCTCTTTAAGTCAGCCAATAACTTTACCTTTCCTCTTATTTTCAAAGATATATCTTTATAAATATATATACATAATATATATTAGATTAAAATCTGAATATATATAAATATTTAATTCTCTCTTCTTATCATTTTCTTACTGCTCTTCTTCTCTTTTATTTAATTGCTGACTTGCTCATTATTTTAAAAATCATTGATTCAATATATATATCTTCATATATCTAATGAACCAATATGTCTTTTATAAAAGACATGACCCTTTGAATACGTGTCTCTTTATTAAAATATCATTAACTTTAATTACTTTAATCTTTCCCCTTTTTTAATCAAACCATTATCTCTTATCGCATGAGACTCCTTTTTTTTTAAAACTTTAATATCAGGCCTTTTTATCGCATATCAAATTCTTTGCATCTTTGCTTAATATATCTTACATATATCGACGGCATCCAAAACTCCATTATTCATTATCGCTGGAAATAAACTTCATATATACTACATATATACTCAGAACTTCATTATTCATTATCGCTGGCAATACATATATACTCAGAACTTCATTATTCTTTATCGCTGGCAATAAACTTCGTATATACTACATATAATACCATCTCTTCCTTTTTATATCACTGTATTCGAAATATAATATATATATTCTTTATATCGCTGCATATAATACTAACTTCCGTTAATATCTTCAACCTTCGATGCTGTTTCCTGTATAATATCCGCTGTTCTCTAATATTTGAACCTTTAATATTTGTCGTTGACGGTTTAGTATAATATCTGTTTTCTGATTAACGTTTCAACCTTCGACATAAAATTTGCATTGTCTTCAAACTTTAATCTGATAACCGCTGCATACAATTGTTTATATATATATATCGTTGTTTGTCTCCATCGATAACAACCTTTATCATATGAAACCATTCGATAGCAATATGCCGTATATCATATCGTTTGCTATCAATTATATATTGTATGCATAGTATTTATTTGTATACGTGTATGTTGTCTTGCCGAGTTATAATATCTCTGTTTATAATATCTGATGTATACGTATCTCTGTTCATATATGCTAATGTATCTTCATGCTGTATTTGTATATTTATCACTGTATAAATTGCTTCATATACTATTTGTTGTTCGTATATTTATCACTGGATAAATTGCTTCATATACTATTGGCTGTTCGTATATTTATCACTGTTATACGTATGTATCCATATATGCTGTCTTGCTGTTTCATGCTGTTAATACACCCTGTTCACTACTGTTAATATATCATATATGCTGTTAATATATATGTATGCTGTATGCTTCATTATTATTCTGTATGCTGTATATCTCATATATCACCTTCATGCCATATCATATATGTTCATGTTCATTACTTCTGATTTTGACATCAATGACAATATGTCCATCAAAGCAGCTACTGAGCAACTCTAACAACTCTAACATGTTCTTTTGGTGATACACGATTGCCAAGAACCCAAGATGCTCCTGCGTCAAATATTGATTTTGTTTGTATAAATTTCAAATATTTAAATTGTTGCAATATGAAACAAAAGAAGATCATAAAAAAGTTGTCTTATTTGTTGCGATATAATCTAAAAGAGAAGGGTAAAAATGTTTTGCCATATTTATTTGGAGAAAACAAAGAACCTTACAATAATCATTTTAGGCTTGTCAATTATCACATATAAGTTCTTACAATTAATCAAATTGCTAGATATTTAAAACTCTGCTCAAAATTAACTTAAATAATTCATGCAATTTAGTCTCTAAGTTCAACATAAATAAAGTTGTTTTGGTATATACATGTGTATATATCACTTCACATATGTGTATATCATGCCAACTTTGTATATAATTGTTTGTTGAGAATATATAATAAAAGGAAGTTGAGGGAATTCTAGAACATGAATTCTACTTATATGAATATGAAGATTTTCTTTTATTGACAATATTTGCTAAGAAAGCTTCATTTTGATTTTGAAAATTAAGAAAGCCCGCATCATATTTTGGTGCTACTTCAAATCATAGCTTGATTAAAATTTATACAAACAAAATCAATGATAAAACTATTACAATAATAGTTTTTATTAATGGTTATCTATTTAACCGTTGTAAATCTATTGTAAATATTAGAATCTTTCTAATATTTAGTTTTCAGTTAGTTAGAATAAAATGTTTCTATTCTTTACAATATTTCCTAAGGAATCATCATTCATTCTTTTGTATATATTGATCTTTCGATCTCTGTTAATATCATCAAGTATTTTACCAATTACTTCCCGTAATATGGTATCAAAGCGAATACTTTAATTTTTTTGAAAAAATTATAATTTCTTTCAGAATTTATTTGCATCAAATTTTTCAAAATTATTTCTAGGTTAGTTTTTTGCAGAGATCTTCACAGGGTTCATGATTGTTGTACAAAGAAAACTCCATTTTTCTGCAATTTTTGGAGCTATTTCGAACCAGTTAGTGTTTTCTTTGAAAACCCTAATTTTTGGTACCGGATCAAGAAAAAAATTTGCAAATTTTTGGCGGGTATTTCGAGAGCTCAACTACTTAGGTTGTCGTCCGTTTTTTTTGGGTGCCTCAATTTTTGTGCCTTGATTTTCGAGCCAACAAATCCAGAATCTGATAACATATTCCTTCTAGGTTTTTTGAGCTCTCTTTTGTGTACCACTTCCTTTTTTCTAGGTCTTCTGACATTTTGCCTTAACGTACATGCCTTCTCAGTTCTACACGTTTTTCACTAAAAATCGTGCCATTGCATCTCTAACAAATATTTTGCTCAAGGGAAATCAAAAGTTCAATGGTCAGAATTATAGCACGTGGAAGCAACAGATGCTAACCATCTTCGAATATCGCGGCAATGATGCAGTGGTTCTCGTTACTACTAAACGTCTGGATGCAACTGGTTCTGATCGAGTTACATATGACCAGCATAATCGGGAGGTGGTGATGCCTCTCGAGTTATCAATGGCTGATGATCAACTCCCTCATATTCCATCTGGCAAAACAGTTGCCGAGATCAAGGAGCACCTTAAAACTCTGCATGCGACTTCAAATAAAAGCAGGGCTTTCTTTCTCAAGCACACTATGTTTTCTATTGTCATGGATGAGAGGAAATCGCTCCAGGATCACCTGAATAGGATTCAGGAAATCTATGATCAGTTGCTTGCCATTGGACGCAAGATGGAGGAAGAGGACATTGTGGTAATCACCCTCAAAAGTTTACCCAAGTCCTATGAGCATTTTATCGAGACTCTCAACATCACTTCTACGGGTGTTGACCTGAAGTTCACTGATCTCTACACACTTCTGCTTCAGCAAGATCGGTGGAAACAGTAGTTCGGTAGCACTTCTAGTACCACCTCCATAGAGCAAGCCCTCTTCTCAAGCATCTGAAGGCTCCAAGAAAAAGAACATTCAATGCAACTACTGCCACAAGTATGGTCACATGAAGGTTGAATGTCGGAAGTGCTTAGCTGCCCAAACTAAGCAATCTGGTTTGCTGCCCAAAGCGAACAGTGCAGAGCACACTAAGCAAACAGAATCTGCCTTTTACGCCTTCATGGCTAAAAGACCAACAGATCATGTCAAGTCATCTGCCTGGTACATTGATTCAGGTGCCTCTCGTCATTTCACCCACCGTAAAGACTGGTTCACTGACTACCATCCTTATTCAGATTCAGTTATTTCTGGTGGCGGGGAAGAGTACACTGCTGTTGGCAAAGGCAACATACAGATTCAATCTACTGGGAGGAATCTCCTTTTCCTCGATGTGTACTATGTTCTAGGGATGGAACTAAATCTACTCTCAGTCAGTCAGATGTTGCGACACTCTCCACGATTGGATGTCACCTTCAGTTCACATCAGTGCACCATCCCTA
The DNA here is from genome assembly GCA_027943335.1 of Chamaecyparis obtusa. Lineage (NCBI taxonomy): Eukaryota > Viridiplantae > Streptophyta > Pinopsida > Cupressales > Cupressaceae > Chamaecyparis > Chamaecyparis obtusa. The sequence continues at coordinate 173,745 of BSBK01008295.1, read as the reverse complement.
ATTGGGAGACTCAATCTGTTGTTGCAGTTGGCCTTGAGGATCATGGTCTTTTCAAACTTGTTGATTCTGGTGTTTCTCAAGACCTAGCTATGGCTATTCAACGGTCTTCTATCAGTACACTTTGGCATCAGCGATATGGAGCACTTCAATGTGCACTATCTTTCTCAGCTTGCTCGAGACGAGCTTGTCCTCGGATTGTCAGAGATTCAGACTCGGCAACTTGGAGTTTGTGATGCATGCTAGGCTAGGAAGCAACATCGCACACCTTTTCCTTTTGGCGATTCAAGGTCGGCTTCTTAGGTACGTCAGCTTGTTCATGCAGATATTTGCAGCCCTATGGCTACTCCGATTCTTGGGTCCAGGTATTTTCTGTTGTTTGTTGATGATTTCAATAGAAAAATGTGGGTCTATTTGGTGTCATCACATGGAACAGTAAGAAGCAATAGGTCGTTTTCCTCTCCTCTACAGAGGTCGAACACAGAGGGACAGTTAAGGCAGGTTGTGAAGTTATTTGGCTTCGTTGAATGCTTGGGGATATGCAGATGTCACCAGCAAGCTTGACTACTTTGTTTGTTGATAACGAAGGCATTATCAAGTTAGCAAAAAATCCAATCTTCCATGAAAGAACCAAGCATGTGGATGTCCACTGTCACTACATTCGGCAATTGGCTGAAGACGAGACAATACATTTGTAGTATGTTCCTACAGCAAATCAAACTGCAAACATTCTCACCAAGCCTCTTGGTCCAGACAAGTTTGCCAAATTCAGAGGACAGCTTGGTGTAGTTGATAGATTAACCATCAAGGGAGGGTATTACAATATTAGTTAGTTTCTATTAATGGTTATCTATTTAATTGTTGTAAATCTATTGTAAATATTAGAATCTTTCTAATATTTATTTTTGAGTTAGTTAGAATAGAATGTTTCTATTCTTTACGAATGTTTCCTAAGGAAACATCGTTCATTCTTTTGTATCTATTGATCTTTCGATCTCTATTAATATCATCGAGTATTTTACCAATTACTTCCCATAATAAAAATTTTGAGTCCTACAAGTTAAGAACATATTCAGGAGGAGGTTGTGCAATAGCTTTGAATCATTTATATAAGTCCTTTATCATCTATGCTATAGAAATGTCATTTAATTTTAGAAAAAAGTGGTTATTGACTTTTTTTTCTTCAATTTTTCACCTTTTTCGTAAGGTCTGATTTTTTGCCATTTTTTCCCAATTTTTTCAAAAAAATCCTACTTCTATTCTTTACAAATGTTTCCTAAGAAAACATCATTCATTCTTTTGTATATATTGATCTTTCGATCTCTATTAATATCATCAAGTATCTTACCAATTACTTCCCATAATAAAAACTTTGAGTCCTCCAAGTTAAAAACATATTCAGGAGAAGGTTGTGCAACTGCTTTGAATCATTTATATAAGTCCGTTATCATCTATGCTATAGAAATGTCATTTAATTTTAGAAAAAATTGGTTATTGACTTTTTTTCTTCAATTTTTCACCTTTTTCGTAAGGTCTGATTTTTTGCCGATTTTTTCCAAAAAATCCTACTCCTCTGGTTTGCCGATTTATTCCCCAAACGATTTATGCTTCTATGATGGAAACAACTCACGTAGCTATTCTAGGTGTCAAAATAATTAGTTTGTTATTATATAATGAGTTTCCTAATTATATTTTCATAATTGGTTTCCTATAATGTAGGATCTACAAAATCCTATAAATATGTAACCTATATTGAATAAAATATGAAGCACATACTATATTGTTACTCATTAAGCTTTTTTGTCTCTACCATATTTTCTAATATGGCATTAGAGCCAACACCATAGTAGGGATCAGAAAATTCTCAGAGATTTTTTCAAATTGCCCAAGCTGAGTTATTTTCCATTATCATGAGCAAATTCTTCAAGTTCCCTCTACAAAATCCCCTGCAATAATGCTCAGTGTCTCGGGGCTTGTGATCAGGCGTCATTATAGGCTAAGGCATTTGAATCAAGATTGAAGCACCAATGATGGAATAGTCTCCAGTAGCCTCAGCTCACAAATGTGAAATACACACCAACCTACATTTCCTAGCTGATTCTCCATGCTGAAAACAATTTGCGGGTTCTTCAAATTCGTGATAGGAGAAAAACGGGCGCTATGCTTCTAAACTGTGACCTCTGACCAACCTGAACTAAGAGGGCATGGCATGAGTGTGGAAAGAAATCTTGATCTTTGCACTTCTATAGAGACCCGTTTGGAGCCTCGAGTATTTTGTTTGTGGAGGGTGGCGCATGTGATTGCTTGTGGAGGTAGCCAGATTGGCTCATTTCTTCGCAATTGAAGTTACATTATTTGGATCGTATCTCCAGCGGATCGTTTTTCTAGAGCCTCCCATATAAAGGAAGATCTCTGCTCTTTCCACTTATTATCATCTTATTCCTTAGATTTTGGTGTGCATTATATAGAACTTGGTGCTGCCTCCAGTGCCTCAATGATATTGTTTGGAACACTAGTCCAAGGTCTGTAGCGACACAAGTGAAGCATGAGCACACATAATATCAAAGACACATGACACTCTGTGGAAAAATGCATGAGCTCTCACATTGCACCCTCTAAAATGAAATCATCTCTCCAAGCTGCATCAACAAGTTTCTTTATTGATTGATATAGCTTCATGTGTGGTGACATATGGAGATTGGCACTTCACACAAGGTCCATTTTATAAATTGTTAATTGCCATGTCGTTAAGAGGTGAGTGCATTATGTCTAATAATAGTTTGAAGTTACTGATAGGTCAATTCATTTAAATTAGTGATGTTTATTATTTAGTTTAAGTTTTTAATTTTGCAAGGTGTCTTATTAATGTTTATAGAGTTATTGTCGTGATAAATTTGTAAAAGGGTTAAAGTGCATTATAGGTGGAGAACAACACCTTTAATATTATTTAGATTCGGGAGGGTCAAATAGTATTTTTTTTAGATTGAGAAAAACAGTGTATTGATAGAAAAATTTGAAGGTTCAAAGTTCCACACCTAACTGATCAAGTTACAGTTGATCCTTATTGAAAAGGATTTGTGGGATGTGGTAAGTGGTAAGTGGTAAGTGGTAAGTGGAGCAACAACAAGGCCGACTAATGCTAATGAAATCACAAAGTGGACTGCAAAGGGTAGAAGGGCAATAGCTTTGATTGGTCTTGGACTATCAAATGCATATCTCCATCATATCAACTTAAAAAAGACCTCTAAGGAAGTGTGGGAAGGTTTAAATTCTTTGTTTGGATCACAAGCAATGAGCGCAAAAACAAGCTTAAAGCATAAATTTTTTGGGCTAAAAATGGTGGAAGGTGATAATACTGTTCAACATATCGATAAGTTTTGTTCTCTATTGAGTCAAATAGCTAGGATAAATGCTACAATAGATGATGATGACGCTAAAACTATTTTGTTAAATAGACTGTCTCCTAGTTATAACAATATTGTATTCACATTGCACAAAGTAAATGCTAGCCTAGAAGATTAATTGATGGAGCTAAGAAAATGGACCCAATTATAGAGGAAACTGCAATATTTGGTGTAAGAACCCTGCTAGATCTAACTTTTGAAAGCCAATTTCAAACCTTTTGACATTTCATCAAACAGTTGGCGTGCAATGTTTAAGTTCTGATTTTACTGAATGTATATGGTTTGCTTGTTTGTATTTATTTGATTTTGCAATTCCAAACATAAACAATTGCATGAAATTCAAATTGCAATTCAACTTTGCATATCTAACTTCATTCACTTCAGTTTTACATACAAATGTTTACAATTCAAGAAATATTAAATATGCAACACTTAGCTTAGTCTTGGAATATATATATAAACCTGGAAGATATATGCAACTGAAGTATGTTGAACCTAAGTCACAAGGTTCGAATTCAAGTTCGAGTTCGGCAACCATGAAATTCGAATGAAGTTCGACAAGGGTAAAAATTCAAAAAAAAAAATCGGATTGAATTCGCCTTATATAAATGTTATTTATTTTTAAATATAAGTAATATATCCAATAAATTATCAAAATAGGTAACATTTCTAAATAGATTTGAAATCATTATATAAGGATGGCACATATATTAAATTTATAACGTAAGGAACATGTAAAATAATGATTGCAAAGATGTTTTATTCTCAAAAAGGTACATTCAAAAGTCAAGACTTTAGAATTTCAAAAGAGCTCTAAGTCATCAAGAGCACTTGGCTCATCTGGTGTATCATCATCATCAGTATCACTACCCAATTCTTCATTAAAAAAGTCAGGCTCATCTGCACTTGGCATTGCTATGTCTTATGAAATTCGTTGTTGTGAAGAAGATGTGGAGTCATTTGCTGATTTGTTCATGAACAATTTTAAATTGCTGCAAACATAGACAAGATCTCCCAACTTTCCAGACAACAACTTGTTCCTCTTTTTGGAATGGATGTGGTCAAAGCAACTCCAATTCCTCTCACAAGCTAATGAGCTTGCTCCTTGACTCAAGATTCGAATAGCAAAGCACTAAAGTTCAAGAGTTTGTGCTCCATAGCTCATCCACCATCTATAGCTAGGTACCTCATCTCGTGTCATATCATATTTGGCTGCTGCTATTCCAAACATTCATTTAGCTTTCTTGTATTTCCAGCCTTGGTCTCTGATTAGCGCTGCAACTGTTGGGTCTAGTTCAAATCTGGTAATGGCTTCATAAAACCCTGCCATAACTTCACTATCACCTTGTCTATCAATGTGAAATAGTTTGGGCTCCAAATAGCATGCTGCTGCATGTAAAGGTGTGTGCATCATTTTCCATCTGGAATCAACTGTCTCCCATATCTCCATGCACTCTACTTCCACATTGTTTAGTGTTCTTTGAATAGCTTCCTTACAACGGTCCATGCTTTCATAAAGCATGCCAAGACAAGGAGTGTCACCATCAACCATACACAGCACATCAACAATTGGCTCACAGACACTCAAAACCTTTGCTCCACTTTCCCAAAAGTTGCTATTTAAAATAATATGCTCTATGTTCTTTTCCTTAGCACTTTTAGAAAGCGTTGAACTTTCCCACTCATTGTAACAAATTACAGATCTCAAAGTTGCTTTCTCTTCAACCACCCTTTTCAATGTGATATAAAATGAAGCAAATCTTGTGTCACAAGGCCTCAACAACTCTCTAGATGCATGTTGCCTATAAAGGCTCAATGTGAAACAGTGATTTCTTATAAAATTTGCAACTGCTCTCCCTCTGTGAATTGGTTCATATATCCATGGGAATTTAGCCAAATCATGAAATAACAAATCCAAACAATGTGCTGCACATGGACTCCAATAAATCTGTGGGTACTTCTCTACAATTAGTTTCCCAATTCCCACACAATTTGTTGCACCATCAGTTACCACTTGAACCACATTTTCCACCCCTACTTCAAGAATGGCTTCCTCTAGTATTTGAAATATATACTCAGAAGTTTTCTTTTTATTCATAGTGTCAATCACCTTCAAAAACACAACACCTTCAGGACAAGCCACCAAAACATTGATCAATGGCCTTTGACACATATCTGACCATCCACGAGGCTTTGACCTTAGTTAATTTCTCGGTCACTCTATCTTTTGACCTCTTCAAAAGAGTTGTCCTGAAAGCCTCAAAAGAAGGAGGTATGTACCATTTGCCAAACTCTGCAACTCTTTGAATTGCATAACGAAAATTTTGATTTCTAGCTACATTCAATGGAATAGCACTTGTATAAAATAAATCAGCTAGTGCATCATCTACCTCTTGTTTCTCAGCTGGTTTCCAAAAACTGCTCAATGTTCCACTCTCTTTCAATGCTCCTATGGCCTTGGTTGGATTGGAAGAGGAAGACATAATAGCTGAGAATCTAGACACATCTTCAATTCTCTATTTCTTTTGTGCATTCTTCATCTTTACTGCAATTGAGGAGGAATGTTCTTTCTCTAAAATAGCTCTAATATTTGCAGTTACACCTGGACATGCAGTAACACCTCCACCTTTACCCCCCGTAATACCAAGTAAGTGGTCCATTGCTCTTGTTAAACTTCCAATAAAAACTTTCAGGCACTTGTTACAACGAAGTTCAGTACCATTACAAGTCACATATTTCCATGCCTCTGAAGTTGATTTGTTGGGAGCCATTCCAATCTGTACAATTCAAAAGAATTTAAAATTAATATTTAAAAGTAAAACATTAACTAAATCTATTCAAAAGAAATTTCAAAAATATAATATTGTAGTTTTTACTCTACAAACAAAATAACTCAATAAAGTATAAAAATAATTTTTTAATATATAAATATATTAATTTTAATAAAATAAAAATAACTCAATAAAGTATACAAATATATTTTTAATATATAAATATATTACTTTTCAATAAAATAATATAATATTAAATAATTAAATGTTTTATCTGTTAAATTTAAATTACATCTTAATGTTTAGCATATTTGTTGAATTTTTATTTATTCATTTTTACATTTGTATATTAACTTAAAAATTGATTACTTTAATATGATATTTCAATTTAATAAATAGTGATAAAATAATATAGAAATAAAATGAAATATTATTAACTTTGATATTTATATAGAAATATTTCTTTTTTTAACAATTAAATAAAATGTTTGATAAAATTTAGAAATAGTAATTCAAGTCTATTATTAAAAACTTAAAAATCATCATATAATGCATTTATAATAATATTTATCTTTGTTATAAATATAATAAAATTATTATCTACCTAATTAACTATAATCTATAACTTTTTAAAATATATGTCCTTTTATTATTAAAAATTTAATATACAATTTTAAAATATTTGATTTATGGATTTTAAATTTTATTATAAAAATATTAATAAATATATATTATAATATTAATGTAATACTAAATAATTTAATTAAACTATTAACACATTGATATATATTAATGTAAGATTAAATAATTTAGAAAAGTATAGTGTATAACTATATAAAAGTCATTTAAAAACTAAATCAAATAAATAACTTACCTTTCTCACGGAACAGAGGCGACGAAGAAGAATGCAGGGAAGGAGACAGAGAAGAAGGAATTTGCCACAGGGAAGGAAGCGGAGCGATTCAATTCTCTCCTATCTTCACACAGCAGCAGCAGCAACTCGGCAGCAGTAGCTCAAACAGCAGTAGCAACTCGGCAGCAATAGCTCAAACAGCAGCAGCAACTCGGCAGCAACAGCTCACACGGCAGCAGCAGCTAACATGGCAGCAGCAGCAGCTCAGCAGCAAAGATTCAGGCAACGGAGAACACTCAGATAACCCCAAATCAACAAATAAATTACAAATTTGCAAGATATATGTGCATTCAAGGGGCCTGCGAATACCAATTTATGGAAAAGAATGGACGGGAAACCTCAAAAAAATTTAGAAACTTTAAAAATAGCATGTTTTTTTAGGTTTACGGTAATGAGAAAACTACCATTTTCTTTGTCCGAATAAAATGTCGAACATTACCGATTGTTTTAGAAAGATTTGAAATTCGGGAAAAACCAAACTTCAACCTTCATATTCGCCGAATGTTGTGACTTAATGTAGAACTGTATGCAATTAGCTGTAACAATGACCAAATAATGTTTGCTGCAGGGAAGTAATGTTGATAACTTGTAACGCCAAATACCCTTGATGCAGTCAGTAACCCTTGTAAGGTTATTGGTATATGCCGTTAGTGTCTCCTTAGTCAACAGCAGCCTCAAATATGTCTCATGCAGCCTGTTATTGGAAAAAGTGTTGGCTTCTAAAGACATGCCACAAGCTGCAATCATTCCTCAACAAACACAAGCCCTTCCTCTATTCGATTTACCTCAAATTAATGCAATCTCAGCTACTGGATATAGCTGACGTAGGATGCACAATTCACCAGCGATGGACTGATTCAAAGTGCCAAGATCGAACAAGAATTCTCCATTCTTGTAGATCAATTCTTCTTGAAACCCTTGTCTCAACTCTTCACAAATTCACCATTATCAAATGCACAATAGAATGAATTGAACTTCTCTTATTAAATTTATATATTCTCCAAGAGAAGTTCGAATTTCTCCAAAAAGCTCTTAAATAACATTAAAAATGTTATAACATTGGATGGGCATCATTAATGAAATAAAACTTTGGGTTATGCTCATAAATAATTTTATTTCGGCCCCCTTCTTATGATGACTCAACCCTCAACTTCAGTGAAATTATAAAGTTAAATTATAACTTTATAATGAGTCATTTAATGATTAATAATAATTTGGCCACTAAAAATATAATAACTCCCAAAATACTTATCCTTTAAATATGTCGTCTGAAACAGGGGTCACACCTATTATTTCCCCACGTGACCAAATGAACTTTCCAAAAATAGAAAGGGTCATTCTCAAACAACATCAGGCTTACTATAAATAGTAAACGTGGCAAAAGTATAGCAAATGAAGTCCAAATGACACCAAACCAAAGCCAAACCAAAGCATACTGAATCCTGAAGTAGATGCCCTCTAAAAGAGACCCTCTATCCATCCCCATTAGCCTATGAGGGTCACATGATAGGCTAATCTATCCATAGTCATGGTCACGCCAAAAAGGGGACATCACATTTGGTACAAACAAGCCTAACCATTCCTTCAAATCCAGTTCTTCTACATCCAACGGAAACGTTTTTCCAAGGCTAAAATTTTATGTTACTATTGCAAGAAGGGACACATTTCTATGAATTGCACTCAGCGTGCTAAGGATCTCGTTGATGGCAAGCTAAATATAGATAAGGCATTGGCTGCAGATGATGATGAAGAGTGTCTTAATGGGGTGGCTACTGAAGACCCTCCACATGAAGACAGTGAGGAATATGTTCTCTAAATCAAAACAACTAGAGGATAGAGGCACGGGTGGTTGGAGGACATTAGCGTACTCTTGTCAGTCACCAACAACGAGGTCACTCATCAATTTTGGTGGCAATTTATTTCCTAGTATGCAGCATGATATGATTTGCTTTTTTTGTGTTTCTAGTTTTGTGAATAAGTGGAATTTCACATTGTGGGGGGAGAACAATATACCCAATGTTCCATTCTCTCTAGCATGGGTTTTTCGGATTTGTGATATGTAAATTTCTATATAACGTCCCAGATGTACAAGCATAGTTGAGAACAAAAGCACTAGAGTAGTCACTTCATGGATCTTGGAAAGGGTTTGTAGGAGGATCCAAAAAACCACACAAGGTGGACAACTGATGGGTTCTTGTTCACGTCAAGGTTTGTGGTAAGCCTATTTGAAACCATGAAAGGAGAGAGACTTTCATTTGAATCAAGATCATGTGCCACAAGAGTTGGTTTACTACAATTGCAAGTGCTAAGGTGGTGAATGTGGACATTATCAATATTGTAAACAATGTATAGGAGCAACTGGCAACAGAGATCTTCTGACTATCGGACTTCTTGGAAGTATGGTCGGTCAGTAATAAGTTCACTAGAAGTGAAAGCGGGCTAAATTCTCGTAAGTAGTTGATCATGTGCAGCAAGATCCAGATAGCAATATGCAGACCTAAAAGTATGCATAGGCATACGATTCTATTTCCAAATTGTGTAATGATCTTTCTCTCCATGTTCACACTAAGGGGGGATGTTGGAAAATATATTATTAGTGTTCACATAGGATGCATAAAATAAGTATGTGTTATGATAAAACTAAAGTGAGTTATGGAAACAACTCACGTAGCTATTCTAGGTGTCAAAATAATTAGTTTGTTATTATACGATGAGTTGTTCAAACAACTCATATTTTGATGATTGGTTTCCTATAATGTACGATCTACAAAATCCTATAAATATGTAACCTATATTGAATAAAATATGAAGCATGTACTATATTGTTAATTATTAAGCTTTTCTGTCTCTGCCATATTTTCTAATATTATCTAAGTAACATCCCTTATTTTATCTTTGAAAAAGCGAAAAATGCTGAGGGGGAGGGGGTGAATCAATATTTTAACAAGACTTGAAAACTAAGAGACCAGAATTAAAATGGGCACATAGCATAGGAGACAAGACACTCAAATTTTTCTCGTGGAAACCCAAGGAGGGTAAAAACCACGGCATCACTAATCAGAAGGGCAACTACCCATTACATCTGAGAGCTACAACTCTCCTCTTTAACTTAGCTGATCAGGCTTCAACCTGACGCTGAAGGCTGCAACCTTCTCCTTTTGAGATTTGTTATAACAAAACAAAATATACACAGTCTTCACAGCAACATGAAGACACTTGATAGAGAACAACCTTAACACATATAAAACATTGACAAGCTAAACATGTCTCTGTGGAAGCATCCAACAATCAGATTTTCTAACACACTTTTGGATGCACCCCCAGCTTCTCGTTGCCAAAAAACACATCAAGCCTGCGCCTGATACTTTCAATGCTATTGCTTGCACAGATTGAAGCTACTTTTCATTTCGAATGCACAGTGAGTATGTTACTTTCATTAACATTTTTGAGACAGTCCACCGTCTACAAGTATTATTCCTCCACCCTTTTATTCATCTATATCCTTATTGAAGTCTCCGGACCTGTGTACACACACCTGCGTTTTTTTCTTCAAGAATAGACTGGTTTTTTATGTCTTATCTATTCTTTTCAATATGTCTTAAATTTCTCTAGCCTGCAATCCCTTTTTTTAGTCGCCTCTCCACACACTTGTTTCACCCTATTTTCGTGTTGCATATAGGTCTATAGTTTTAACGGCCTTCACACCTCATCACCATCGCTAATAATCTTGGCCTATATTTCAAAGCTTCCAACCACATCCTATAATTCTTTCCGCACTAGCACACCTCCAAATATTTCATTAATTTTTTGTGTCAGTCAAAAAAAATGACGCGACTTCTACAGAATTCCCTTTTCTTCGAATCCCACACTCTGCAAATTGTTCCTCATCCTTTTTGAAATGCTCGCTAACAGACGTTTTTCTTTGTTTCCTTTTCTTACCAATTAGAACACGGTCTACCTGTTCAAACACTCACATTCTAGGCACTGCATGTAAAACCGTCACACGGCAGTTACCAGAAACAAGCTTGCCCGTGCTTTTTAACCCAGCTCCAGTACGTGTTTCTAACGCCAGTCCTCCTATACGTATATTCTGGCTAGCAGCTATCGAGACTCATCATTTTTTAGCACCTGATCATTACCGTTTTTCTGAGACAGCTTCATTACGGGCTTCGAATCTATGCTTGTCTCATTTTCGTTATTGAAGCGTCTGGTAAGTATTTTTTTAAAACAAACTGTTGCTTGTCTCTTTTCACCACGCTAGTCCACCCGATTGTGGAAGCTCATCATTGCAGCTCATGAAATCATTCTCCAACACGACACTGACAGGAGCATTTTATGCAGTGAAGAGAAAAATGGAATAGATTGGGCTGGTGCATTACTTAACCCGCACCCACTCACTGGCATCAAGGAGTCTTTGAAGGTCTATTTTTAGCCAAGTTCGGATTGCTCCAGGAAATGTTTTAGGCCAGATGACAGTCATCTTACTAACACCTATGTGTCACATGTGCAATAAAAAGTGTCCACCGTGAGTCTTGTTCTTAAAGAACACTTGCCATGTTTTATGTTGGGAAGACATTTTATGCAGAGAACACTAGTCTTATTGAACACTTGTCATAATGTAGACATAGAACACAACATTTCCTGCAAGTGCCATTTTCAGGTTGCAATACACAAACAAGATTTACAGGGCAGGGCAACATGAAGTTGATCAATGACAAAAAACCAACAATCTCCCCCTTTTTGTCATTGATGGCAAACTCACTAAAAAAACACAATTGAACAGTTGCAAATCTGAAACAACTCCCCCTAAACAGTTGAACCAAATGAAACATCTGAAGCGAGTTTGAAACAACTCCCCCACAAAACTGAACCGACTCAAAACAACTCCCCCTTTGTCATCAATGACTACAAAACTGAAGTCCGAAAAATATAACAATGAAGTGCTTCTACTAAAAATTGACCTTTTATTGAGGTGGAATAACACCAAGCTTGCTTCGAACATACTTGAAGCGATCTCGGGGTAGAGGTTTAGTAAACACATCTGCAACTTGTTCCTTCAAACAAACATAGTTCAACTTAACAATGTTACTTGCAACTTGCTCCTTCAGATAGTGATATTTGATTGGAATGCGCTTGGTACGAGAATGCATCACTGGATTCTTCGAGATATCAATGGCACTTGTGTTGTCACAAAAAATACAAATAGGATCAGCAAATTCAAGTTTATAGACACATAAGGTATTCTTCATCCAAATTACCTGAGTGCAGCATGAAACTGCTGCAACATATTCAGCTTCAGCGGTGGATAATGAAGTGCAAGACTGTTTCTTGCTAAGCCATGAGACCAAACAGCCACCTAAAAAGAAAGCACAGCCACTAGATCTTTTCTTATCATCCATGGAGCCACCCCAATCTGCATCTGTATAAGCTGTAAGAGAGAAATCAGAACTCTTTGAAAACCAAAGACCAAAATCAACTGTGTCTTTCAGATATTTAAAAATTCTCTTAACAACTTGAACATGTGTTTGTTTTGGAGAAGTTTGAAATCTAGCAACATATCCCACAACCTACATAATATCCGGTCTAGTGGCTGTAACAAACAGCAGACTCCCTACCATAGATCTATAAAAAGTCTGATCAATAGAAGGAGACACATCATCCTTACTTAGTTTACATCCGGTTTCCATAGGAGTGCTAACCGGATTACACTCTTCCATCTTGAATCTCTTAAGTAACTCTCTAACATACTTCGCTTGGGAAATGAAAACACCTTTAGAAGATTGATTGATTTGCAGCCCAAGAAAGTAAGTTAACTCACCCATCATAGACATTTCGAACTCATCTTTCATACATACAGCAAATGTCTTAGACATTTTAACATTGTCACTACCAAAAATCAGATCATCAACATAAACAACAACAATGAGAATGATGTTACCTTCCTCTTTAACATACAAGTTGATGTCTACATATCCCTTTTTGAAGCTCTGCTGCTGCAAAAAGTTATCCAGCCTGTCATACCAAGCTCTAGGAGCTTGTTTGAGTCCGTATAGTGCCTTTTTCAGCTTGCACACATAGTTTACATTGTTAGAAATCAGGCTTTCCGGTTGTTCAACATAAATTTCTTCAACTAAATCTCTATTTAAGAAGGCGGATTTAACATCCATTTGGAAAACTTTAAAACCTTTAAAGGAAGCAAATGCAAGAAAAATTCTGATTGCTTCTAATCTTGCAATCGGTGCAAAGGTCTCACTAAAATCCACACTTTCAATTTGAGAATAACCTTTGCAAACTAGATGAGCATTGTTTCGGATTATCTTACCATCTTCATTTACCTTGTTCCGGAAAACCCATTTTGTACCTATCACATTCTTATTGATGGGTCTTGGCACGAGCTCCCAAATATTTCTCTTTTTAATTTGGTCTAACTCCTCTTTCATAGCAGCCACCCAATGTTCATCTACAGCTGCCTCTTCAAAACACTTAAGCTCAATCATGGAAATACGTAAAAAGTCATCATCCTCAAAGTAGTTAACATTTTTCCTAGCATTCCTAGTCTTTCTTTCACCTATAACCTGATCAATAGGATGATTCTTTTGCACAAATTTAGGAGTTTTGAAATTAGAAGCATCATGATCACCTTAAGAATCATACCCGGAATTATCATGTAAACTTTCAGCATCATTAGAAGTGGAAATTGTTTCTTCATGAGCAGATTGTACTTTACCTTTGTCATTCTCACCACTCTTGCTAGCTGTTACAACTTGAATATGTGGAGGAGAAGAGGGTACAGCAGTGCTGGTTTGAGTTTTAGTTGATACCACAGTGTTGGTTTGAGTTTTACCTTCTTCAGGGCTGTCCTCATTCTCACCAAATTGATTAGTAACTTCATGAATCTTAACATTTGCACTCTCTACCAATTTATGCAGCCTTTTATTGTAGCATTTGAATGCTTTACTTTTAGAAGAATAGCCAAGAAAAATTCCATCATCAGATCTAGATTCAAACTTACCCAAATTATCTTCATCTCTCCTAATATAGCATGGACTCTCAAAAATTTTAAAGTACTTAACAGTAGCTGGTTTACCTTTCCAAAGTTCATACGGAGTCTTATGGAGCTTGGGTCTCAACAATGTTCTATTCTGAATATAAACTATTGTGTGGACAACCTCTCTCCAAAATATATCTTTCACCTTTCTTTCATTCATCATGCAACGTGCCATTTCTTGAACGGTTCTGTTTTTTCAACTGAAACTGTAGCTATAACTGTTATTGATAGAGAATCTATCCATGCACATCTTGTATAATATCAACACTACTGATTGCAGAGTCCGGTGAGACCCATGCTTATCAAGGTATTTTTTCTAACACAGTGGAAATACTTGTGCTTCCTCATTAGCAATCTTCCAAACAAGTGTATGTACACAAATGTATTTAAAAAAATGTATAACAAAATCATACTAGCAATTTAAACCAAGTTACCACTCATTATCAGACGCAGCAGGTCTGATTGTCTGACTTTACTGGCACCACCTATAAACCAAACAAACAATAAAATAACAGTTGTTCTTTCGTACCAGTACCAATCTCCTGGCAACTGAACTTTTTAACTATTTTCATTGACAATTTTTTCTCTGATGGTCGTGTGAAACTGAATGTCATGTCCCCTTTTCAAAAATATACACATGTATTTTAAGCGGGTCCAATCATTCCACTTTCAAAAAGGCCACTTAAATAATGTTTTGAACACTTTCATTAAATATAATTTAGAAAGGGCCCTTTGATGCAATAGAAAAAACCAAATAAATTAATTTTTAAAAATAATTACAGTGCCCAAGGGAAACCAGCTATAAAAAAGAGTCCAAGGCTCATTGTTCATTTTATCATTTTCAAATTTGATTTTTGAATTTCAAGTTGATGACTGGAAGATCCAAAGGATAAAACCCCCTTGGACTCAATCTTGAATTTGAAGACAAAAACACTCATATCCTTTGAGGTGAATCTACTCAAGGATCGCATTGCTGCTTCAAGTGGAGAACAAATTGGGTTTGCAAAAGAATTTCCATTGTATTGGCATCTTCCACAGTTTGAATCTTCATATTTATGTTGCTCATTTTTCAATTATTTTTATGTCAGTAGATGCAAGATTTTCATATAGTTTATGCTGTTATTTTTAATTATTATTACCAGCAGTTCAGTTAGTTACTTTATTTAGCAGTCATTTGGCAAGGTAGAAAATTGAGCAGCTCTTTTTTTAAAAGAAACTATTATAAAAAACTTTTACTGTTCAAACAGCAACTTCCAAACTGCTGTCTCCTTCAAAAAGGGCCGAATAAACATAAGTACAGCCTTAGATGATACTCTCCAAGCTGCCATACCAAATTATATTTGGTATCGCAGCCTTTCTAATGTTTGAATCTATGATCCTATGTCATTTGAAGTGTTATTAAATACTTGTCATTGCTGCTAAAATAATATTTGCTTGGAATAAAGACTTGAGTGTTTAAAAGGATATTTAATCTTTGCTGATCTAATATTTACTGTTGGATATCTTATAAATATGCTAAAGCACAGTAAAAGGAAGACGCATCTCCCTCCACCTGAGATGCATTTCCAAGACAAGGACACGTCTAACATCTCCACGACATGGGTAGAAACATCCCACATCACAAGAGATGGCCAAATGCATCTTTAGGTATCTGTCCCTTGATAAAAAAGTGCTTCCTTTCTTTTTTGAATACTATAATCTGCCTCCGCCTTCTCTCACAACCTATTGAAGACCATTTATGTGCAATTTCAAAGCACAATTTGAGAATGCATTACTTAAACATTTTTTAATTTTTTCAAGGTTACAAAAAATAGAAAATGTATTACTATTTGGGCATTTTTTTTCTTTTATTACGTTTCTCTTCAATGTCTTTGTATGCTTGCTCTCATGGATGCGAAGAAAGATCATCATGGGTACATAATCAATCATATCCATCCACCTCATACTGTTGTTATGACCTCAGCCAGCATAACAGAAGGTACCAAAGGTGTTGTCATACCAATGCAAATCACAGAAATCCACCTCACTTCCCAAAATGTGTTTTTGCAAATAACCAGTAATGAATGGATTCTTCCCCAATTTCCCTCTTTTATTCTTTTTCTTTTCCCTCCAAGCCATTCGAACCATTTAGGGTTTTGTGGATTTTAAAATAATAAACAATGACATGTTTTATTTTAATTAAATTCCTATCTAGGGAATTCAAACCTTCTCAAAGCCCATTATTCATCATGATAATGTGGCCCTCTTTAAGTTATAACTTTATTTTATTACCTAGGGACTAGGGCCAATTATTTTAATAAATTAATAAAGTGATTATAATAATCACTTTAATTATTAATTTATCAAGACTAACTTAGGAAATAATTAAATTATTTCCAAATTATTCGCAGCTCGCTCATCTAGACCCCAATCTGAATTTGTCTGATGATACTTGTCCACTGTTGTTCTCTGACCACTACAAGCTAACTGACAGTCCCTTCCTAAAATTTAGGAACTCCCCTAAAAAATAGGAACTACACCAAAAGTCTCCAAGTTGATCCTAGAGGTCTCTTGGTGGTGTCCCGGCTAACTCCTAGTCCATACCTTAAAAATAGGGATTCCTCCTAAAATCTAGGAGATTGTCCCAAACTGGTCAAACTACCTTACAAAGCCATAATATGTCTCCATAAGCTCCTGAATGGGTCCCCTACGCAATTTGCTGGCCTACAAGCACCAGATAATAGGCTAACCCTACTAGAAAAAACTAGCACTAAGGAAGGCGCAAAAATGGAGACATTACACATGAGGGCAGAGGCACATTTCCTTCACATACTTGCAAAAGGTTTTTTTTATCAGTGATAATTGTTTTTTACTGGAGCTTTGAACCAATGGGATCACAATGGGGGACCTCGTCCCTAGGAACATAATAAGGCATTAACACCTCCTCGATTATAACAGGGAAACCCTCCTATCACCAATTGTCTCCTTATCACTCCTCTCCTCTTTCACATCCACCAGTGACACGTCCACCAAGAGAGCCTAGTCACAGCATGAACATCATGTCAGCCTTGCGGGGATTTGAACCTTGGTTGCACCATTAACAATGCAAGCACTTAACCATCACAATATGTGATGAACCCAACAAACCTGCAAAAGGTTTCGATCCCTATATAAATGAGGTAGAACGATATGGCATTGTTAGGGATCAAGTGCTAATGGGAAAGTGTCTAATTTGAGCTCTCATGCTTCAACGATAGGGGCAACTGCTGCAACTCAAAATTAAAATAGAGAGTCAAAGGTGGATGTGTATTCCAAGAATGTTTATTTGACAACAGAAGATGTAGCAATATTCTTGCAAGAAACTACACATTAGAAGCCCAAACACCATTAGAAGAATATATGATGTGCAAGGTCAAGAAGTGGTTAATGCAACAGTCGCATGTTTCTTTCATGTGAATAGAATACCATTTAATGTTGATTGCTCACCTTTCTATAGGGAGATGGTCCAAGGTTTCAATAAAGGAGCACCAAGATATGAAAAGCTTCCCACTACTCTAATTGATAAAGAAAAAAGTGTGGTCTACAAGTGATGGATGTGTGAATACATGCTAGAAATTGTCAAGTACTTAATATCATGTTAACATGTAGCAAAGGGCCTTATTGTTTAAGGCAATAGATTGTTCAAAGCAAGAAAATTATGCAATGTGTCATGCCCCACCAAACTAGGTTTATGTTGTCCTCAAATTTTGAGATCACAAAATTGTGGCAACCCTACGGAATTTTCTTGTCAATTCATAGAAGTATCCTCTATGCTTTGAACGTTTTGATAAAGTGTTAATAAGGACAATTCGTTATCCCTGAATGACTCTTTGTGACACACGTTTCATGCATTCTTTAAGATCTTCCCTTTGTTTTTAATCTTGATTTTCCATTGAGTCGATAGCCCTTTTAATTACGCTCATTTCGAGCTAACTTAGGCATCAAACGGAGTTCTACAATTCAAGTTATGATGAAAAAGGTGGAGTTTTTCAAGCTGACTACATATTCTTTAAAAAATCTTTATAAAAGTGGGGTTTTTGAAGTCAATTGCATGAGTTTGAATTATTTTTAATATATTAAATGGATTTCAAAATTTGTTTTCAAATTTCAACTCATTTCGAGTTGATTTGACTATAGTTTTTAACGTTTTCATGAAATTCGCTTTAAATCTTCTAATTTCATGTTACTTTATTTAAATACTATAGTTATGTATTAAAACTAATTTAAATTTAAAAGACTTAAGTGTTAAAAGTGTGGTATTTGTTCTTCACTGCATATCATCCATGTGCAAAATACTTTTAAAAACTCACTCCTAAGTCTTTTTCATATTAAATATGTTGTTTTTATCAACGACTGCATGTACATTTCATATTTTCAAACATATGCAATTGAATCCCTAAAGAGCGTATTTAATCCTTGCTAAAGTGTCGTTTTTATATGCAACTGCATATTTAAAATAACATTTGTAATCTTCCCATGGTGTCAAATTTGAAATAAGTTACATATGCTATGCAAACTTATTTTAAAATTATGTTTTTTCCCTTATACTTTTCCTCCAAGACGTTGAATTTGGAAGTCTTTACATGTGTTGAAAGACTTATGCAAAGACACTTTACAAACAGCGTTAATAATCAATCCCTCTAGTCGTCAATTTTTGAATACTTTGCATATGTTATGTGTTCTAAAAGAACATTTTTAAATATCCGAAGTCTGGGCGTCGAATTTAGAAGACATTACATATACCTCTCCATATGTAATACATTCAAAATAAAACGTTTTTAAAAAATCCCAAGCAGGGCGTCGATTTTTGAATGCATATATTGCAAAGACATGTAATGCAATCTCAAAATAACTGTAATGCCCAAAAATTCGGGCCAAAACACAACCAACAAATTTATTTTTTAAGGATAATAGTCTAGCTGGATCTATGATCCGCAGGGTAACATACTGCATCCAAGATTCACTTACACAATTAATAACCCAGAGATATCACCTCTGTCATTGCGACACTTAGTTGATAGATACTGATATGAAGGTACAATATATAGGTCTATCCCGAGGTACAATTCCGCTAGGGATTTACCAATCATCCAGATACTACAAAACCCCTTAATCCTCCAACATCGAAGTGTCGAGGAAAAGGTGGAAACGGGGTGGGCCTTACATCATCCCCCCCAAGGAATAGGCTTACTCCCGAAAGCCGACATGTCTATCAATAGGTAGCAAGCTTACGAAAGAAAACTACGTATTCCAAATCAAGTATACCTATAGGGTCTCCTTATCTAGATAATTCTCATATATATAATTCTATTCCCCCAAACTAGATAGGGGTTGAAGGAGTCTTCTCATTTAGGATGGTTATCACAACACCAAAAAAAATTTATAATGTATCTTAGGGTCTTCAAGGATCTAGTGCGGTTACAACATAATCCATAAGGGTTTCTACTACCGTAGGCATAATGTAAACCTTCTATTTACCATGAGGCATCAAATGATGAAGAAAACCTCTAAGTCCTTTCTATAAGAAACTTGGATTTACCAGTTCCTATTTCAACAAAAATTCACTCCAATCCTAGTGGATTACTACCACATTTATCGTTGCATCTATTCATTTAATAGGACTATTACTAGAACACAATTCCCATTAGAGGGTATGGGGGATCTTTCGTCGAAACTTTTCATTCATAAGGAAACTCCCTTTTTGATATAAGTTTATCGAGATACCACACACATGAGTCCTCTCTCTCCAGAGTACATATTAAAATAGGCTACAAAAGTACTTCTCCCTTATTGATAGTTTAATAAAAGCATCATTGAATTTTCGATCGTAAGAGGGTTAGGAACATAGGTGTCGAGAGTGCGACCATTCCTGGGTTTTAGGGTCACGTACCCGATAGGCTACAGTCTTCTTTTTCGAGGGTGATCACAAACATATAAGGAACATACTCTTCTTGCAGCAACACCCCCTCTAGGTGGTACATACTCTATGATTTTTGTTCCATAGTTCTTTAGGCAAGTTTTACACTTTTATCCTACCCTTATGAACCCTCAATTTTCAAGACCTAGGATCTTGTCGAGAAATATCTTCTCCCAAATTTCATCACAATAATATTTCGGAGAGGTGCCGTCATCACCTTTTCACTAGATCATTAAGATCTGCAACATGGAGTCTCCAACTAAGCTCCAAACCTAGGGCGTCGAATTTGAGAGCTTTAGCATATACTTTAAAATTATATGCGAAGTATCTTCTTCCCAACGTTTGCAGCTCTCAGTCTTGGCGTCAATTTGGAGATGGATTGCATATGCAAGATCCTTTCACAAATGACGTTTTTAATGCTAAAACCTCAAGGCGTTGATTACGGGAGTGTTTGCATATGTTAAAAAGATGTGTGCAAACTGTTCAAAGCAGCGTTTTTAATCATCTATCCAGGGCGTCGATTTTTGGAGCTATAACATATATGCCATTACTTTCACAAAAGACGTTTTTAATGGTCTTTCCCTTGAGCATCGATTTTTATGAGTATTACATATGCTTTTTGTAATATACAGCACATGTATTTTGGTTAAAACAGTCCACCTAGAGCTGTTATTATTTCTTTTTGTGGATTTATTCTATCATTTTTGGTTGAGTTTGTGCCCTAGACGCCGTTTTTCTTTCTCATTGCATATGCAAGAGAATTAGTCAACCGGTTGCTATTTCTTGGCATTTTTCTTCTCATTCTTCCCCACTTGGCTGTATATGCATGTTGACTCTCCAAAATTGAAGGAAAAAGACTAGGAAAGAGATTTATATATTGTTTTTAAATTCCATCTTTCCTAAATCCGAAAATCCATTGATTCATTTCAAATTTTGCCCAAGATTTCTTCTTGAGGATTGAGGTAAAGTCTTTTTCCTATTTTCTTCCCAAGATATCTTGTTTACATGTAAACTTTCATTTTTAGATTTACATGTGTTTGAATTTGTGTTCCTTCTATCTTCCGTCTTCATTTCTCCAAGTTGCATATGCAAGTGCTTTATCTTGCTTGTATATGCAGTCGGGATTAAAAGCCCACTTTCATGCTTACCCACACTCTATCCGCGCTTGTTATATCGCTGCCATGTGACTTAAAACTCATGATGGTGGTTGCTTGCACACTTTCTTATGATGAAAACATAATAATTCATTATAAATAGATGTTATGCTGCTCATTTTCCATACATTTTCCACGCATAAAGCTTGTTGTCTGCACGTGCTATTACCCTCCAAAAACCCATTTTTGGGTTTTTCTACCATATAAGTGACCATTTTGAGCTCAAACCCATCCACCATTTCGCTGTCCCAAAATTTCCAGCCATTTTCCTTGTTCATAACATCCCAAAATTCATACTTGTGCATCCAAAAAGTGCAATGGATCCATCACATGAAGATGTTCTTACCTTGTGGAATCTTCATGTCACAATTACTTAGGCATATCATATTGCTTTGTCAGGAGAATCTCAAGCCAACACCAGAAGAGGAAGAGGTAAAGGCCCGAAGGATTGAAAAGGAGAATTAAGAAAGTTTGAAATGTGAGAGGCAAAACTAAAAAGAATGATCGAAGATGGTGTTGACTATCCAGTTGTGCAACCAGGCTTGGATATAAATCTAAGGCAGGAAGATATCATTTCAGACTTAGGGGCTTTCATTTGGAATCAAAGAGAAGACGACACACACTATTCAGTTGCTCGGGCCATATTGGAGGAAGAGGAGGAAGTTGGTATTGAATTTGAAAGAGAAACACACAGAATTGAAAGGAGGCTCAAAGAAAGATTGGAACGCGAGCAAAGAGAAAGGATACAAAGAGAAAGGGAAGCCCATAGGAGAGCTCAAAGGCCACCCTTAAGAGAAATTCAACTTCGAGGGAATCAAGTGAATCAAAATTAGAGCACAAGCGGGATAAGAAGATTGGATCTTTCTCCCCAGAAAGGTTTGAAAGACTACAATCAGAAAGAATTCTTTCAAGGCAGAGATGGAAAGAAACAAATGTGCTTCTCAAGAGACAACCAAGGATGCAGGTTCATGTTCCAGATCAAGATGCTTTCACCAAACTAGAGCATATCAACCATCACGCATCCTGTAGCAGCATGGAGACAAACGAAGGATGATGTAATAGGTGTCGTGTCTTGTCAGGCACTTAGAATATTTTCATCATGTCTTTGTAATTTGTATTTGACATATGTAAATGCATGTGATAGTATCATGTGTAAAGTTGTAACATGTAATCAAGTTGCAAGTGCACTAGACATGCAACTTTGAAAAAGTCAAAATTAGTTAGTTAGTTAGTTAGTTAGGGAATAAGTCAAGGTGGTTAAGGATTTTCCTCTTTTCTCTCCACCTTTCTCTCTCCTCTTTTCCTATACAAAGGAGGGAGCTCATTGTAAATAATCATCTTTTGGCAAGGCAAGAAAATTCTGTCAATTTGTATTGTGCACTCTAAGACTTTGTGCTTGGATGTAAATCAAATTGCTTTCAATAAAAGAGGCAGATTGTTTTGAGACTTTGTGCCAATTCAAACTGTTATGTGACGACATTTTCTTAAGTTGATTGTGAGTTTTTATGCTTTGATTCAAGAGGGATTTGGATTCAATTGCACAGACTTTGAGCTACTTGTTGCATTCAGAGCCAATTTGAACTTTTGAAGACTTTGTGCTACAGAAGGACAAATTGTGATAGATAGTAGTGGCCGCAATTACTTAGAGCTGAAGACTTTGGGCTTCAGTTGTAAGTGTTTTTATTAAATTTGAGAGTATCCAGTAAGAGACTTTGTGCCTTACTAGTTATTATGCTTGAATCCTCACGAGACAAGCGCAGGAGACTTTGGGTTCCTATTTTTGTTTCACAAAATATAAAATGAAAGATGCTGCCCCTGGCATTGTTCTTATGTCAACTCCAGGGTCACCGGTATTATCGTAGCAGTAAGGCACTTTTTGTTAAGTTGGAAAGTTGTAGTTGTATGCAAATCATTCCTGAAAAAAGTGGAATTGATTAAGAGAACCGCCCTTTTTGTAATTTCAGTTAAGTTCCTGTTGAAGCCACCTACGGTAAGAAGCGAGCCTCCCCTATTGCTGAGAGGAGAGATTTATCTCATGAGACGTTGCCTAAAGTTACAATTTTGTAAGGTGTAGTCTTAGCGGCTTACAAAATTTTTAGCCAACAGGTTAGTAGCCCACATTATTATTAAGTCTGAGCCTTGTAATCCACCATCTCATTACAGATTGCAGCCTTGGAGAAGTTTTAAAATCATAGGTACTCTTGATATTAAATCTGTGCACTAGGAATTAATAGGAGACTGACTTAAAGTCAAGGGAATATAATTTATTTTGAGCAGGCCAACCTAGGTTAATATTGTTAATAAAGGCACTGATTTGCTACAATAAAAGATTTTTGATTAAAAATGTAATTTAGGTTCAACGGAAGAGTTGTGAGACTTTGAAAGGGACAGCAAAAATAGGTGTCTCCTTTCAAAACAAAAACGTATGACCCCCCATTATAGAGTGTGTTAAAGGAAGGAAGCCTCACTTGTAGAAGGCATCAATCAAGGACAAATCTGATAGAAGGGACTCAGATCCAGATATACAGCTATTGTGCATTGAATCAGTAATTTGGTATGAAGTCTAAGTATTTTATGCAATCAATCAGCCTGGCCCTGTATACATTTGTAGATATTGATTTCTAAGTATTTTATACAATCAATCTTCTTATATGCATTAATAGATATTGATTACAATAAGATCGATACTTATGTTACATTTCCAAATATATACATGTATTTATCCCATAATCAATCAAATGTAAAGTTGGAGGAAGTAAGTTAGGGAAATGCAGTTTACTGGATCCCCCAAACTAAGTAGGCCACCCCAAAGGTTGGAGCTGGTCATATTTGGACAATCCTACCACTTGCGGGCCAAGAGGCGAGTTGATTACCCCAAGGGATGTAACTGGTCATAGTTGGATGTTCCTGTCGCTTGTGGGATAAGAGGCGAGTTGCCATGATTTGGATGTTGCATGCTCTCGGACTTAGTAGGGTTGGACAGTTTACTAGCGCCCTTTCGAGTTTTCCTACAGAACTAAGTTATGATTGGTTATGAGATAGTTAGCTAGACATAATGCTTCTCATAATCTGCTTATTCACTAACTGATGTATTTGTTCATTATTTCTCAAATTATAAACTATTACTTAAGTTCACTTTAGTATGTTATTGTTGGAAATATTGTTTTGGGGCACAAACAAGTTAGATCCAATATGGGGACATTACACGACGGCATTGAGGAGATGGCGGCATCACATGTAGTTCAAGTTGTTACAAATATTGCTCCTATTTGTAAAGCAAAATACATGTTGGTGCAAAAACACAAGTTTAAATTTTTGACACCATGTTATGTGCATTCGTTGAATAATGCACTTGAACATATTGACAAGTTTCAATGGATCTTAGATCTCATTGAAAAGGGAAGAAAAATAAAGATGTTCATGTGTAACCATCACCACATGCAAACTGTCTATCAAAAATTTGTCAAGGTGGAACTTCTCAAACCTGTTGATACACATTTTGCTTCTTATTTTGTTCTTCTTGATCACCTTTGTCAAGTAAAAGGAGCTTTGTGTTCCACAATAGTTAGTGATGTATAGGCAGCTAGATGACAATCTACATCAAATATTGTAGTTGAGGTGAGAGGCATGGTCCTTGATGCCCATCTTCAGGTTGATGTTAATTTTGTTGTGGACTTTATTAAGCCCATATGTGAGATATCAAATTTTCAAAATCAGAAAAGCAATGTTTGGGAGAAATCTATGAAGAAATAGATTCCATGTATGAAAGAGTTAAGAAAATAACAAATGCAAGAGATCTTTCTCTATATCCTTTTATAGAATAAAAGATACCTGGAAAATGGAACAAACTAAACGCACCCCTTCACGGTGTTGCATATGCCTTAAATCCTATATGGTATAATATACTGGTAACAAAAAAAAGTTAGGCTACAATAAAAAAAATTTATGGCTGAGATGAGCATGCTTCAATTATGAGGGCTTAATGGAATAAATTTTCACATGGGCATGGTGATTTGTCTTCCCTGGAAGCTTTATATGATATGCATGTAAAGAACAACCCCAAAGAGTGGTGGTGGAACCATGGAGCTGAAACCCTTGAATAGCAATAGTTTGCGATAAGATTGCTCTCACAAGTAGATGAAGAGCACATGATTAGACAAGGGTGGAGAGGTGAATAAGTATATCAACAAATCTTATACTTTTCAAAACTTGATTAGATGCCATTATAATACTTCAAAAAGCTTAATTACCATACATGCAAGATCTAGCAATAAGAACACACAATTTACTTGGAAACCCTTGTGGGAGAAAACCACGGAAAAATATTGCTTTTGTATTGTAAACTTCTTACAAATTTTGTAGGCACCAACCCTTGGGAGACATAAATCCCCTCTAGATGATTTCATTGGCACGAACCCACTGCGGACACCAATCCCCACATCTGAGCACCAACTCAGTAAGAGACACCAATCTCTTAGGTCTTCTTAAGTCTGCTTCAAATCTGCTTTAGATAGCTTCTCTACATATGTTCAGGATCTACATTGATTCTCTGACCAAATCTGTTCTTCTCCTTCAAGTCTGCTCCAAAATGTATCGACAATTCAGAAACATATCTGCTCAAGATCTTGCATTAACTTTCCTTTAGAATCTTCTCTTAATCTTTGATACTTTGTGCTCACGAGGTCTGCAGAAATCTGCTCACTAAGTCTGATATAGTCTGGTTTCTACTCATAAATCTGCTCTCAAATATGTCTAGAACTGCTCTTGAAAAATGATAAGATATACAATGAATTCTTGCTTACTAACCCTCAAACCATCCTTCATTTATAACTCACAAGGCACCTTTTTAGCGAAAGGTACAACTCCTTCGTACAGGTTGGGCAGCAGGCATTTACTTTTTATTTTATTTTTTAATTGCATTGCCCAAGGTGGGTGCTCTAGCCTAGGAGGTCGGCCTTTGGGAGGTCCAAAACAAACCATTTTATTTATTTTTAATTCCTTGAATAAGGCAACCAAGGGAGGGAAGTCGGCTCCGTGCTATTAAAGTAATATTGTAACATTTAGTATAATGGTCATGTAAGTAACCTTCTTTTAAGTCAGTTTTTAGTAACTTCCTCCTCTTTAAGTTGTTTAGTTAGTTTAGTAACTTTCTATTGCCTTTAGTGCTCAACTGTTTCCATTATGGAAAGATCTTCTTGTAATTGCTTATTTAATGAACATTCCTCTGCTTTGTTTAACATTGAATTTCTCAATCAATTATTATTTCATGGTATCAAAGCAAAATTTGGTTTTTGGCATATTTCCCAATAAAAATTGTGGTTTAGTTATCTAGGAATTTTGAGGAAATTTCTAAAAGATTTTTGCTCAATTTTTTTAATATAATAAAATTTGTGGTTTTTCCTAGACATTTCATGAGGAAATTTTCAGAAGATTTTTTCCTCGGGTTTTCAGTTTATAGCAATTTTTTCAAATAAAAATCATGATTTCTGTAGATTTCTTTACCATTTTTTCTCTAGAAAAACAAAGCTTTTTAGATCTGCAAGGTTTCTTTGTTCTTGTGACCGAGGGTTGCTGGCTTTTCTGATCTCAATGGGTTTTGCACATTTTTGCCCAAAAATCATGAATTTACTAATCTGAGAGGGTTTTGCATGGCAGGTTTTAAATTATTTTTCCCAAAAAACATGACAAATTTTGCATATTTTTTTCCCAAAAATCGTGGAGTGTTTTTGTATGTCTTTTCACAAAAATCATGGTTTTCTTTGTCTTGCATTTACTGGTTTTTGACAATTTTTAAAATATTGTGGGTTTTTACCATTTTTCCACAAGACAGGTTTTTGACAATTTTTTCACAAAATTGTGGCTTTCCGTTTTTGACAATTTTCTTATAAAATATTGTGGTTTCTTGCAGATTGTTTCTGGGTCACTGTCATGTCGCCTGTTTGAAGCCCTATTGTGATATCCCCATCTATTCCCACACCAATTTTGTCAAGTCTCTAAGGGCCTGTTTGGGTGCTGGAATTAGACTGGATATTCTGGAATTAGATTTCCGGATAATGTCAATTCCATGTTTGTGTCCATCCAAAAAATTGGAATTGGAATTTCGAAATTCCAATTTTGCCCCAAAATGGGCATTTGCATCTTTCACTCAAATAGGTGGAATTGGAATTTCAAATTCCAATTCCAATTTTTATAAAACCAAATTTAATATTTCGTGAGATCCGTGACTATAAGGATGTATATTATATTGCTATAAGGATGTATATATACACGTGTGTATATACATACATGTGTGTGTATATATATATGTGTGTGTGCACACATTTGTGTATATGTGTGTATATATTCACAAATGTGTGTCTATGTATATACACAAGTGTGTGTATATACACACATGTATGTGTATATATGCACACGTGTGTGTGTATGTACACACATGTATGTGTGTATATATGTGTATACATGTGTATAGATACACACAGGTGTGTGTGTATACACACACACCTGTGTGTATATATAAACACGTGTGTATATGTGTATATGTGTGTATATATAAACACATGTGTATATGTGTGTATATATAAACACGTGTATGTGTGTATATATAAACACGTGTATGTGTGTATATATAAACACGTGTATGTGTATGTGTATATGTGTGCATGTGTATATGTGTATGTGTGTATATACACACGTGTATGTGTGTATATATACACATACACGTGTGTATGTGTATATATACACACGTGTATGTGTGTATATATACACATACACGTGTGTATGTGTATATATACACACATGTATGTGTGTATATATACAGACATATGCACACCATATTCAAAGAAATTAAAATAAAGAATTAAAATTCCTTATGCGTCTTCTCAGTCATCTTTTGGGTGAACCAAATGGGTCAGCCCATATTCCAGAAATCATTTTCAGAATTTGTATCTTCCAGAATTGCAGCATCTTCCAGAATTGACTATATCCAGCATTTCGTATTCCAGCACCCAAACGGGCCCAGTGACAAAATTGCAAAAGTGACCAGTAAAGAAAATCAATAAAAGCTTCACCACAAAAAGATTTAATAATAAAATAATAATCAAAAAATAAAAATAATAGATAACTAATAAATAATATTAAATGATATAATATATCAATATTATAATAATACAATATATATATATATATATATGTAATGAACCTCAATTGAGGCCAAGATAAATCAATATTACAAATCTAAAATATATATACCAATAAAATATTATCATAATATAAATCTTAAATATATTATAATACATATATATACTATATTATATACCAAATGTTAAATAAAATATTAAAAAATAACATATCGCATATCGCATGATAGGAACTATCCTAAACATGCGGTTCATACTCAAATACAAGAGCTGCGACTTTAAGGGAAAGTCGCTTCCTTTCCCTCACCCCTCACGGGTATAAATAAGGGAAGAGAATGACATAGGGAGGCAAGGAATGAACATTTATATATCCATTCAGTATTCAAAATACAATCAGCACTTAAAACATCTATTCAGCAATTTTAATACCCAATCAGGAATTACTATATTATACAGTCAGCAACACACCAAACGGAGAGAAGGCAGATCACGTCTGCAGTCAAGAATAATCAGCAAGGGGAATTACTAAAACTCTGATCAAATAAGCATCTTATATCTGGAAAAAACAGCAATTGCCTCAAACAGATAAGGGAATTTATGTATGCAATCAGGGAGTTGATATCATTGACAGCAAAACTCCTTAAGAGATCTACACCAAGAGTTATTGCAGATCAGATTCAAGGATTATATGACTGAAATATATTTTCATTGCAGCAATAGAATTTATTCATCAGCAATCTATTATTTGCCTCAATTCAAAGGAAAGTAATTGTTCTTAGTGGAATTTCATCCTTGTGAGAAACCTTCTAATTTTGATACTTCTTTCTATAAGAAGATAGTCTCAGCAGAGGTAGCAGATCAGACTTAGTTGACAAACTAAGTAAAGGTATTATTATTTGTATTTATGTTTATAAATTATGAACACGACCCAAGCTCTGCTTGGTGGAGGGCATTCTTAGTGAATGTCAAGAACGATCCAAGCCATGCTTACTAGAGGGCATTCTTAGTAAGTGTCACGAACAATCCAAGCCATGCTTGGAGGAGGGCATTCTTAGTGAATGTCATGATTCCAAGTTTGGAATCTAAAAAGAGATTTTGATAATCTCTTAGAAACCATCTATATTGGTAATGGGAAAATACATATGCATATGTGGCCGAGGGATACACCTGATGGGTATCCATAAGGCCTCCCAAGACTTATAATGATAGATAAACTAATGATGATTATCCTGGAGGCCTTAGTGGAGATAGACCAAAATAAGATGGTGAATAGTTGAGAACCATTCTAGTTGGTTAGAAGGCAACTAGAGCCCTTGGAGGTCCTCACTTGAGAACTAGTAACCTGATTTTGGGCTCTCCCTAAGGATTAGGTGGGAACTAGTGGGGAATCATATATAATCTACTATCAATTGTTGCAAGTTTACGTATTGAGGAATCAAGCTATAACCAACCTAGAGGTGGGGACATTATAGTCGCACCTAGGGTTTCTAGGGCAAACGGTGTTCCTACAAATGGATTGGAGTTTTGACGATTTTTTCACAAAATCATGTGTGATTTCAGCATTGCATCAACGGGTTTGATGATTTTTCCACAAAATCATGGCACTGTTTGTAGCAGCTTCTTTTGAATTGTAAATTTTTTGCCGATTTTTTATCAACAAAATCGAAGTTTTCTGTGAAGTTGATCACAGTCTCTGGATAATAGGAAGGATGACTTGGTTACCCAACATTAGGTTGGGAAGGCACTCGGCTTGTTTTTGTTTTGGTCATATAAGAAAGTTTCGTAGAAAGCGGTTGGCTGATCAAAAGTCCAACCAAGGAGGGTCTCAGAAGTAGGCTCACGTCGTAGACCATTTTAAAGAGGAGTCAGTCTTCTATGCATTTGTGGCCAAATGACTTGAAGATTATGTCAAGTCTTTTATAGGATAGTTAGTAGAATGACCATTAAAGGGGTATTAAAGTAATATTGTAATATTTAGTACAAATGGTCATGTAAGTAAACTTTCTTTTAATGGATTGTTAAAAAAAATCCACATACACAACCAAAGAAAAAGCTACTGTATTGCATCTAATGGATTGTGGAAATCTGATTTCTTTAACTTTCTTTTAAGTCAGTCCATTAGTTTTTAGTAACTTTTTGTTCTTTAAGTTGTCCAGTTACTTTAGTAACTTTCTATTATGTCTTAATTGCTCGATTGTTTCCGTTATGAAAAGATCTTCTTGTAATTGCTTATTTAAGGAGTATTCCTCTCCTTTATTTAACATTGAATATCTCAATCAATTATCATTTCACATGCTCCATGCAAAAACAATTAATTGCATATTGAAAACTGTCCAAATTAATTATCTCATTCTTGCCAAACAAAAATCTCAACACAATAGTGCCATAAATTAACCTTTATCAAATGCACTTTGATGTCAATGATAACAATTTATCAACAGTAACTAGCTCTTCATCTTGTGACAGGAATCGAGGTTTTTATGGTTTTATTCATTCACTAAAGAGAAAACAATTAAGGTCAAAGAAAGCAGAGAACCTTGTGTATGCACATAGCTCACTTCACCTTCTATCTTGTGTAGAGGTGGTGTATAAGAAGGGTCTTTCAGCAAAATAGTACCCAATTTCAACTAGTGAAGAAGTTGCAGCCTTGGTGGATGGAGTGGTTGATGCAGATGGCCTTAGTGTCTTACCCCCAATTCTACTGCCAGAAGAGGAAATTGAGCTTGAGAGCAATGAATATTTTGAGAGTATCATAGTTGAGGACCTAGATATGGATGACATAGATGTGTAACTGTAGACAATAGATTTTTGATTTCTGAATTTTGTTTTGTATGCGTATCAACCTATCAGCATTTCTAAATTTCAAAATGTAGAATGAACTATTCGACTCTGAAATTTGTGTGTTTAAACTTTTAAGTTAGTGTTAAACTTTACCAGTACCGTTGTTTTGAATCAATGTCATGATATTTTAGGTTTTGATGTTAGCAATTAATAAATTACTAAATTATTGATAAGGCAACTTGCAAAATTATGTTAAAAGGATCAATAACATTAATTGATATTTGGGGGGAATTTGAGGAGACAGAATATTTTCTATTTACTGATAAACTATATTTCTGAAAATTTTAGGAAATTGTATGAGCTATCATAGTGTGTGTGTGTGTGTGTGTATGAAAATACCAAATTCCTACAGTTAGGAAAACACAAGTTGTAGAGTTTGAAAAAAAAATAAAAAAATAAAAAGAATGTTGCTGTTTTAAAGTTTCCGATTGTTGTTCAAATTCACAAATCAGCAAACATCTTGATGTAAACTGATCCATTGAGGTTTTTATGAGGACTTAAATTACTGTTTGGAAGTGAAAGCTTGAAGGTTTCCACCACTGCATAATCATGGATCAAATAGGGTTTGATATTCACATTTGACATTTAATATCATTACAACTCGCATGATCATTTATTTTCTAAAGTTATCTAGTTAGGGACATTATACTGGAAACAACTTTCATGGCTCAAATCCTTGGTTATCAAGCTTACACCAAATTAGACAAAGAGATCTGTCTTACAGTTCTGAATCTTCAGATTTTGATGCTGCATTTGATTTTTTTAAGATTTCAATGATGGAATGATTCATAAGGATCTGGCAGTGAAAAATCTTAATTGTTATAAAGTTCCCAGAAAATGATCAGCAGCAAGTCCAACAGTTCTGAATATTCAGCTTTTGATTCTGCATTTAGTTTTATCAAGATTTCAGAGATGGAATGTTATCCATAAGGATCTGGAAATGAAAAATCGGTGTTGTTATGAAGTTTCCAGAAAATGATCAGCAGCAAAAAAAACAACTGGTTTTGTCAGCAGAATGAAATGAACAGTCCCAGCAAGAGACAATTTTGACCACCAGTTCTCCTGAAGGGGTAGTTTCAAAACCAAGAAATATATTACAATTCCCCTTCATGAACCTTTTGGTGCATAACAAGGGGATCCCAGCAACCATATAAAGGCGTGAGGTGGTCAGATTGTATGATCAGAAGCTTGTGTAAGTATTGTAATGATAGAATTAAGAAAGAGCTCGGCTGTAGAAAAACATTAGAGATTTGACATTAAGCAAATGGAGTGGCTATCAGTGATATTTAATCTCTATATTTGCTATTTTCTGATAACTAACATTTGGTAGATGAGTGACTGCCACTACCAGCTGGCTTTTTCCCCTTCTTGGGGTTTTCCAAGATAAATTTTAAAATTTGCAAAGTTGAATGGTAAATTTTCTCTAATTTCTGCACTCAGTTTACAGAATTGCACAAAATTCTATCCTCTAAGACTGACTTTTGGCTTGAATAAGTAGGACAGAAATTTGAATTCATATTCTAATCATTACTACAAGCATGATCTCAGAAATAACAGATCACGAAAACTTGATTTCTCTTGTAATCTCAAAGGTAGGAAACTGATTTCAGACCTTTCCAACCGTGAACAAAATGTTGCACAGCATTTTCATCATTTTCCTGAGTTACTTTTTCAAATTTTCATATGGATACAATAACCATAATTGGTAATTTAAGCATTCTTTTACTCATAATGCAAATGTACACCAAAACACCAAAACAGGATCTTCAGCAAGGCGCTTAACAGTTTCTTTGATTTATTATACCTTCTCTCAAGTGGGTTTTCTAGACTTGCTTTGGGTAGAAAACTCTACCATCTGATTTGGACTTGAATCATTGTATTTGTAAATCTAAATCCATATTGAACAGCCAAGCCAGTGAAGCATTCACAAAAATTTCTTCTTTCTCTGTATCAAGTAACTGATCTTTATTTGATTATCTAGTTCCTCGTGAATTGTATTTGTTGAAGTACTGATGGTTTGCTTCATAAATAACTCCTTTTGAAATCTGCTCTTTAGGAATGGGAGACTACAGAAGAAATTTTGAGGAGGCAAAAATCTAGAAAAAGGAAGGTGATAAAATTCTACCTTCTTTCATAAATCTTTGCTGAATCAACAAGCTTATAACTACATCTATGCTCTAATTATGCTAGATGGGAAGAAGGAACAATCTATGGAAGGTATGCAGCAAATCGATTAGCAATATTTCCAACAGAAAGTATTAGATATTCTTCCTAGACTTGTTTCACATCAGGACAATGAAAAGCTGAACATTCCAGCTATAGAAACTGAATTGCAAACAGTGGTGTTCAATTTGAAGAAAGGCAAAATTCCAGGACCGGATGGATTCCCAATTGAATTCTATCAAATGTTTTGGAGCAATATTCAAGGGAAGCTCCTTCAAGTGGTGGAAGAAGTGAGAACGGCAAAAGCAATGCTAAAAGAAATAAACAAAACTTTCATAGCTCTTATTCCAAATGCTGTTGAAGTGGAGGACATTTCAGGTTGTCAACCCATAGCTTTATGCAATGTTTTGTATAAAATAGTCACCAAAGTCATGGCGGAAAGGTTAAAACCTCTTCTGCGTACAATCATTTCTCCAGAGCAAGGAGGTTTCGTCTCAGGTCGTCAAATTCATGATAAGATTGTGATAGCTTAGGAGGCCCTACACTCCATGGATATTCAAAAATGTTTATTCACCTGGATTTGTCCAAAGTCTAGAACAGAGTGGATTGGGTTTTTCTATGTAATGTTTTGGCTCAGTTTGGTTTTTCTGAGGATTGGATTGCTTGGGTTAGAGCTTGTTTGTCTTCAATGTCTTTTTATGTCCTGGTTCATGGTACTTCTCTAAGCTATTCTTCACTTTTAGGGAGATTCATCATGTGATCCATTATCCCCGTTCCTTTTTGTAATTCTGGCAGATTAACAACTAAAGCTTGTCTAGATAGAGAGATCTATGGTTTTAGTTTGGCCAAAGGAGCTCGTCCTCTCACCCATCTTCAATTTGTGGATGACTCTACACTACTTGGTAAAGATAAATGCTTGGAAGTTCAAAAAATTTAAAAAACTCTTTCAGATTTTTTCTAGAGCTATTGGTCAGCTAGATAATCATGCTAAATCATGTTAAGTTTATGTCATTGATGTCAGTATTTTGGTTGCTCTTTCTCTGCAGACCTGTAAGTCTCTAAGGTGTTTCAGGAGTAACACATGTCCAGTTCTCATGGCCTTTGTTTTTCGTGAATGGCTTGCATTGTTGTTCACTCTTCTTGCCACATGTTCACTCTATGTCAGGGTGTATACCTCCTTGTCTTTTACCCAGCTTGAATGTTCGCCTCTTCCTTGCTGCAGGATATCTGACATTCCATTCAGGAGGTCTGATGCTGGCTCGCAGAGAATTTTTAGAATACAAACTGACATTCCATATTTTTTTCTCTGATACCTTTTCTCAATTTCATAAGGAGGAAAACAGTTTCTATTGGAGCATTTTTTTTTTGTCTCTTTATCCAATTGTTTCTGTTTCATTTGTGGAATGCTCTGGTCGCATGGACAAATTCTTATGCGTTTTTTAGCAGAAGAATAATATAATGGCAGGCGCAGGTGCTAATGGCAGGCTCTCCCAAAACGAATACAGGTTTAGCGTTTTTTTTAAAGGACTGGTGTTTGCGGACATGTTTCCCTGAGGATCAAAGTGAAAGCCTGAATTCCACTCGCGTTTTTCAAACACAGTGAACTCGCGAATCTGTGCGTGACTAGTGTTCAAATTTAATTACGCATGTATGCGCTCAACCACTGCAGTCTCACATCTAAAAGCTAAGGCTCATGATTAAGTCGACTCAAAAAACAGGTTCGAGCTAGTTAACGTTACAAATATGACAAGAGGACACGGGGCCAGTCTTGCCCGTAGCGTGACATATCAGGGACCAGTAACAGTTCAAAAAATATAGAAAATGCAGTG
This sequence comes from Chamaecyparis obtusa, assembly GCA_027943335.1. Lineage (NCBI taxonomy): Eukaryota > Viridiplantae > Streptophyta > Pinopsida > Cupressales > Cupressaceae > Chamaecyparis > Chamaecyparis obtusa. The sequence goes on along the minus strand of BSBK01008295.1, from coordinate 138,554 downwards.
CATATTGTGTGCGTCATTGGCTATTGAAGAGTAAGAAGCGTGTATTCTGGTCTGGAGGCATCGTGGAATTAAAGTGTATTGGCAAGCCAATATACAAACAGGAGCTCAATATTGGTGAAAAGGTGCTGCAGGTGTTTGGAGTTAGAAAAATAGTTATTTCTGGGTCTTTCGAATGGAGGCCCAGTCTTGATACATCACAGAATATAGATCAAAGTATTCTTAATATGGGAATACAATCTCTGGGACATAGTTGGATGCATTACGTTCTTTTGAAGGTGCCATTGTTTGCTATTGTAGAAAGAGCTTCAGACCGAACCAAGTCACAAGGATCCACTTCAGTTGCTTATCTTGGTTCAGATGTCTTTATATCTACTGTAAAGACTCAGAGTTAATTTTTGTCTTTATTCAGCTCAGTTCCTTATCAACGAAAAGGTTGTAGCCTTTTTGGAAGTCAAGTTGAAGCCTGCTTTGTAATGTATCCTTGAAGAGTTGTAGCTCTTTATGTAATGGGTTGTAGCCCATTTGAATAGTGAAGCCGTGGTTTTGTAACCCGTCTTGGGTTTTCCACGTGACAAAAATCTTGTGTCTCATCTCCTTTTGCGTGTGTGTTTCTCAAATTTGTTTATCTGCTCTAAAGTTTAGAAATACTGATTCATCCCCTCCCCCTCTCAGCATTTCTCGGTTTTTCAAATCAAACATCATTTTCTTTCACTACTCTCATCACTTGGAGGATCAAATTCTCAACATCTTCCAATTTCAAAAAATATCTATTCCACTTCATTATCTCACAGTCCCTCTTGCAGCTAAACAACATAAACATTGGCATTGGCTTATCAACAAAGCAAGGATGAAACTACAGAAGCAGGCTAATAAATGGATTTTATCAAGGGAATGAATGACATTGGTCAAGCCGGTCCTTCAAGCCTTGCCTATGTATGTTTCTTCTATACTAAGTATTCCAGGTCAAACTTTAAAACATATGTATTCCCTTTGCCAGCAATTCAAGTGGAGTGGTTTGCAAGAAGAAAGAAAGTAGTCCCTTGTTAAATGTGAGACTCTTTGTCAACCTAAGCAGGAAGGTGTTTTAGGTATTATATCCTCCACAAAGCATACTAATGCTTTGGCAGCTAAACTTTACTGGAGAATGCTTATGGCTCCTTTTGCATTGTGAGCAAATTAATATTCACACCAAGTAGGCAGGGAATAATACCTCAACGACTATCATTAGAGTCTCTTCCCTCTAAGGGATCACCTATCCTTGCTTTCTTAAAATGTAGGAAGCTCTTATAAAAAAGCATTCATTTTAAATTGTCCATAATGGTCAAAGTGCCAACTTTTGGATTGATTTTTGGGATGGACATCCCCCTATGATTTACTCAATTCCTTGAATCAAAGACTACCATGGATGCTAGGTAGGAAATAGGATGGATCAAAGTTGCTCACTACAGTAAGCTCACTACTCATCCTTAAGAGATTGGGAAATGTTGGATTCCCTCTTCATATTGGACAATCTACAAAAGGCAAGCGCAACTATCTCAAACTAATACAATTCTCTTGGATCATCCTCTTTCAACTCCCTCAAAACATGATTCCCTTGCTTGGGGAAACAGTTCTACTGGTGAATATTCAATATCTTCACACAATGCTGACCTAAGCAAGAATACTTGTCACCCACTGAAGGACCTCTTCAAACTGATATGCCTAAAGGTGAATTTCTTTATATAAGGTTGGTGCTAAAGGGAAATCTTAGTTGGGGATAGGCTCACGAAATGTGGCTTTTATGGGCCCTTTTACTATGTTTTATGCTTGAACAATGAGGAAACCATCATACATTTGTTCTTCAACTGCCCCTGTGTAGTTTTCTTATGGGAGTTTTTATCTAAAATGTATAATCTTCCACAGTTCAGCATCCAATCTTTTCAACAACTAACTCGAACAAGGCAAAACCATTTGCCTAAGGCTCAGGATTTCATTCCTATGATGTGGCCTACCATCACCCTTATGCTCTAGAACATTTGGAAGGAGAGAAACCACAGAATTTTCCAGCCAAACAACAAGGATGTCAGATAGATTTGGGAGAAGATCAAAATGAATATAGCTGAATCTATCAAACATACGATTTTTCTACATCATATTCTCACTCCGAATTGCATTTATGTAAACTCTCATTGCAAGACATGACTTCAAAACGTCTGCTTTTTGACCTAAAAAGAAATATAAGTCGGATAGACCTTGGACAAATTCTCCTTTTGGGTACAGTAAGTTGAATGGTGCTTCAAGGGGCAATCCACAGCAAGCTAGCAAGGGAGGCATTGATAGATACTCGTTAAAATCTATAGCCTTTTTATTCGCTAAAAGAATGGGGCATACAACTAGCGATTCAGCTAGGATTAAAGCTATTTATAAAGGAATGTAAGAGTCTCTCAAACTTGGATAGCAAAAACTCCAAATTGAATCTGATTCAATGGTTACCATCAACTCTTTCTAATCCTCAGGGATTCCATAGCAAAAAATGGCAAATAAAAAGAGAGTTGGAGAATATTCATAGTTCGCAGGATAAATTCCAAGAGGTTCAATTTAGCCATGTTCTTAGAGAACATAATAGAGTAGCAAATGGGCTAGCCAATTGGGCTCTTCAGAACCTCAATATTACTTGTTACACTCCACCTCCTCCCTGGTGGCCAACTAAGCTTCCAGCAAATCTGAGAAAGAATTTTTATTTTCATCTGTCCCAATGATTCCTAATATGTTTCCTTATCTCTATTTTCCCCATGCTTGGAATTAAAATTTTCAAGCCTAACATAGTCAAATATGTATACTTTGATTTCTATCTAATATGATGAGGTTCCTTTTTTACTATTAAAAAAAATTGAATTTGTTTAAAATTCCTTTGATGCTGGTTTTTGTTATAATATATATATATATATATATATATATATATATATATATATATATATATATATATCAAAGAAACAAGAGTCACCCGAACTCGGCAAGTCCCGAGTCAAGGCACCCCTAGCGAGTCCCAAGGGCTCGGACTTGACAAAGTCTGGGCGAGAAGCGTCACCTAGACTTGATTGGCATGATACAAGTGTTTTACAAAATTTCAACACTTTATTTTACATTTTTTGTATCATTACTACTACCAAATACTACTTCCATCTGTCCTACTGCAAGAGCATGTTGTTTTGAACTTCAATGTAACAGTGGTAAATGTGATGTTGAGTGTTATAATGAAATGTTCATATGCCCATGGTAAACTTTTCAATGCTATGAACACCATATCTTCTTCTTCCCTCGTGCAACTTATGGCTTGCAATTGATTGCAAATGTCTTTGATTTCATCAAATATTCCTACAAAGACATCTCATCCATCATGATTGAGAAAAACATATTTTTCAAGAAGGCGGCCCTGCCTTTATTTGACGCCTTGTGCAAATCTCGCAGGTGCTTCCAGATATCCTTCAAGGTTGTGCCTATTTGGGCCTCCAAATCAGGTGGTGTAAATCACAATTTTTCCTTGAATGATACCCTTCATTTTTCAAAATAAATAAGATGTGATTTTAACTTTCTTGGCCAAAATTGATCAATAATTGAGGCATGAATTTCCTTTGTCCAAAGGCACAAAATATGATGTGAAAAGAGGTGTTATTCCCACTTTGTTGGGGGTGATTTTTATAGAAAAAGCTTGTGCAATTTTCACAAAAAGAACTTGCAGAACATTGAAAATAGAAAACCTTGCAATTTTCCTCAAAAAAAGGTCATGCAATTTTCACAGCTGCAATTTCCACCTCTGAAAAATCTACACAACTTTATACACGAAAAACATCCTTTTCACATCATTCCATGCTCTAATACCATGTCGTACAAACCAATAGAACATTAAATATTATTATTCATCAAATATCAAATTGTTTATTACAATAAGGCTCATCTTCTTATAGTATGGAGGATGAAACCGAATAAACATACAAAAAGATAAACATGACATGACTCATCCTAAATAGATTTACACATTTTTTTCTTGAAATGAATGCCTCAAATTTAGAAAGTTTCAATGTACCAAGTTAACGGAACAATGCTCCCAAGGCTAGATTTGGATGCAGGGCTAAATCAACAGTGAACTTAAGCACCCAGGACAAACCAGAGGCAAATCTGAGCGAAACCTAGGCACACCCGGGGGAACATGTCCCATGGACCACTTATATTTGTGCTGAAATAGGTGCTTTTGATGATCATTGTTGAAAGTTTGTCAAATAGGATTTTGCTTTGTTGATTGCAAAAGTCACATTTTGTTGCCTTCCTTACGATGTTTAATATTTATACATTCTATTACTATTTGCATTCGGCCCCATTACCTACCATAGGAAACAAATGAAGAGAACAAAGCCATTTCTAATAAGTTTGAGTCTTTCAATCTGGCAGTTTCTAGGGCAAAAGCATTGTTCATGAAAGACTGGTCAAGATTCTTCTAAGATATAATTCTATCTCTTGATTTAGCCTCTAATTTCCTCTTGCTTCAACAACACAAAAATATACTTTTTGGACCTTACATGTTGACAACAAGATAGCTATAAGGTTCTACCATTCAACTTTGAGGTACTGATTGCAATTGTCTAATAGTCAAGTGATTAACTCCTACATAAATGTCTCATACTCATACAACATCATCATCCCAAAGACTACTATTGCAAATGCCTCTATCGCTTAGCTCCCATTTGGGAGTTAAATTTTACAACTCGATCACATCCTCCTTTCCACTGTTTATAATTCCAAATAGAAAACATAAATTATATAATAATTAGTAGTTCAGACCTATTGAAATGCCAACAAAATGCCTTATAGAAACCATGCCTAGAATTGGATATTGAATATGGCTTGTAATTTAAAATTCCATTGCATAATGATATTCTGAGACTTGAATATTATCATTTTTGCAAATTATGAATATAAAATGAGGTATTTAAAAAAATGCATTGGCAATTATGGATTTATGAGTATCACTCCTCTTATAGCTATACAGTAATAGTTATATTTATAATTTTGATGTTGAACATATGTGTGTGTGTGGTGACATACCCATACCTGTACCCAAGGAAAAATATTGTCATACCTGCATACCCGAATCCATATCCCATACCCATACCCTTACCCAAATCGGCAACTTAGATAGTTCTCCAAGAACTCTTCTAATAAGCTACCTAACATACTCTCACCATATTAAGAAAAAAATTCAAGACTGCAATAAAATCTTAAACCCTGACCAAATTTTGTTTGTATACTTTTGTATCGTTGAGATCTAGCTAAACATTAAAGAAAATGCAAAATAGAACTCAAGGTTGATTTAACACTGCCTATGGAATATTTTTCACATGTTGAGTATATATTTTGCATGCACACTCCACCATTGTTTAAAAACCTCTATATATTTAAACCAATGTAACCTTGATCCCAAGGTTGATTAAACAATGAACTAATATTTTCTCCATGTTTGTGGGTACATATTTGAATATCGACACAACTATAAAACTTCAAATTCATTATTTTTGAATATCACCATACTCCTTCAAATGTGAACTTGAAAAATGACACCAGAGAGTTATTTTTGACCTTACACAATGCTCTATGTTAATAGATAAACTGCACAATTCATCAGTTGAACAACTTATCAATTAAAAAATAACAATTTGTTTTCTTGGATTAAATGAAATGAAATTCATTTTAGTATCAGAAGAAAATCAGAAGAGGTCAATAAGACTAAAGAAGAAACTAAAAAAAATCCAATAGATATAGCTAAGGAGGTCAAAAACTAAAACAGAGCATTCTCTCTACTGTCTTCACCACAATCAAGGAAGGAAAAATAGAGAAAATCTAAATAAAAAATGAGAAGCCAAGCCTGTATAAAAGCCATCATTAACACTTAACTCTCCTGCCATCGGAGATAATAAAAAAATTGGTAATGACACTAATATATCCAACCAGCTGGTGTTTCTATCATCTGCATGCCACAACTATACCATACAATTAAATTCCTCACAAGGCCATTATGACCTATGATATCCAATGGGTGCATATGGAATAATTTAGTGAGGATAAATTTTCATCTATAAAAAAAGGTACAAGTAACAAATTATGTGGCCAAATAATACAATGATCCTCTCTATAGCATTATTCATATAGAAATTAAAGTGGGCATCTTAACCCACATTATCCAGAATGAAAGCTGTGGACACAAAAGTACAGAGTAACACATTGCAGTAAATGTCATAGATATTTTCAATAAACTAATAAACACTTTATCAGCCAGAATAAATAGCATCGTTTCAGTAGAAGTTGCCACAAAAGAAAACAAAACAATTTTTCCTTCAGTTGTAATTCTGCATACCGGAATGATACAACAGGTCCAACTTCTTTGCATATTTCTATTAGTTGCTCCTCTGTTGCATCATATGGGATATTTCCCACTGCAGCAAAACAATAAAAAGAACTTCAATGTTCGAAATTAATTAACAAAAAAATTTAGAAACAAGTTACTGAATCAAAAGGCAGAACTGATTATGCATTATCACATTTTTAGACCATCTCAAAGACTCAAAAGATGCTCAGTACATCTCTCTCTATCTATATCTCTCTGTGTTTGTGTGTGTTATGTTCAGAATCATAAAGATGGATGTAATTCAAGGCATAGCTACGAGACCTAGACTTGAAAATGCTGATAAACCAAGCCAACTGCACTCGGAAAAAGCTTGCCAAAAGACATACTGAAACTTTAACCTGCAAATGAGGCATTTATTTGATTTTATGTGGCCAAGAATCATCCTGCACGCCTAAAAATATTGACAACTCACAGAGTTATCTATTTCAACTCATTTTTTATCACTGACCATTTCAATTATGGAGTTTTACATCCAACTTGGAAAATCTCACAATTATGACAAATCAAGAATACATAGTTAATATATGATGAACAACTGTTCAACAATTTGAGATATCCAGAGGGCGACAGTACATTGCTGTAACTAAAATGTGCTATAAAAAAAAGCAAATTACAACAGAGAAATCAAAAAATAGAAATAGGATTGATTTATCATTCAACAGAAAGATATAGAACTGGGTCTTCTTAATCTGAACAATCTGCATATAATGGCTCTCAAAGGAGATGAGTAATTATCTATCTTATTAATCTGAATAATCTGTAACAACGATTGTTGGAAGTTGCAAATTATAAAAAATGGCAGTAAAATAGAAGTTTGAAAATGCTCTCACATCAATGGATGAAGGAAGTTAATTTTCATTTTTCTTACTTTAGAAATGTAATAAGCAATAAAAAAGTCAAACTTACTTAATCGATGTAATATTCTATAAATAAAATCACATTATTTCTATGGTAACTATCATATGGGTATCTCACATTAGTTCGCACCTTAGTTCATTAAATATTAATAACCAGACAAACAATAAGAAAACTGCATTAATGGAAACCAAAAGTTCTTTGAACACAACAAAAATCAGCATTTAGACACGGAATCAATCCTCTGATATTTATGATGCCCAGTTATACTTATCACTTCTATATATAGTGTTCCCTAACTCACTGCGAGTCAGGCGAATCATCCGGGTTGCCGACCAAGCCATTCTCGGCGGGTGAGGACTGAAATAGTCATTTATTTATTTTCTTTTATATTTCAATATTATTGTTATTGATTATTATAAAATCTTTCTTTAGAAAGGGAATATTACACTGACTTGTGACTCGTCAAGTCAGACCCTCTGACTCACGTGACTTGCCGAGTGAGCAAGTCAGGGGCTGACTCACCAAGTCCATGCCTCTGACCTGGCAGCGTGGCAGCTTTAGCGGTCAATGAAAAAACAAAAAAAATAATAACTTTTTTTTGACTTATTTCCCCTTAAAACATTCAATTTGAGATGCAAAAGTCACGTCTAGAAATTGCATTTTTCGGCTTTATCAGTATTGTTTTTGGCATCTTAAAAATTCAAGAAAATGATGTACGTCATTGAGTTTTATGTGGTTATCAAGGTGCTAATTTGGTCTTGTCCCTCAACCCCGCCTTGTACCACGACAAGGAGCACGCCTAGGGCACTGCCCCCGGACCCCGCAAGGGGCAATGCCCCTCAACCCCACTGGGAGTGCTGCTCCTAGACCCCCGCAAGGGGCGCTGCCCTTTGACCCCACTGGGGGTGCTGCCCCCAAACCCCCCCACAAAGGGTGCTGCCCTTAGACCTTGCTGGGGGTGTTGCCCTCGAACCCCTATTTTATTTTTGAAGTACACTACAACTTTGAGTTTGCACAGTATGAGTCGTTATCTACACTCGTCATTAGTCTTCTTGGATATTACTTGGTGTATACTTGTCATCTAAAAGACGACTTTTCCTTTTTGGGGGGATGACGTAATCGGAATAAAATGCCTATGTTGTGTTTGATAATATTGGTTATCTGTCAGTGTATTAATTGTCGTCAATGTATTAACTTGCATCCGTACTTATGTGATCAATGTATATTTATGTTAATTAGCTTCTATTTGATGATATTATAGTGTCTTTAAGCTTTATTCAATAATGAGTGCATGAAACAAGTTTTAAATCCTTAAAGATCTCTAGATTTCAAGGGTTTTTTCATTTTGCCGAGTCACGAGTCAAGTCATTCTCGCCGTGTCCGAGTCTGGGAACTTTGATATATATGCAATGGGAACTTAAGAATTCCTCATAGAATCAAGACTTCAGTTCTTCTGGTTTTAACAAGGATTTGAGCATTGATACAATATTGTTATATTTGTGATTCCATCTGTCATGTCCCCTTTTTCATACCCATTATCCTGTCCTATTTTTAAATAGTTCTTTTAGACAATACTGTATATTATATAAAATAAAAATATAATATATAATAATAAAGATTGAAAATTATTATAAATAAAGTGAAAAATTCAGATTTAAAAGTGGTACCCAGTATTAAGCCTTGGACCCTATTGTCCCAACAAGTATAAAACTAAATAGTGGGTCTTTTGGGAGGACAGAACTGGATCTTGAAGAATTTTCTTATGTTGTGGAGGAAGGTCCTATTTTTTAGGGGCTCTGCTATATTTAGACAAATTCCTTGGACTGGTGGCAGCACTCAGTTTTCAGTATGGAGTTTAGGTGTTGGATCCCAAAATAAATTGAGAATAATTAAAGTCATTACTTTAATGTTTATTTTTAATAAAATAAAATGATTTTAATAGAAAATTGCCTTATAATATAATATTACATTAAGTGTGTTGTATTTTTGTCATTTGATGCTTCTCGCTTAGGCCTGTTTCGTGTGCCTGCTGGCATCTAGTGCCATGTGTTTTCGAATCGTTGTGTAACTGTAGTCTCTTATGACTTAGCTCCAACTGTGACAGGTGTCCATAGCAAGTGTGCCTACGGATGTTTCCTTTCTGTTGACATGTGTATGACAGAGCGTATAAGACAAACTGTTGTCTCACGATTGCCGTGTGTGGAAAAGGAGTGGTGCCGTTTCTCTCTGGCAGAATATGTTCACAGTCTAATGATTGGGAGACTGTCAACGTCGACACTGGGACTGCTGTCTCAAGGCGTTAGACGTCTTGTTGGCTGCATCGTCTTTGTCTGGTATTAAAAACGATGAATGAAGTTATTGAGTATGATAAAATAACGACAAACTTTATAAATACGAACACCTCAGTAAGAAGTGTGAATTGCAAAGAAATTAACGTTGTACACAGTCAAACAAAAGTTACGACATTCAGAAAAAGAAAAGAAAAATGTTTTTATTTACGGGAACAGGTGTCGTGTGTTGAGAATGACCATAGTCTCATAACGTACACACAGAGTTGTAACGGTTGTCAAAGAGGATTTGGTCGAGCATCATTTTCGACACAGCAAGCAAGTCTATGTGGGAGTCGTGGGTATTCTTTAGTTTTTGGTGAACATACGGCAAGACATATACGACTGATGAGGTGCAACGATAGTTGAATAAAAAGAGAAATGGTATTACAGTCAAGGAGTACATATCGAAGTTGAAAACTATTAAGGAGGTGAGTATGTCTTTCGAAACATACGCTGAAACAAAATCAGTGTAACCGTGCCAGCACTAAAACCGCAACTGTAGTATATTCAGAGTGTTGGAAGAAAAGAAGTAACAGGTGCAAGCAGTTTTTCTGGGTTGTTTTTTTTGTGTGATACGACTGGATTAAGAGGTGACAAGATTAGAGTGTGCAGATATCATAAAAATAGGCACATCCTGGGTCTTATATAAAAAAAACAGTCCCGTATCCTGAATGCAAGTAGACACACAGAGATAAAAGGAACAGTCTAAAGGGGGAATCGTAAAAAGCCTGCATCAGACGAGATTGCACTTATTCTTCGTGCAACCAGCATCTCAGTGTGGAAGCAAAAATTAACAATCTGTGGCTGACACCAGTGATAAGTACTATTTCTAATATAGCAACCTGGACTGTGATCAGTGAGAAAGGAACTAAGTGCGAGTACTGTGTACCGAGTTCGAATACCATGAATATCTGCAGACTTGAAAGGGCCGAGAGCAGTGTGTTTTAGGGGCAATACATATCCATATTTCGAGTGTGCAACAGGAGAATCACTTGCAGACTGTGGAAACAGGGAGTTGAGATTTAAGTGCTTCAAAGATATCTTTCAGCCAGAGTGACCTTTTGGCACAGTTTTTTGTGATGGACTGCTGGAGTTCTTGTAACAGGTTCTAGATTTAATTTTTTGCTTTCAGGCAGTTTGTCAAATCTCTGAGAAGTCCTTATACCTCTGTAAGGACCTAGGATTATCTTTTGGTTGTTTTTGAATGTCCTTTTTCTATAGAAAGGGTTGGAGCCTTGTGTTAACTGGTTGAAGCCAGTTCTGGATTGTAGTTCTGAAAGAGTTGTAGCTCTTGTGTAAAGGGTTGTAGCCCTGTTGTTAATTGAGCCGTGGTTTTTTAACCCAATTGGGTTTTCCACGTGATAATTCTCTTGTCATGTCTTCCTAATTGTGTGTGTGAGTAAGCTTTGATTGAAAATGTTTTAAATACTGATTCACCCTCTCCCCCTCTCAGTATTGTTCGCTTTTCAAAGTGCCCCCCCCCGCCCTGGCATGCATCCCTAGGAGGCTTAATGTTGTTTTAAAATGTGGTCATTTGATTAATGAAGAATTAGACTCCTCAAGTGGTCAAACTCTCTAGGAGGGAGAGAAACATTTAAAAATAAATTTACTTAAATAAAGTGGAACCCTAAAAGGTCCTGTTAGGGTTTGGAATGAATAAAAGAACATATGGAGGCTTCATTTGATCATTCAAGCATTCATTTTTACAGCAGGGAATTGGGTTTGAGCAGCAAATCAGGCTTTCTAGGAATGAAAACTCTCAGGAGATTGAGTACCTACAGGTGTGTGAGATTGTCTAAGAGTGTTCAACTTGGGCAATTCTTCAATATGAGCTTGTTGGGAGAAGGAATCAGTGGATCAAACATATTGAAGAGTAGATTTAAGAGATGAGATTGCAGATCTGGGCTGTTTGAGGCCTATATATCTATCACCGTCAGCACACCAAGCCTGTCGTACCTCCCCCTTTGGTTGATTGCAACAATTATCTAGCTGGACGTAGGATTTGGGGAGCCATTTGCAGGCAGAAATTGGAGTTTTCAAAACTGCTGTTACAGATCAGATTTGATGAGTCGCCTCTGTGCAGAATTCAGACTATTTTATGTTCTTAAACTTGTACGAGTATGTTCTTGGATTTTTTGAAGCCAATAAAAATCAGCAAATTGTTGCTTTAGCTGTACCTTTTCAATCTGTACTTGCATTTTCAGTTTGTACTTCTTTTCAATTGGCAAATATCAGCAAAACTCAAAAAAAAACACAAAAATCATAAAAAATTACAAAAACAAAAAAAAAGAAATCACAAAAATACGAAAAAAAATATGAATTCGACAATCCGGATCAGTGGGTGGTTATTACATCGGTATCAGAGCACAAAACTTCATGTCATCATGTGAACAAAATATAAACCCTTGATGAGTGAACAGAACTATCAGACCTACACCAGGAAAAGGCATCACACTCGGTGGCAACCATCATCAATCGATTCCCGAGGGTGAGACAATTTCTGGTATTCTGGGTCATCAATGATTATATTCTAGTGACAAGGAAAGGAGTACAAATACCATGGCTGAGAAGAAAAAAAGAGAAGGCTAGGTCAATCAGTCCTAACACTAGAATTGAGAGGAAATTTGACACTGTGATGGATATGTTGTCTCAGTTGTTGGGGCAAATGCCTAAGCAGAATCAATCACAGGAGGAACAGCCTCAGTGCACTACCTATACAAGTGAGACTAGCCGGCCACAAGGTGAGTGCACTACAGCTTCTAGTTCAGTTCTCAGCAGAGTCCACAGACTCGCACGGACTCGCCCAAACTCGACGAGTCCCAAGCCAGGTGACTCTGGGCAAGTCCCAGGGGTCCAGACTCAGACTCAGACTCGGCCGAGTCTGGGTGAGGACACACCGTGACTCATAGCAAGTTTCAAGGTGACTCGCTAAGTCCCAATAACAATACTCGACCAACAGAGTTTATGCTATTTGCAAAAAAAATGGTGTTTTACCTTATAGTTTTCTTCTTCTATAAAATATCACATTAAAGTATAAGTTACATATTTTCCTTTGTTATACTTTAAGTTATATTTTATATAAATATTGTCAGGATGTTTGAGAGTGGTTTTAGATCTCCAGAAGTTATAATGGATATTCTAGATTTTGGAAGATCCTAAAAATTTGCAGACTTAGCCAAATTTCAGTAATCGGTACACTTCCACCAATGTTCTTTTCCATAGCTTTTCCTGACTTTTCCAAGATTTTTTGATACTTGGATTTTCCAAGAATTCCCCTCATCCCCTGTACATATCTAATTTTGCTACTTCCTTCAGCAACAATTTGCGGTTATACTACTGTGATTGATGTATATTCATGTACGTGATCAAAATTTCAAATTAGCTTCTATTTGATGATGTTATTGTGTCTATAAGCTTTATTCAATAAAGTATGCATGAAACAAGTTTTATATCCTTAAAAATCTCTAAATTTCTTGGGGTTTTTCAATTTTTTTGCTAAGTTCTGAGTCAGGTCAACCTTGCCGAGTCTGAGCCAAGTTTGAGTCTGGGAATTTTGTTTCTGAGGCCTCTACAGCCTGTTTTGAGCCAATTGGAGGAGTCACCTACCCAACAGGACCGAGAGCCTAAACTACAAATCTCAGCAGCAGAGGAGATCCGACATCATTATATGGAGTATATGACCTTACCACCAAAGGTCAAGGAGTTATTACTCTTGATTAGTTCATTGGACAGAAGAGACACAGGACAAATTCAGCAGGCAAAGCAAATCGCAAGGCTTCACATGGTAATAGGGATTTCCAACAGGTTGCGAACAAGTTGACCTTGCCACATTTTGATGGAGGAGATCGGTGTACAACTCGTGCATGGATGCAAAAACTCGACAATTACCTTTCTTTGAGGTCCATGTCGAAGCAAAATATTCTAAGTGTTTGGCTAGTGGAAAAACGACCCCTAAAGCGACTTTTAGCTTTTGACCTTGATCCACATTCCCTGGAGTGGAAATTCGACCTCTATACGAACTGATGGCCTTTCAACTTAATTTTCACTTGCTCTTGCTTCCAAAGAGTGGAAAATCGACCTCCTTAAGGACTAATCATCAATTTTTAGTGGAATATAAATTTCCATAGGGACTTTTGGTCCAAACTTGGTGGAAATTCAATCCTCACAAGGACTTTGCACTTTGCTTGCAGGGTTACATCGTTTTAATCGAGATTCACAAGTAAAATAAGGCATTAATACATCCTAAAGGCCAATTGACTAACCAAAACATCCCAACATTTAATAATTTTCCCTTATGGCTTGACATTTTTTTGCATTCTATCCCCGGTGACTTTAAACTCTTATGACTTGTCCATTTTTGCAACTTTGGAGATTCAAAGGCTTAACCACTTCCCGGTGTAAAATTGAAACTTTTGGAGCCCAACCTAATGCTCTACTGCCAAAACCCTAAGACTAACGGCGAAAAGAGGGGGTCCCCATTTGCAATGGGGCCATAGTGTGAAAAGGCCACAACAAGTCTGAGAGGTAGCATTTTAGCAAAAGATTATTTAAGACATTAAGGAGCGTAAAAGATCTTGAATTCTTTATTTGACTTTTACCACCCTTTTTGGGAAGAATTTTTGTGATGGAGGCCTCTGTTAATATCCTTCCTCAAAGAGCCTTTGTTAATAACTTCTTTTATATAACAACAGCAAATCGTCAGCAATCAAATCAATATTCTTTTTATAGAACTCAGCAGGCAGCCCATCTATACCAGGAGACTTGCCATTATTGAAAGTTTGAATAGCTCTAATGATTTTCTCCCCGCTATTGACACTGTTCAAACTGCTGGCATCCTTCTTACTAATTTTACTAGGGATAATATCCTCTGATATTTTGATGTTTTGATATTTTAATGATTCTTTTTACTCTGATAGAAAACAGAGCACCTGGTAGTCAAAGGAACGTACCTCCAGCTAATATGGGACAAGGATGCAGTATAATGATTACAGAGAACATTCAGATAAGGCAGATCATAAAAAAAAAGATTTTAACGTGATCCAAGCTTATCAGTTCTATATCGTGCATCTCGGCAGCCCACACGTATAACATCATCAGACAGCATAGGTTTGTGTTGCTTCAGAATGTTAAAAAGATCGACTCCAACATATTTTTTTACGCTATAATGCGAAACACTTCCTAGTTCCTCTATTTTGATTTTCCTGAGATAAACTAGGCACTCCCTCTGCGTACTTAATAACTATGAAATTATCATCTGTGGCACTGGTCAGGGCCTCTTTGAGGTGCAATTTTCTACACTACTGGTATATTTTTACACCATTCATTTTGAAATCAAATTTCACCGATAAATAGAATTTAAAAAATTTGTAGCCAATTTTTCATACAAAACTCACATAATCTTGTTAGATCCGCCAAACTCAAAAATATAGTACTGGCAGTAAATGATACGTTCTTTCGTAAATTGTACACATCTTTCTTAGTTTTGCGACAGAAGAAGATTCAATTCTTGCGCAAAATTTGTGTTCACAAAATTTTACCCACCATTGACCATTCTTGTTCAAGTAAATTAAATCTAAAAGCGGCCCACAATATCATTCAGGATTTAACAAAAAGCAAAAAGAAAAGAAACTTGAAGAGACTAACCAAAAACGCAGCGGTTGTGGGGTATAGACATAATTGGCTTCTCCTGCCTTTTCCGTGACCGTACACAAATCACAATCCACGATACACCCTTTTGCTCTTCGCTTGATTCTGCATATACCATAACAGACTCTTCCTTCCTCTTAAAAGTCAAAATAACAGGATTTATGGCGTTTCGTAGGGTTTTTATGCCAAAATACAGGCGAGGGGAAGAGAGCGGTAGCAGGAAAGAATTTAAATATTCTAGCCAGGTTGAATGTCAATCCTTCGCGGGCTCATCCTTCCCGCTAATTTGGCCCTCTTCCCTTCAACGAAAGCAGTGATGAAAAAGGAGGAATCTCCCGCTGCAATGCAATCTTACAACTGCCGGGTTAATTTCTCTAAATAGAACGCATGATTTCGAGTGATTAATACTGTATTTCTTTGAATTTTTTAGTCAAATACAGTCTGAAGCTCTGTTTGGCGACTGGAGATTTTGCAGTTTGCTTTTATTTAAGTTTTTGTTTCTTTTTATTTTTAGAAGCTCGGTTTCTATCGGTGCGTATTAAAATCCCTATCGTATTTGATTAATTTAAATGTGTGTCTACAAGTCATTTATATTTATATGGTATTTGATTAATTTAGATGTGTGTAAAGTATTGTTTGATAATTTTTTGAATTAGATTATTTGTAAATTTTTAACATCAATATTTCAAATTACATTATTTCTTTTGAACATTTTCATTGCAATGATGAAGTATGAAATGTGATCTGAAATTTTAATGTTAAAAATCCACCCACAATCTAATTCAAAAGATTATCAAGCAATTTCATATGAATTGTAAAAATTTGATAGCATTAAATAAAGTATGTTGAAAGATAACATTTTTATTTATTATTTCATTTAAAAAATTACTATATTATTATATTCTAATTAAAATTTTATTGTTATATTACTATATTATAATATTATCATTAATAATATTTTTTATTAAAATATGATTATATTTTAGTATATTTTTAGTATCAAATTATTATATTTTTTTTACATTTGAGTGATTGAATAATAACAATATTGTTCAAGATTAATAGATATACGAATATTTAAATCAGAAAATTAGTTATGGAAGTCATTCAATATTTTCAATTTAGTAACTTTGTGAAGTGATGAAGTGGTACAAACTTTCTAGTTTGTGAGTGAAGAGAAAATTGGCTCCATGTTTGTCCAAGAGGGACAAGGAAATTGTTCAACTATGTGAAAGACAGATACAATAAGTCACTTGTTTCGTCATAGAGGATTGTATAATATAAACATATGAAGCCCAGACATCCCAATAACTATATTTTTCTTCCATGTCTAATGTGAAAGAAAAAATTATTTTGTTCATAAAAGTTTAAAAGTTTTCCCTATGTAGTAATTGATGATGTATGCAATTTAAGTGTGACTTTGCAGGGGAAACTTAATGAATAATGAATGATACATGGTGTGTTAGCTCTTATGAAGGTCACCTTAAATGAACTTATAATAGTCTTGTATTTCCAGCTAGACATCTCTACTACAATTTGCAAAGAAGATCACAAATTATGTTAGTTCCCCAAGTCATCATGGTAAAATTGTCTGAGCAATGAAACACCAATAATACAAACCACAAAAATGTATTGTAAAATAATCAATATTTGTACGAATTATACCCTCAAACTTGTTCTACATGAGTGACACCTAGAAGAGCAACAAAGACTTTTGAAGGGGGAAATTCTAAATCAAAAAAATATTATCGAAAAGTGTGCAACCACCAACATCACTAACATGAAATTTTTTTCAACTGAAGGAATGATGTAGGAGCATCCCAGATGAATGGACAATCAACATCAACCAAAAAATATTTTTATTTGTTGTCTTTGGTTTTTACACTTTGGCATATCTCTCAATATTGCAAAAGTTTGCTCACATCATAATTGTAACGCCTAAATTTCTATCAGCGGATGATGTAGTTGCAATTGCATGGGCATACATGTTTGCAATGTATAGAAGTATAAATAAAACACATGCTAGAGTGTTTTGCAGATGGAAGAAAAATATATTTATAAAAAATTTAATCAATTATAAATTGTTAGGTGCTTGTATCCTCCTTGCCTAAATGAAAATGGAACTTTGGAGATAGAGTTTGGACACCCATCAAAGAAAATCAGATAATGGAATATTGTCAGATGTTGTAATGTTTATAAAATCTATATTATAGACAACACATCCTAAACAGTTGAGTGCTGACAGAATGCATTCAAAGGAATTATTGTTGATTATGCAAAAAATGAATTTTTTGGTCGAGCTTTAGAAATTTTCAGGCAAAATGAAATAAAATTGACATGTGCAAAAATCTTCAAATTGATTATGGATTTGATTATGTAAGTGTTTTTACATCAACATTTTGGATCACACTTCCACTAATACATTTGGGCCATTTTGTCGATGAACATTCATCGACATGTCGTCACTAGTTCGTATGATTGTCGATATTGGAGGTCATTAAAAATTTTGCATCATAAATTCTAGTGTTGGTCACCTACATCAGAATATTGACTGCAACATCATCTCAGAATCGACAGGATGTTGCTATTGAGGATGTTGTTTGACCAATGCTTAACGCATCAGTGAAATTTTCACCATCAGCGGTAGTTTGATACATGTTGTCACAATTTTGACTTCGTTGAGAATGTGCAAGACCAACAACCACATTTTTGGACACACAACATCGATGTCGTATGTGCAACTCATTCCCGTCGAAAGTTTGACAATCCCCATGCACTACATTCGACAGGGATGTTGTCGCATATACAATATCCTCGTCGGTGCAAGTCCACTAAGTGTTGGAATGCTGACAATTGTCATGCACTTTTTCTATTGGGGAAGCTATTATTCATACAACATCCTCGTCGATTATTTTTTACTTGGAGTCAAAATTCAAATGACGTATTGATTTTTTAATTTTTTTTAAAGGAGTCATTGGGACATAAAAATTAACTTACATATTATATATGATAGGTTTCTCAATCCTATCAAAGAGGGATAGTCAACACCATGAGAGAAACTCCTCTAATCTTCCACTTACAACCCTGAACACACTCAAAGGGTTTCTTCCCTCAAAATATTACAAACCCAGATCAATTTGTTAGACCCTTAATTCTTATCTCAGACCAAATCACCAATACTTGGACTTCCCTCAGTAGACCTTAATGGTCATCCCTTTATCAATAGGCCTCTCAACACACTACTCCCCAACTTGAGATCCTTCATAACCTTCCAAGACTTCTATAATGTCTACCAACACATCTCTAAACCACTGTCCACAAATTGTCAACACCAAGTGGTTGTGATTGTCCCACCTTTAACATTCTTGATACAACATCCACATACCCTTCCTTGGATCCCACACATGAGAAATTAGGACTCTTCTCTCCCTAGACTTAATATAATATCAACCATAATATTCAACCCCCTCTACACACTGAGGGTTCTCACACACTCCCCTTAAACATAAACTATGAGACTTGGTTCACTATCAACTCTTGACAATCATACACTAACTCTGAGAAAACCACTCTTTTACCCACACAAGGAAGTGTCCCCTCCTTAGCAAATAATATAAAACACTCATATCACACCCTTGCCCATCATTGGACCCTTAAATCTACCCTTAACACCTTTGTGGAGATAAATCATGACCAAACAATCGTGTCACTGTCCGGACTGATCTCTGACAACATTTTCCATCATTCTTTCATCAAAGCCACGTACAAACCTCTACATGTACTGCCCTACACTCGTAAAATATACATAACATACATTGTTTCATGTTACTCTGTCGAGTTAGGGCATTCCAAACACGTGAAACAACGCAAAATGACATTTTGAATGCTTGTTGGATATCCTGAGTCATGGTTTTCACTGTTTATAGGAAAACTTAAATATCGTTATTAATGCTACTGTGTATGAGTGTTTACACCTTCATGAAATTAGGACAATTAGCAACAATTCTATGAAAATCAAATGAAAACTCAATCTAAAGAATTGTATTTAACATCCATATCATCTCATGGTTCTCTATCTAAGCTTTGCTAATAGAGCTCTCAACCTTATTCTCTACTAGTGACAATCCTAGAATGAGAAAATTATGATAAAATGCCTAAATCTAGCTCTCAATTCTCAACTTTGATACAAAGATTAACTCAAATGCTCATGATAATGCTCTCAAATCTCACAATTTGCTCTCAAAATGCTCAAGATATTGCTCAATTGCTCTCAAATTGCCTATAGTGCTAATGCTATGCATTCAAATTTTCTAGGATTATTATGCTCTCAAAATGACTTCTATTTGTAGTAAAATCCCAAGGGTAGGGGGTAGAGTTACTTGATCATGGTTTAGCCTTGGTTGAGTCAAAAGCTTTGAAATGTTTTTAAATGGGGGGACAATTTAAATGATTGTCTCAAATGTTTGGACAAGTAGACAAATTTGAGTGATTGAGATTCAAAGTTGAAAATGAGTGATGAAGATTCAACAATTTGGAGTGATCCATGTGCATTGTGTTCTCAATTCTTATCAGTTCCTCAAATTATGTTGAAAGATATTAGGATTAATTAAATTCCATCAATTAATTAAATTAGCCATGTAGGGGAATAGGTTCAATTTGATTTTTGATTTAAAACTATACAATTAATTGATTAAAATCAATTATATAATGTGATTGATCCCTTTAAGCTTGTATTTAATTATTTGATGTCATGATTTGATTTTTCCTTTGATTTAAATGATTTTGTCTAATTTTGATTAATAAATGTCCATTTAAAATTGATTTGATCCATTTTGATGAAAATTAGAGCATTTGGCTAAGATTTTGCAAATTTGAATGATTCTAAGACACCTGCCCAGTTTTGGGTGTCTACGAATGCTTCTCTTTGAATTGATGTGTGTAGCGCATTGATTCAAAGAAAATTGCATGCCCTGATCAGTGATAATGCCCCAGATTCAATGTTGATGCAGATTTGATGTTGATACAGATTTGATACTCTGATAATGCCCCCTCATAAATGAAACAGATTGATCACCAGATAGAAAAATATGATGAAATTGATTGAAAATAGATCCAATATGTTTTCATTTCTGAAAAACATTGATGATAATCAAGGCCTCAACAAATGCCCCAGTTTGATGAAAGAATTTGATGAGAAAAGCTATGATTGATAAAATGTTGTTGATGTTTGAGATAAGTTGATGATGCTTGGATATCACTTGATGTCAGTCAGAATCACTTGGTTGATTTTGTATTGATGTCAATCGGATAGGATAGGTATGCTGATGGATAGATATTTTTCTCTCATGATCTAGAGAGACAAAATAATGATTTTCCTTCTTCACGATATAGAGTTAGGAGATTTGATGCGCTCAAGATGAGCAAATGGATGATAGGATAACTTGATTGACGTTAGATGATCAATTGGATAATTTGACCGATTGATATTTGATTTGATATTATTGGATGGGAAGATTAATGGTGGAAGGCTGATAAATAGGGTCATTTGATATGAATAAGGTGCAGATGTAGATACAGGTAATGAAGAGAATTAGGTTGCCCCTAATTGATCAAAGTGATTAATTATTGATGATTTCCTTGATGATGATTTTGTATCATGTTATATTTATTGATCAGGACTTTGATGTATCATTTTGTCGATGATATTGTATCTTTGATATATAGATTTGATGGATCTTTGATGTTATGGACATTTATATGATTATGGACTTTCCTTGATCCTCGTGACATGTTTATGTGAGATTATCTTTATATGCAGCTCTATATGATGTTTATGATGCATTTACTTTTGATTGTGCTATGGATGCAATGTATCTTACATATGATATAGATAAATGAATGCAAATGAGAATGTAACTTTAATATGGTTTTTCTGATTTTCAATGTATGGATGCAAATGTTTTATTATGGAAACATGGATATATAATGAATGCAACTATGTTTTTGATTTTTTGATGTATGCAACTCTTAAAACACAATCCTTAACTAAATGTATGCAAATGATTAATGATTAATGAATCTTTTTCTTTTTCTTTTCAGATATAAGGGTAATGAATAATGAGTAATGCTATGAATGAATGCAAAAGATAATCTCACATTATTGATTTGAACCAAGGATAAAGTGTTTAATTGAACCCCCCTTAATGATTGATCAAGATAATAAATGAACTCCCTTTCAGTTGGAAAAATACTACAAACCATTGCACTTAATCTAAAATGAAAATGGAATGCAATGCAATGCAACTAATTGTCACTAGCTTTTTGCGAAAGAATTGCAAAAGAGAAATATTTTCATCATCGAGCATTGTGGAACCAAAAAGCAAGTACAACCATCACTGACCACATCATGATGATATGAATACTGCTTTTTATCACATTTGGTAACCTTTAGAAAACTAGTGTAACCCTCACTAGTTGAATAACCAACTATGGGAGTATGAATACGGGTTTCAACGGATTCAATGTTGCCATTGGATTTTGGTATTAAGATATGGAAGATCTAAATAGCCAAGGTATCCATTTGCGTAAACAAATAAAGTTCAACCCTCCGCCCTATATGAAAGTCCTCGATGGTTCTTTGATGACCATGTCGTTAGATGAATTCACATAAGTTGTTGGATCTCCCTCAAGATAGTCACTCAAAGGCAAGAAAAATATCATGTCTCCATCATCGCCATTCTAGTTGGGACATCATCGATTAACTATAAAGATATGATAAAAAGCCAATAAAGATCATCAAAAAAAACTTCAAGTGTTTTGCAATGTATCAAGATTTTCAAAAAGAATTTCCAAGCATTCTGATCATTTAAGCGATGTCAATTTTTAATCCTGAATAATAAAGTCAATAAAGATTCAAGGATCAAGTTGTAGGATCAAAATACTTGGTTGTGAACAATGATATCCATCAAAGGTTCAATAAAAATCCTTCTTCTGAAACTCTGATAATTCCCTCTGATGTGTGACCGAAAGTAGCACTATTGAATCTATTTGTACCAAAGATCCAATCCTTTCCTGCCCCCAAGTGATAGATGTGATCGTGTGACAAAGGTGGGGCAATATGAAACCTAAAATGCAACAAAGCAACTGAAAGGTTTTATTATGACTATGCACAAATGACGAATGCAATGAAGAGTTACAAGTGAGATGATGGAAATGCAATATGTACACATGCAACTAGGAAAGACTTAGGGGAACAAAAGGCGCCTAATTGCCAAGTATTCACCTTTTGGGTTTATTGCTCTTTTTTTGCTACCAAGACACCTAATTGCTAGCTTTTCACCAAGGCACCTTTTTATCTTTTTTTCATTTTTATTTTTTTGAACTTTTCTCAATGTTTTTGATCTTTTTGATTTTCTCATGTACAAAAGTGATGCTTGAGTCATCGGATTCACACTCATCTGATACTCTTTCTTATAATACTCTCTCATCTGATTAGGTATGAAACCTCTTTAAATGGATGCTATTAATTAGCTCTTGTAATTCTTCCCCATCACAGTTGGCTAATTTGTAAGTCCTCGTTCCAAAAGAAGAAACAATAATAAAAGGACCAAGCCAATTTACTTCCCATTTACCCTTCTTTTCCCTTTCCACTTGATTTTTAGGGTTCTCCCTTAGCACTAAATCACCTACTTGAAAGACTCTTGGTTTAATGTGTTTGTTATAGTTCCTTGAAATCCTATTTTGGTAAACTTTCAAATGTTCATAGGCTTGTGCTTGATGTTCCTCTAATAATTCCAATTGTTGAAGTCAGGAAACCCTATAATCTTCATCTATTATTAATCCTTGCAATGATACTCTTAGGGATGGGATTTCAACCTCCAAAGGTAAAACAACTTTGGCTCCATAAACCAATGAATATGGTGTAGCTCATGTAGGTGTCCAGATACTAGTTCTATAAGCCCACAAAGTCGGGTTGATTTGTTCGTGCCAATCTCTTCCTGATTTGTTCACCAATCTCTTCAAGATTTTAAGGATATTCTTATTAGTAGCCTCGGCTTGTCCATTTCCTTGTGGATAGTAAATGGAAGAAGAGTGATGGGTAATATGAAAAGTATCACAAAGCTCATCCACATCTTTGTTCTTAAATTGTTTTCCATTGTCGGTAATTATGGCATGAGGAATACCATATCTACAAATGATGTGATTAAGGATGAACATAGAGATTTGTTTTCCTGTAGCAGTGATCAAAGGAATGACCTCTACCCGTTTAGTGAAGTATTCCGTAGACATGATAATGTATTTGTGTTGATTAAATGAAGGTGGATAAATCACGCTAATCAAGTCAAACCCCCATTGATAAAATGGCCAAGGTGTAACAAAAGGATGTAGTTCTTGAGCTGGTACATGTATCACATCACCATGATATTGATATTTTGTGCATATCTTAACAAAGTGACAAGCGTCCTTTTCTAAAGTTTTCCAAAAATACCCCATGCAAAGGATCTTCTTAGCTAAGTTTAACCCGCTTGAATGTGACCCACAAATTCCCTCGTGGACCTCATGTAAAGCTACCTTAGACTCTTCTTCCTCTAGACATCTAAGTAATCCGTCAAGACCCTTACGATACAATGTGTCGGAAAGGATAATATAACAAGCTGATTGTCTAATGAAGTGTCATTTTTGAGCTCAGGATTGGTTTAAGGGTAATACTTGGTCTTTAAGGTATGTGTAAATAGGACCGTACCAAGGTGAGTCATGTCCATTGAGTAAATCAATTATTTGGGTATCAAGAAGGTCAAATGTCAATTTTTCCAACTCCACCAAGAATTCGTACCTTTCATTTTGATCAGGCTTTTGGAGTAATGAAGCCAAGGTAGCCATTGCATCGGCAACTCTATTCTTCTCTCTTGAAATTTGCTCAAAAGTTACCTATACAAAGTATTTTTTCCAAGCATCAATCATTGTCTTGTAAGGCATTAAATTTTCATCTTTTGTGTTGTACTCATCATTGACTTGATTGATCACTAATTGAGAATCACCATACACTTGTAGCTCGATAATATTCCATTCTAAATCCATCTTGATACCAATGACTAAAGCTTCATACTCAGTTATGTTGTCAGTACATGAGAATAATAGCTTGTATGATTTAGGAATAGTATACCCTTGAGGGGTAATCAACAATATGCCAGCTCCAGAACCTCCTTGTGTGTATGAACCATCAAAGTACAATTTCCATGTCTTAGCTTTTATATTGACAATTGTTGCATCAAGAAATTCCACTTGAATGGGATGTGTCGAAACCAATGAATTTTTAGCTAAGTGATCTTCTATCACTTGTCCTTTAATGGCCTTTCTATCCACATATTCAATATCAAACTCACTTAACACCATGACCCATTTTGCTATTCTTCCCGTTAAGGCAGTTTTGCTAAGCAAGTATTTCAAAGGGTCAATCTTTCCAATGAGCTTCACTTTGTGCATCAACATGTAGTGTCTCAATTTTTGGGAAGAAAAGACAACAACTAGGCATGCTCTTTCCATGAAGGTGTAGTTTAATTCATACTTAATCAATGTTCAACTCAAATAATAAATAGCTCTCTCTTTTCCTTGATCATCTTCTTATGCCAAAAGAACTCCTAAAGACCTCTCGGTTGCTGATAGGAGGCATTAGAATTGGTGGATTTATTAAGTAAGTCTTCAAAAAAGTAAAGGCCTTGTCGCATTCTTCATCCCATGTAAAAATGGTGTCTTTGTGGAGAAATCTAGTGAATGAGTGACACTTTTCAGCTAGTTGAGAAATGAATCTCCTTATTGATTGAAGTTTTCCTTGAAGAGACCTCATTTGGCTAATGTTTCTAGGAATTTCCATGTCCATGATTGCTTGAACCTTTTCGGGATCCACTTCAATGCCTTTTGCCGAAACTATGTATCCTAATAATTTCCCGGATTGAACACCAAAGGCACACTTTTTTGGATTGAGCCTTACTTTGAATTGTTCCAAGCGTGTAAATATCTTCTCTAGAATTTGTAAATGATCCTCTCTTTGATGTGACTTAGCCAATATATCATCTACATAATCTTCTAAGAAAGTGTGCATCATATCATGAAAAATGGTAGTCATTGCCCTTTGGTAAGTAGCTTCGACATTTTTGAGGCCGAAAGGCATTACATTACAACAAAAAGTTCCCCAAGGGCATGTGAAGGCTGTCTTTTCTTGATCTTTTGGTGTAATTTTAATTTCGTTGTATCCACTAAAACCATCCATCAATGAAAACATGGAGTGACCAGTTGTTAAGTCCACTATTGCATCTATACTTGGAAGTGGAAAGTCATCTTTGGGACATGCAAGATTAAGATCTCTAAAGTCAGTACATATGTGAATGGATTTTTCATGCTTGGTAACCAGTACAATATTTGATATCCATTCCGCATAAGCAATTTCTCTTATGAATCCCACTTTTAACAATTTCTCCAATTCTACTTTAACTAGAAGAGCTATGTGTGGATGCATTTTCCTCAATTTCTACTTGACAGTTTTAACCCATGGTTTGAAATTCAAGTGATTCGTGATTACTTTTGGATCTAATCCTAGCATGTCAACATAGGACCATGCAAAATTCACTTTCTTTGCTTGGAAAAATTTGATGAAATCCTTTCTCTCTAAAAGTGTAAGTGAAGCTGCTAAATGTATGAATTTGGGCTCCAATTCCGTTCCAATATTGACTTTCTCCGTTGGCTCTATAGGAATTGGTGATCTTTCTTCCTCATGTGATGGTAAGGTATCCAACCTCTCTTCCTTAGGTGCCACAGTTGGGTTTTCATCATCGGAAACATCCTTTATTTTTACTTTTCTTGGTTCTAGTACTACCACATGGTGGTTTTCACCACTAGAACTCTTTTTTTATTTTTTTTCATTTTTTAATTTTGGATTAAGAGGTTGGACCCCTACCTTTCTCATCATTTTTAGATTAAATTCATCGGTGGAAGTGGGCTCAACCGCATTTAAGTATTGTGTCATTGCTTGGTCATTGAGAAAGTATAGTAAATCATTTGGTTCGGTTAAGTCCCAATCAATAAGTTCGAGGGATGCATTAAGGATAAAGATTCAATTGGTAAGTTGTCATTGGCTGGGTTTAAGGACATGACCTCATTAGATGGTTCATATATTGTATCATTAAGGTCAATAACATGAGCTTGTTCAAGATGATCCATGGAAGAAGGATCGAAGTTTTCTTCACTTGAGTCCTCTAAGACTTCTATGGGAAAGAAGACATGCAGGTTAAACCTAACATTCGAATCACCCCCCCATGAAGGTACCCAAGGTTCACCTACCCATGGATGATTAATGTGTGCTTTCCCTATAGGAAGTATCTTCAGATCTTCACTATCTTGAGTTTGTTCTTTAGGAACATTAGTATAAGAATGTATTATGACAATCTCTTTGTCATGGAAAGAATCTTCAGATAAATAATCCCACTCATATTCTCTAGAATCATCACTATCAGTATCAAACTCTACCATGTTCACTTGTTCATAAAAATTATGTGTAGGGCTAGAACTTTCTCCTTTGTGTTGATAACCTATTCCTGATTTTTCTTCCTTTGATCTCCAAGAAGGTTCAATAGGTTCAAGCAAACCTCTATTTCTAATACCTAAGGGTCCTCTTCCCTTATACCCCATTTTTTGCATAATTTCAAACCCCTTTCCATATTGGTCAGTTTGGATATTGATGTGTTGAACGCTTTCCACGGGATTGTTTGAAGTATCACTTTCATCTTTGTAAAGCCATTGTAGAACCTCATTGTCTTCTTTCTCAAGTGCTGACTTGTCACTCTCTCTTACAAAATGAGAGTTTTATTTGTGAGGAAGATAGGCCTTGGAAGGTTTTCCATATGTTTTTGGGGAAGTAGGTAAATCAAATAGGGAAACAAAATATTTCCCTACTCCTTTAGAACTAATTTTACATTGTTTTTCAAACTTGTGCATCATCTCACTCATTTGTTTATATTGATCTTATTTGGCTTTGTCTCTCTCCTCTTTGGTAGGTTTAGAAAGTTCCCCCTCTGGTGTGGATGTTGTACTTGAATTCTCATTTGAACTTGGACCCTCATAATTCACGTTTTCTTTTCCCTTAGCCGATGCAGTTGAGTTAGTTTGAATAGGGTTTGAGGTAGAGGTAAAATTTGATGTTAACTTAGGATCATCACCTTTAGTTTCTTCAATGGTAGTATTTGGAACAATCCATTCTCTATTATGAGGAATGAATAATTCATGAAGAGGCTTCAATGTGTTACAATATTGAAAAGTATTTGAATCCCCTCCAATTGTGATTTCTTCTCCCATGTGTGGAAATTTGATACATTGATGGTATGTAGAAGGAACTACTTGCATCTCATGTATCCACGACCTCCCCAATAAGATGTTATAAGTTAATTCATGTCTAGGACTTGACATTTGGTGTCCTTTTTTATGGGCCCAACTTGAATAGGTAAGACAATCATGCCTTTTGAAGATCTCTCCTCCTCATCATAAGCTTTAATGGTAATTTTCTTCTTAGGATCAATAGAAGACTTAGATAAACCTAAGGACTTGTCAAGGTTTAAAGTGCAAATATTAAGAACAGCTCCTCCATCTATGAGAACTCTCTTAACCCTATGTCTTTGAATGAGGACTTCTATATGCAACAACAAATTTTGAGGATGAGTGATGGAAATATCATCTTGCTCTGAGAATGAGAGACAATGTGGTACAATGAGGTGTCCCACCATGTTTTGAAATTTTTCTTCCTCCAAGTTAATAGGAACATTAGTCTCCACTAAGGCTTTTTCCAAGATCTCCTTGTGATTTGGAGATAATTTTAACAACTCCAAAATAGAAATTTGAGCTAGAGTATTTTGTAATTGATCCACCAAATTATATGGATTTTTTGTTTTAGATGGTTATTTAGCCAAAATACTTGATTGTGTAGGACCAATAGGTTTAGGATCAACCCCTTGTAGGGTAATCCTTGAAGTTTGCCCCCTAGTGATAGCATAAGATGTTTCCTTTTTGGGTTGTTCCTTGATTACAACATCATTAACAACATGCTCATGTCTAGATAATGTTTTGATAGTGTTATCGTAATGATGAGCAAAGTTGACATTATTGTTGCCTTGTTTATTCGAATTGGAAGATTCACCCTTCTCATGGTTATAGAAAGGTTGCTTAAAGGCTATGTGATCTTCATTGTTTTGAGGCCCTTCTATCTTGATCACACCATTTTCAATCAAATCTTGTACCACATTTTTCAAATGGAAGCAATCATTTGTTGTATGTCCTCTATTTCTGTGGTATTCACAATGACTAGACTCACTCCACCAATTGGGCTTGTTTTGTGGTTCATATGGTTGAGCTCTAGGTAAATCAATAATCTTATTAGCAATGAGATTTCTCAATGCATTCTCAAGGGGTTCACCCAAAGGTGTGAATGTCCTCTTGGTAGATGGTGCAAAGAACGACTAGGCTTGTTAGCCCCTTGATTGTTCCCAAAGTTGTTATTATTGGTATTGTTGTTGAAAGGCACTTTGGGAGCTTGATTTGCATTATTCACTTGAGTAGGTGTTCTTGTGAGAGTAAAAGGAGTGACTTTCAAATTATTAGTGTCAACAACCCCATCATTGACCACACCTTTGTTGTTTTTTAATAAGGTAAAAACAAGTTTTGAATGGAACCCGAAACCATTTACATTAAAGCATAAAGATATAGCTAGAAAGTTAACCAAAATGAAACGCCTGCTGGAAAGACACAAGTAGGACCCAAAACATACCTAGATACGATAACAAAGAAAAGAAAAATAGTTACTGGCACAACTACCAACAACACCCAGCAACCAACCAAACTTTAATTATTTTTTATCATTTTCTCTGCCTTCATCTTTAGGTCCTCCATCTTCTGGATAGCATCTTTCAGGTCCTTCAGTTCCTTTGTCTTTTCAGGGATCTTCCTCTAAGTGTGCCCTCTGGTTCTCATTCCTAGACCAACATTCCCAGCATCCTCCTCAATGGTTATTGTCATGTTTTCCAGCTAGCTTTTTTCCATGTAGTTGTGTAGCATATTGAGGTTCATAACAGCCACACCAAGTCCCTCATTGTTGTGGCTTAGGACTTTGTTAATCATGTTCCCATTATTATTGAATTTAGCCTTTATGTCTTTGAACTTGTTATCAACAATCTTATTAACTTCGGCAACAATATCCTCATTCTAGTTTTTATTATTTACCTTATCCAAAACCTTACTTTCCAGCTTCTCCAGCCTAGTAGTCAGGGTAATCATAATTTTTTCCATAGCCTAAAGATGGAGCTTCATCTCCTGCATCTCCCACTTGATCCAATCCAGAGAAGTACTCAGACTATCCACTTTGTTAACCTCATCCTGCATAGTAGCACCCAATAGGGGATCTAAGGTGTCCTCCTTGTAGCTCTTTCCTTCCTTTATGATAACCTGGTCCAAGCCCACGTCAAAATCATTGTGATCCTCTTCTTTTTCTTCCACAACAAGGGGGTTCTGACCAGCCTCCATAACCTCTTCAGCCTGGCCCAAAAATTCCCCTTTTTGGTTTTTACCATCCTCTTTACTAGCCAGGTCTAAACCATCCTCAGTGTCAGAATGAATTTCAATTTTTTCTTCTTTAGCAGGGAACTCTAGAGCTTTGTCCTTAACATCCCCAATAGGGGAGTCTTGTGCATCTTCTTCCTCCTCTTCAAATCCTTCCTCATCTTTTTCTTCCTCTTGATTCTCCTCATCTTTGCCTTCTTCTTGCTCATTATCATCATCCATGATGTCATTCCTGTCCTCTTACTGCTCAATATCATCAATGTCCCTACCCTCTTTTTCCTGGTCTCTCTCCTCATTATCAGAATCCACCTCCACATTGTCTTCCTCAGAAAATCCCTCTCCTTGAGAAAGAGGGTTGTTATCATTAGCATTATCTCCGCTAACCCTTTCTTTTTCCTCATCTTTTTTTTCATCTTCCTCATTGCTGTCAGGGATTTTTTCTTTATTTTTCTTCCTCTTTTTTCCTTCTTCCTCATTACTTTTTTCCTTGCTAGGTTCATCCTTTCTATCAACCACCTTGGACTCTTTCCTTTTTCCTATGACCCTTTTAGGAATTGGGTTCGGGATAATATCTCTGACGTAGTAAAAAATGAGGAGAATCAAGCCCTCGTGCAACATAGGGTTAGTCAACTTCTTCCTATGCTCCATTATGCTACTATTCAGAGAGCTCATAAGAAAGTACAAGAAAGAAATCCACTTATTATGCCTAAAGTGATTAGCTAGAACAAAATGCAGGTTGTAGATTTTGGAGTAGCGCCTGTCAAGCGTGAAGTACTCAATCATAATCTTTAGCATTTTCGCCCAGGAATCCTTAATTTTAGTTATATCTACATAATCCCCTTTTCCTTTTGTCATGAGAGCTTTTTCATCAGTAGTTTTTGGGAAAAGATTAAAAGCTTCGGTACCAAGCCTATGGTTGCCTCTATGGAAATGAGTTCCCTCCAGGGTTAAACCAATAATCTTAGCCAAAAGAGAAATAGTAAGGGAGAAAGATTTTCCCCATATATTGACTTTACCTCTAACCTAGCCATTAGTGAACAAGGAAGTAACATGTTTTTCATAGCCGTGGAGATTTTCCATGTAGTGAGAAACCCCTCCTTTTCTCAGCTTCTTCCAAACCTTCCTCTCTTGTCTCCATTTCTCATAGTTAGTGGGCTCCTCTCTCCTCAGACCACCTCTCATTTTATGCTTTTTGCTACTTTTCTGGTTTAGCTCCTTACCAGTTAGCTTCTTCTCACTGTAATTCTTTCTTTCATTTTCCTGATTACTTAAGATAACCCAAGATCCATATATCATTAATACCAAAATAATTTTCCCACACTTTGCATTACATGCAAACCTCCTCAAAAATTATTTCATTCTTGTCATCATGATATTAAGTGATTTTCCCTTCATTGTGATTTATTTTTTCATAAGTGATTAGACTTATGATCTCGGCGTTAAGATTTCCTTCCCCTCTCCATGATTTGATGATGTCACTTTGGGTATCTTCATTTGCCAGCCTGTCTGCTAGCTTATTACCTTCATGGTAAATATGAGTGATGTGGCATTCCTCAAAGGAGTTGATAATCATTTTGATTTTGTTTATTGTATGAGCTATAGTCCAGGAGCTGACAGAATTCCCTTTAATATAGTTAACAATGTTGAGAGAGTCGCCCTCAAGCCAAAGTTTTGAGCATCCCATATCTTTAGCCAACTTAACCACATAGAGAGTCACTTCATCTTCCGCCACGTGGTTGGTTTGAATCCCTAACAAAATCACAATAGCTCCAAGACAATTTCTGACCCAGTCTCTTAAGAGGCCTCCTCCTCCAGCCCTTCCAGGGTTTCCTCTAGCAGAACCATCAAAGTTACCTTTTAACCATCCCAAGGGAGGAGCAGACCACATAAAATTCTCTCTAGGGTTCAGGTCATTTATGTTCTTCAAGCTCTCCCAAGATATGGTATTATCCTTTTTTAAGATTAGGGTTCCATAAGTTGGTATCCTTCTTACCAATACTTCTATAGTTCTTCATAATACTTTTGGAAATAGAGTTAGCAACCAAAACGGGGGTAGCTTTTTTATCTCTAAAAATTATGTTGTTCCTCTCCTTCCATATCTGCCAGGTAAACTAAGGTAAAAAAATTTTCCAGAGATCCTTAGCATTTTTGTCATGAAAGGGGCTCTGCCATTGCTGAAAAAAGTCCTGGCTATTGTGAGGTTTAACCCCCTTCAGATTTAGAGATAAAATGAGGGAATCCCAAACCTCTTTAGCAAAGGAGCAATGGATCATAAGGTGATTACAAGACTCAGCTTCTTCATAGCACAAGATGCATCTATTAGGCATTTGGAACCCTCTTCTCATGAGGTTATCCATGGTAAGGAATTTGTTCAGGACAAGCAATGAAAAAAATATGTTAATTTTAGGGATAAGATCTTTATTCCATACCTGAGCATAGAAAGGATGAATCTCCTAAGGGATGAGAAGAGCTGAGGCAGAAGCTACCGAGAAATTGCCAGAGATAGCAGGACCCCATATCAAATCATCAGGCTCATTTTCTCTAATAAACTAGTTGTTTAGTTATTTATTCACCTCAATTAATCTTATGTCCCTCAAACCCAAGTCAATCCATTCTTCATTAATCCAGTAGTCACTCACTTTTTCCCTAATGGTCTCTTTACATTCCTAAATCACAGAATTCCACTCCTCATTCTCTATAAGAGGTTTATCTGAGAGCCACTTGTCATCCCAAAATTGAATCTTCTTACCATTTCCCAGCTTCCATCTAGCCCCTTTATTGATTAGGTTCTTTCCCTTGCTTATGTTGTTCCAAACAAATGACCCCTGGATATCATTTTGAGATTGAAGAATTCCTTCAAGAGAAGTGAGATGGTATTTGCTTTTGACTATAGCATTCCACTCTTTTTCCTCTTCAAAAATACTCCAAAATTATGTGGCTAGAAGGGCCTTATTAGTATTAGTAATATTTCTGATGCCCATCCCCCCAACCTCTTTGGTTTACAAACCTTCTCCCAAGCCACCAAACTAAGTCTCTTTTTCTCTTCCACACTAGTCCATAGGAATGTTTTTTGAATTTTTCAATAAGGTCAATATACTTCAAAGGAATTTTGAACAGACTTAGAGCATAAAAAGGGAGGTTTTGGAGAGTAGCCTTCAGTAGTTGAACTTTCCCAGCTTGGCTGAGAATCGCCCCTTTCCAACCCACCAATTTTTTGTGGAATCTATCTAGAATTTCATTCCAAAAATTGGCCTCCAGTTTCAAACATAGTGGCAGTCCTAAGTAAGGGGCAGGAAGCCTCCCTATCTTACACCCAAGAATGGAGGATATTTTTTTCATTCTAGCTTCAAGTGTGTTAAAGAAATATAGAAAGCTTTTCTCCCAGTTAATTAGTTGTCCTATAGCGTTAGAGTAGACATTGAGAGATTTTTTAATATTCCTTGCCTCTTTGACAATGTATTCCCCCATAAGAATCGTATCATCAATGAATTGTTTGTGAGAACATTTAATATCAGTAGAAGAAGGTTGCAATCCATTGATCTACCCTTGATTAACTTGGTTCTTGATGAATCTACCAAGACTTTCAGCCATGATGGCAAAGAGGATAGGGGAGATTGGGTCTCCTTCCCTCAACCCCCTAGAAGTTCTAAAGAAAGGAGAGGAGCCTCCATTCACAATCACAGAAGAGGAAACAATAGAGACCAATTGCACAATCAACTTGATCACTCCATTATCAAAACTAAAAGCTTGAATAATTTTGGAAAGCAGCTCCCAGTCCACTCTATCATAGGCTTTGGATAAGTCAAGCTTCATCAGGAATCCCTATTTTCTTGATTTCTCCAAGGAATCAATATTCTCATGAACCACCATTATGGAATCTAGAATTTGTCTCCTCAGGGCAAAGACATTCTATTGAGGGGAGATGAGGAGAGGGAGAAGCTTTAAGATCCATGTAGTGAGAACCTTAGATATAATCTTGTACAAAGAGTTACAAAGACTAATCGACCTGAAGCAGTCAGCAACATTAGCTCCCAGTATTCTAGGAATAAGAGTTATAAAGGTAGAGTTAAGTTCTTTTAGGATATATTTAGAGCCAAAGAATTCTTTCACTACTCCACAAACATCTTTCCCTATGATCCTCCAAAAAGTTTGAAAGAAAAACATTTGGAACCCATCTGGACCAGGGGATTTTTCTCCTTCAAAAGAGTGAATAGCCTTTTTTATTTCTTCATCCTTAGGGATAGACTTGAGGAAGTCATTATCCTTAGAGTCCAATAGTGAAGGAATGGAATTTAGTAATGAGTGTTGGTTCTCTTGATTCAGATCTTGCTCTTTGGAAAGAAGAGAAACAAAATAGCCCATCATTTCTCTCCTTATATCCCCCTCTTTGGTTAAGCTACTTCTAGTAGTAACAAGAGAATTAATTATGTTCATTGCTTTATGCTTCATTGCAGTAAGGTGAAAGAATCTAGTATTCTTATCTCCCACTTTTAGCCAAAGGGATCTAGATCTCTGTCTCCAGTAGGTCTCCTCTTTCGATATGATATTGTGATAATCAACAAGAATAATATTTTCCTCTATTCTTCTTTCTTCAGTCAATCCAGTACATTATATCTTATCTTGAACTTCTTTTAATTGAATTTGAATCTTGTTCTTGGTTTGGAATATGTCACCAAAGACATCCTTGTTCGAATGTCTTACTTTAGCTTTGACATTTGCCATTTTTTTTTCCACTTGGAACATAGCTTTTCCTTCCACTTTAATATTCCACCATTCCCTAATTTTGTTTTCAAAATCTGGGTGGGCTAGCTACATTTTTTCAAGTCTAAAAGGGGAATGTCCTTTCCCACTAAGAGTATTAGCAGGAAAGGAGATGGGGTAGTGATCCGAGCCAATACGGTTGAGAGAGGAGAGGGTGCAAGAAAACTTAACAATCCAGTCACGATAAAGGAGAACTCTATCAAGATTAACCTGGATAAGGTCAGCACCCACTCTCCTGTTAAACCAAGTGTAATCAATACCTTCGAGATCAACATCCAACAGGCCTTCATTACTAATAAATTCCATGAGGTCCACCCTTCTTTCCACTTGAGTGTTGTTTCCACCTTTTTTTTAGTTTCTTTCAGAGGAGTGTTAAAGTCTCCCATCAACATCCATTTCTCATCTAGATAATCATTCCTAAGTTCATGAATCTTTTTCCATAAATTAAGTCTACCTGATTTAGTATTAGGTGCATACACATTAATTAGAGTCCAAGAGAAGTTATCCTTAATACTACTGACTTTGACAGCCAAAAAGTTCTTATCCTCTCTCAGTAAGATGCAGTGAAAACACTTAAAGTTCCAGTAAATAGCCAAACCTCCAGAGGCCCCTTCCGAGTCACTTCCAAACTTCTCACCATTCTTTAGTAGGTTGATTTTAGCTATCTTGTCTTTAATCATTTTAGTTTCTTGAATAAGAAAAATCTCAGGCTTAGAATCTCTAACTAAATTCCTAACAATATCTTGTTTATGATGACTATTTAGATCTCTAATATTCTAAGATAAGATCTTCATTTAAGGTTTGGGGAGCAGACCTAATCGATGGTGAGCTGTCTTCCATCAACTATATTCTATTTTGCTTCCAGCTCTCTCTGATCTTTTTCTGAAACTCTTCCTCTATCTCTTTTGGGAGTTCCAGTATCCACCTTTTGTTGTTGTCCTCTTGTCTGGACTCCTCCATATTTGATTTGTCCCCCCTTCTTGTTTGATTTAGATGTCGAGCATCTTATTGAATCCCTTGAATTGTATTTTCCTGATAGGGGAGTCTGGTCTTTTTTGTTGTCCATTCTTAGCTGGGGACTAGATCCTTTTCCTGCTGGAGATTTTTTCTTAACTTATATCCAGGGGCTTTTATTTTTCTCTACTTCCACTATTTGAGAGTCATCATTCTATCCTTTGAGCTGATCCTACCTTGATTCAGTCTCAAAAAGAATAGTATTCAAGGATTCACTGCTATTTTGATCTAAAGCTTTCATGTCTTCACCTATTCCCTGAAGACCAAGATTGGAGTCCCTTCCTTTTGATGAATCTAGACTATCTTCCACCCCAGAAATTAGCAAAGGATCTAACTTAGTAGAGAGATCAATGGTCTCCTTAGAGGAATTGGTCAAGCATGTCTGTTCCTTGTGAGTATTATTCTCGTTAGGAGATGCTGGTTCCTTTTGTTCTTCTATTCCTTCCAACTCCATTTGAGGAGGAATTAGCTTCTCCTTTGAGTTAGAATAGGGGATCTGGTCAGCAGGGGGCTTTTGAGATTCCCCTTTTTTCCTCCACTCCCATTTCTTTGAGATCTTTGACTCCTGATCTTTCTTTTCTATTGAGATCTTCAGGGGACAATGCTTAGCCTGGTGTCCTACCTTTTTTTAGGTAAAGCACATGAAAGGTGTTGACTCATATTCTATTTCTTGTCTCCACTTGCCCACTTTAGAGTTCAGGGTGATAACTTGGGGTAGTTCAGTATCTTACTGGATATTGACACAGATCCTAGCAAAAACTTGTCTAGATCTAGCCACAGTCATCAAATCTATCATAAGCAGTTCACCAAAGGAACTAGCTATGGCCACCAGAATGTCCTCATGCCAATATTCCAAGGGTAAACCAGGAAGTCTTACCCAGACAGGGGCAGAGATAAAGAAACTTTCATTATAGTCCAAATGTGTTGACCATTTCTGCAATGATAAAGAGCATTTACCCATCATCCAAGGGCCATCGCACAACACTTTAGAAAGATCTTCTCCATTAGAGAACACAAAGGAAAAGAAACCTTTAGGCATAGCCGCCACATCCACCTGTCCTTTGAGTTTCCACTTCTGGAAGGTAAAGGCTCTCACCATATCAATATTCGGTCTAGGACCCAAAACATTTCCAATCAGGGTGGAAGCCATAATAGAAATAGTGTGGTCTATAATTTGATTAGGAATGATAATACCTAACTCCCCCTTTGATGGATCTGAAACAATATCAACCTTAGGGAAAGAAGATTTTCTAGTTGGTTTGACCCCAAATAGGCCTGACCATTTTTGCTTACCTCGATTCAAGTTCCCACCATGTGAAGAATCTTCTTGTTGTTTTGATGTCCCTTTACCTTTCTTAGTGGGATAAGCCTTTTCCACCTCTGGTCCCAAGACAGGACCGTTGTCCTTACTAGGCTGGGCCAGGCTTGACCCACCAGCATTTTCCCCCTTTTCTGACAAAGGCCTTTCAGCGTTGTCATCTAAAATATTATCCAAAACCATAACATTTCCAGAGTCAGGCACATAATCCATAGAAAAACCAGGAGCATCCAGATTCCCCTCTTGCTTCAAATTAAATTTTTTTTCTCCCACTCTTTCTCATCCTCCCTCCCGCTCCCGCTCCATCGCTTCCCCTTCAAACACACCTTTGTTGTTGTTCCTCAACCCAAATCAGTTATAGTTGTGAGGAGGATTCATATTATGATTGTTGTTATTGTTGGAGGTATTGTTGTTGTTGTGATTCTTGTTATCCTTGTAAAGCTTTACTTCTCCACTCTTAACCAATACCTCCTCCGTAGTCACTCCATTTTCAATAAGATCTTGAAAAGACCTAGGGCATTATAGCTTTAACCGGTAGTTCATTTCATTACTCAAGCTATTTATAAAGATGTCCATCTTTTCCTTCTCCGGTACACTTAGAGGGTATCTAGCAAATACTGCTCTCCACTTTGTAAGAAAAGTAAGAATCCTTCTCCCTCTCTTTGCCTGGTGTTGCATAAGGTAATCATTATATCCTCATGTTTGATATTATATGAACAATGTGTTACAAATTTAGAAGCTAACTCTTCAAAAGTTCGGATGCCAGAAGGTAATTTTGAAAGCCATTCCATGGCCATGCCTCCCAAACTTATAGGAAACAACCTCATTAAATAAGTAGTGTCATGCATGAACTCCAAGCTTAATGCACAAAATTCCCTTAAATGATCTTGGGGATCAGATGCTCCTTCATATTTTTCATACTTAGGAAAGACCACGTTATTAGGGAATGGTATCATGATTAAACTCTTGTCAGATGGGAAAGGACACAATGCCTCTATAGAAAAGGGTTTTGGAGCCCCACTTTGCTTCATTATGTCCAATTGCATTTGGAATAATTTAAATTGCTTTTTCATGATATCAATTGAATTATCTTCAACTTCCTTTTTCTTAAGTTGATTGACATCGTAGTCATTAGGGAGTTTAAGACCTGCTCGGGCTAGGTCTAGAAAATACTTCTCCTTATCTCTTTTTAATGCTTTTTCCATGAGCTTCATGAAGTATGGGCTTTGTATGGCTTCATTAACCTTTTCATCAGTTGCATCTTCAGCAATTGGATCACCATTGCCCCCATTATTAGTATTGTACAACCCTTGATTGTTAGGCTCTATTCCTCCTCCATTGTTGTTATTTGGCCCTAGAATGTTTGGGTCAATACCTCCTCCATTTATATTGCTAGTTGTGGCACCAACCCCATTGTTGTTGGTATCATGGTTAGCTCGGTTGGTTTGATCTGAATCTGAGTTTCCAAAAGGAAAAGTCATGTTGGTTTCTACCTCTTGGATGGGTTCTTGTGGTATTCTTGAGGCGGTAAATGTGTCACTCGAAAAAGGAAGTTCTTGCCTTAGATATGTTCCATTTGATTGCAGGGTTTTCTTTACGTAGTAAGATCGAGTGAAAGTCGGCATGAGCATAAATCTCTTGGAAATAGGCTTTATCTCACTTGCTTGTGGTCAAATCCTTACAAATTTTTTTAAAATGTTCAAAACCAGGATTTCTGACCATGTGGGATACTAGAACAGATAGAACGTCCAAAAGGGTATTCAGATATGAAATCCAAATTTTTTGAAACCCTTGAGAAATATCCACTATTTTCCCTTCTTTGTTTTTTGGGCGTCACTTTCCTGGGTGTAGGCGTGACTTAAAACTTAGTACGCGATTACTTGAATTTTCCTAGGTGGCACTCTGTAGTGAGCAGGCGGATTTTTCCTGTTGATAGGCATTATTTAACTTTTTCCAAGTGTTTCTTAAAATGTCATAGGCATGACTTCATCATTTATAGGTGTTTCTTGAATAGTCACAAGCATAACTTCACTGTGTATAAGTGGTTTTTCTCTGTGTAGGTGGCACTTTGCAGATCAGGTTGTAAATTTTAATTTTTAAAAGTGATTTGATCATATCTGTAGAATATTCTTGCTTGAAAATAAAGTACAAACACCACACACACACACATCAAATTTGTACCATATCCCTAAAACCACACTAAAAGTGTATGTTCTCGATCATTTTCACAAGTATAAACAAGAATGTCTTCCAAGCAATCTACTTAGAGTCAGATTTGGCTTTTAAACACGTTTGGCTCTAAAAGCCAGATTACTACTTAACAGGATTTTTAATGAACACCTCCGTTCTAGATCGTGTCAAGTTCTTTTACCCCCTTGCAAGCTTCCCACACACACGAAAGCACAATTTGGCGCAATCCCGAAGGACTACTCAAGGAAGTGAAGACTACTTGCACACAACCTAGTCACTCTCCAGTTAAGGAAGAATGTATTTATTTATAGTGGGTCAGATAGTATCACGGCTAAAGTGATTGTCTCCCACTTTGGGTCATTCCCTCTCATCGTCCTTGTAAGGCAATTCTCAGGAGGTGGGCCCTCTAAAGATCTAATTTATCTAGCATATATAGAAAAATAAGAAATCAAACTTGGTTCAACAAGTTTGGGAGTTTGATCCACTTAGAAAGTGAAGAGCATATCCCTATTGTTGTTCCTTGTTCCAAACACTTCAAGCAAAATTTGTTCTTTTTCAACCTCTTGACAAGGAGATTCTTATAAATGAAATGTTTGGTTAATTCCTCATCCCTTTCTTTCTACCAAGTTGAACTCACACATTTGGCTTTTTGATCCACTTCGCAAAGTGGAGAGCATATGCCTAATGTTTGTTCAATTTGGACAATAGTAAGGTTTTTCCTATTAAGCTAGATCCAAAGAAAAGCCACAATTTAAGCAATGCAAGCTTGATATGAAAAATACCTCTTTTGTAGCTAGCAAAGGCTAGGACTTTTTTGAAGTTTTTGACATTTATTTGCTTACTTACCTAGTGGCTATCATTCCCATTCCGGCTCCTCCAACAAATTAGTCAACACAACAATACAAAGTGAAGGAAACCAAAAGGAACAAATTGAAATGCAATTAAGTGTTCTTAACAATATTTTGCAAAGAAAATTTTAACAACTTAATGCAAACAATTTAGTTCAAAGTAGGAAATTTCTTTTTATAAGCATCCAACACCTTAATGTAATGTTTATAAAGCTTTTCTTCTAATTCCAAACTATCTAGAATTGAAGCATTATGGATTTATTTTTGACGTTTGGTTTGAATTGTTACCTCTTTGCTCTCTTGAGTAACTCTGCTCTTTGGTTTTTGTACTTTCCTGTGTCTGCTCATCTGCGGGAAAAACACAAAAAGAGAATTAGAAAATAGAAATTAATAATCTGACAACAAAATTAAACAAAAAATGCTAGGCGACATTTATCAGCTAATAAGCATTAGTGAAAAGCTAGTAGGCATTATTTTAAAACTCACAGGTGCCACTTTCCAATGACTCAAGTGACTTTTCAAAATTACTAAGTGTAAAACTTTAGCTGCTAGGCGTTACAAATAACTGTAAATTGCATAAGATAAAATATCAAAGGCGGTAAAGAACAACTAATAGGTGTCAACTAAAAGCTAGTAGGTGTTATTTTAAAACTCACAGGCATCACTTTCCAGTGACTCAAGCGACTTTTAAAAATCACTAAGTGTAAAACTTTAGCTGCTAAGTGTTACAAGTAACTATAAATTGTGTAAGATAAAATATCAAAGGCAACAAAGAACAGCTAATAGGTGTTGTTTCTCAGATTTTAGGTGACGCTTTATGCTCTCAGACGTAATACTTTATTTCGCAGGCGTCAGAAGAAGAAAAGATAGAATAGAAAGAATCTTGCAGGCATCAGTTAACATCTTCTAGGCATCGTCAGAATGCTCATAGGCGTCATTAGATTCTTCGTAGGTGGAATTTCTCCCATTTTCTACAAAATTGATGTAAAAGTGAAGCCAAAAACACACAAAACTTGATAAAAATGATGAAAAATGAGGCTGAAAGCCCCACGATGGGTGTCATTTGTGTGTGATTGTTTACACCTTCATGAAATTAGGACAATTAGCAACAATTCTATGAAAATCAAATGAAAACTTAATCTAAAGAATTGCATTTAACATCCATATCATTTCATGGTTCTCTATCTAAGATTTGCTAATAGAGCTCTTAGCCTTATTCTCTACTAGTGACAATCCTAGAA
Source organism: Chamaecyparis obtusa (assembly GCA_027943335.1). Taxonomy (NCBI): domain Eukaryota; kingdom Viridiplantae; phylum Streptophyta; class Pinopsida; order Cupressales; family Cupressaceae; genus Chamaecyparis; species Chamaecyparis obtusa. Next base: position 97,317 of record BSBK01008295.1, on the reverse strand, counting down.
TGAGAAAATTATGATAAAATGCCTAAATCTAGCTCTCAATTCTCAACTTTGATACAAAGATTAACTCAAATGCTCATGATAATGCTCTCAAATCTCACAATTTGCTCTCAAAATGCTCAAGATATTGCTCAATTGCTCTCAAATTGCCTATAGTGTTGATACTATGCATTCAAATTCTCTAGGATTATTATGCTCTCAAAATGACTTCTATTTGTAGTAAAATCCCAAGGATAGGGGGTAGAGTTACTTGATCATGGTTTAGCCTTGGTTGAGTCAAAAGCTTTGAAATGTTTTTAAATGGGGGGACAATTTAAATGATTGTCTCAAATGTTTGGACAAGTAGACAAATTTGAGTGATTGAGATTCAAATTTGAAAATGAGTGATGGAGATTCAACAATTTGGAGTGATCCATGTGCATTGTGTTCTCAATTCTTATTGGTTGCTCAAATTATGTTGAAAGATATTAGGATTAATTAAATTCCATCAATTAATTAAATTAGCCATGTAGGGGAATAGGTTCAATTTGATTTTTGATTTTAAACTATACAATTAATTGATTAAAATCAATTATATAATGTGATTGATCCCTTTAAGCTTGTATTTAATTATTTGATGTCATGATTTGATTTTTCCTTTAAGACACATGCCCAGTTTTGGGTGTCTACAAATGTCCCTCTTTGAATTGATGTGTGTAGCGCATTGATTCAAAGAAAATTGCATGTCCTGATCACTGATTCGATACTTGATTGATTGATACAAAATTGATTTGAAACCTGATTTGAAAATGATGTAACATGCCCCATTGATAATAGTTCAAAATTTTTATACCCTAGATTCAATGTTGATGTAGATTTGATGTTGATACAGATTTGATACTCTGATAATGCCCCCTCATAAATGAAATAGATTGATCACCAGATAGAAAAATATGATGAAATTGATTGAAAATAGATCCAATATGTTTTCATTTCTGAAAAACATTGATGATAATCAAGGCCTCAACAAATGCCCCAGTTTGATGAAAGAATTTGATGAGAAAAGCTATGATTGATAAAATGTTGTTGATGTTTGAGATAAGTTGATGATGCTTGGATATCACTTGATGTCAGTCAGAATCACTTGGTTGATTTTGTATTGATGTCAATCGGATAGGATAGGTATGCTGATGGATAGATATTTTGCTCTCATGATCTAGATAGACAAAATAATGATTTTCCTTCCTCACGATATAGGGTTAGGAGATTTGATGCGCTCAAGATGAGCAAATGGATGATAGGATAATTTGATTGACGTTAGATGATCAATTGGATGATTTGACTGATTGATACTTGATTTGATATGATTGGATGGGAAGATTAATGGTGGAAGGCTGATATATAGGGTCATTTGATATGAATTAGGTGTAGATGTAGATATAGGTAATGAAGAGAATTAGGTTGCCCCTAATTGATCAAAGTGATTGATTATTAATGATTTTCTTGATGATGATTTTGTATCATGTTATATTTATTGATCAGGACTTTGATGTATCATTTTGTCGATGATATTGTATCTTTGATATATAGATTTGATGGATCTTTGATATTATGGACATTTATATGATTATGGACTTTCCTTGATCCTCGTGATGTGTTTATGTGAGATTATCTTTATATGCAGCTCTATATGACTTTTATGATGCATTTACTTTTGATTGTGCTATGGATGCAATGCATCTTACATATGATATAAACAAATGAATGCAAATGAGAATGTAACTTTAATATATTTTTTCTGATTTTTAATGTATGGATGCAAATTTTTTATTATGGAAATGTGGATATATAATGAATGCAACTATGTTTTTGATTTTTTGATGTATGCAACTCTTAAAATGCAATCCTTAACTAAATGTATGCAAATGATTAATGATTAATGAATGTTTTTCTTTTTCTTTTCAGATATAAGGGTAATGAATAATGAGTAATGCTATGAATGAATGCAAAAGATAATCTCACATTATTTATTTGAACCAAGGATAAAGTGTTTAATTGAACCCCCCTTAATGATTGATCAAGATAATAAATGAACCCCCTTTCACTTGGAAAAATACTACAAACCATTGCACTTAATCTAACATGAAAATGGAATGCAATGCAATGCAACTATTTGTCCTTATAGACACCTTAAACCATTACATTGGCCTTCTTAGGCTTTACAACAACTTTGATTATACTAAGCTCAAAATGACTTCAAATAACCTTATTGCAACATGAAATGGCCTTATAGGTCTTATTTAACTGTCAACTTTGATGGATTCATATATGACCCATAGGTGTCCCACTATATTCTCCTGATGCAAAATGATTAGGTAGTATTTTTAAAATGTCATTACTAAGAATGTAATAGAATTGTGCAATAAAAAAAATCCATTAAAAACTAGGACATGAAAATATTGGCAGGATTCTCCATTTGAATGTTATGAACATTATCATATAGTACATGTTGGCATCAAGTGATGGTAATTAGTAAGCCTACTACCAGTACAAGTATTGTCATTGATTGGCAAAAGAGTATAGAGACTTGTCATCTCTACAAAGTCTAAGATCCAAGGAGATCTATATCAAAGAAGGATGGTTTGGTCGATGGTGCCAATATACAAGATAGATGTAACTGTAAGGAAATACCACTAGTCACTATACAAATCCTTAGCCACCAGGCAATGTACACAGTTAAGGAAAAGAGGATTCCAGCATCAATAAAGGATCGAGCTATAACCGGTGTAGACAAGTACAAATAAAGCAATAGCTAACCGGTGTCAACAATACAACCGAGGACGGTGCAACTAGTAAGCCAAGGAAGGGATAGTAATAGGTCAAAGACTCTCACTTGTTCATAGCATGAAGATCTCAACTGATATATTAATGACTCCGGTATGAACCGAGGAAGTCATAGTCAAACTATCTGTTCCAACTAGCTCTTTGACCAAGATTTTTTGCTCTAAATCCAGAAGTCTTTGAGTTATACTGGTGATCAGTTTAAGGCACGTCTGGAGGTTTTAAAGCTAAAATCCATGGCTTTAAAAAAAAGCATTATCTCTTTTGAAGGAAATTTGCTTGACACGCAACTACTGCTTTCTTGTTAATGCAGATAAAGCAAGGGCATGCATCAAATGTTTCCTCATTGAATTGGTACTCCATTGAGTAATGAATCTGATAAGGATATGTAATTAGGTCATGCATAAGGAGTGCAATTAGGGCTAGGGCTCTATATATTCTGCTACCTGTGGAGAATAGAAGTTTCCTTCATTCTGTCAAGTAAAAGGGTGAACCTGTATGCTAAAAAAGCTAAGGGTGAAAAGAAGAAAGAATAAGTGAGAAAGAAGATTGTGCAAAGAAGCACAATAGTAGAGGAGAACACAACTACAATGGCCAATGATGCTTCTCAATTGAGCATAAATAGAGATCTTATCAGGCTATGCAAAGCCATTTGTAAAAGGTCAATCCTTCTATTGTTCTCTAGCAATTACAATTGTTAAATCCCAGTATTTGGGTGGACTCTAACATTTCCCTTGTATCAAATCCCCTAATCGGTTGGCATCTTGAAAGGTGTTCTAAAGCCCTTTAACCAGATAGGCACTAATCAGCCTCATTGTAACAAATCCCTTAATCAGGTCACATCTAACAGTGCGTTTTGATCCTTTAACTAAGAAGGCTCCTAACAGAGCATACTCCAGAAGAGTATAAAATTTGTGAGGTCTCCTAACATCGTGGTTTTCACCCTAACCGGGTGTCCATGTGATAAATTTGGTGTCACTGTGTGATTGTTTTCTTACTATTATTATATGCTTAAATCTGTTTGCCTTTCAGCTGTAAGTTTACTTCACTGAATTTAAAGAGAAAAAGGTTTTGGAGGTGTTGATTCACCCCTCCCCTCTCAGCATCAGTTTAGGACTGTCAATTGGTATCAGAGCCAAGTCTTGTTTTCTTTACCGCTTAACAACATAAATAAAAATTCAAGATGATGAGAAAGGAAGGACCAAAGTTTTTAAAGGAAAACTTTACTTTATGGTGCAGCAGAATGAAGTTGTACATGAAGACCATCGAAGATCAGTACTGGAATCATGTTACCACCGATTATAGTGAACCTATTGGCACTTTGACACTTGATGAACTAAAGATCAAAATTGAGCACACAGCTACTATGGATATGATAGCTAGCATGCTACCTAATCATGTCTATGTTAACATTGAACATCTTGATTATGTCCTCAAGATGTGGGGCAAGTTGCAAATGGTTTATGGAGGAGATCCAAATGTTCAAAGAGCCAAGGTCGAAATCCTTAGAGGAAAATATGATGACATGATGAATGAAGGAGAAGACATCAAGAAATATAGCAACCAAATCAAAGAGGTGATCAACTCCATCAGAAGCACTAGAGGAAAGCTCAGTGACGAGGAGGTGGTTAGCAAAATACTGAGAACTCTCAAACCTTAGTATGCCATCAATATCTTTGCCATTCAAGAGCTCAGATCGGTGACCAAAGATCAAGTCACCCTAGACTCCCTAATTAGTAAGTTGGCTACCTTTGAATTAAGTAACTTTAATAATAGCTTACCCATAATTCCTCTGTCAATATATCTTCCACTAAAAAGGGAAGAGAAACCATTAACTGCTCTACCAGTAAGATTGGCAACCTTGTTGAGAATCTGCTCTCAGAGGAGATGGAGCAAGATGAGTTTTAAGCACTCATTGCTAGGATATTCCCCAGGAGAAAAGGGAAGTACAAGGGAAAGATCCCTTTGAAATGCTTCTCTTGCAACAAGATAGGACATATTGTTGCAAGGTGTCCTGATAATGATCATAAAGATAAAAGAGACCGGGTCAAGAGAAAAGAAAAGAAGGAATGCTATCTTGTAGAGGAAGGAGTCACCGACAATGAGTCTAAAGACTCTGAGGATCTTGAAATTGCATTCATTACAATAAAGGAGGAGAGCCCGGTGATAGATGAAGTAGCACTCATATCTAGATCTCATCAGCTTGATGATTGGATCATTAATAGCGGCTGCACTCACCACATGACTGATGACAAGAAAAATTTTATCAACTTGGAGCTCAATGACAGTAGATCAATTACCTTTGGAAACAATGCCCCCTGTGCCATCAATGGTAAAGGTTCTATTTCTCTCTGCAAAAATGTTCTATGTGAAGATGTGTACTGGATTGAAGGACTCAAGTATAACTTAATGAGTGTTGCACAACTGAACAACAAAGGATTCCAGTTGGAATTTAGATAAGGTTCCTGTATAGTCAAAAATTAGTCTAGAACCCATGTTGCAACCGGTAGACAGAGTAACAACAATCTGTTCTACCTAGACTCAATGGAAGGAGCTTGTTTGATAGCTTCAGTCAGAGAAGAATCAAGAATAATATGTCTTGTCTCCAAAGAAGACAATAGTTGGCCATGTCACAAGAGACTCTACCACATATGATTTGACAGTATCATCAAAGTAAGAAAAAAGAAATCAGTTAGAGGACTCCTTGAGATTACAAAACCCATCAATGGTGTTTGTAAAGATTGTCAGTTAGGAAAACTAACAGGAACAAGCTTCAACAATAAGTCTTTTACTGCTGAAAATGTTCTACATCTTGTGCACACAGATCTATGTGGACTAATGAAGACAAAGAGCTATCATGGAGACTGGTACTTCATGATCTTTATAGATGACTTCTCAAGAATGATGTGGACACTCTTTCTTAGAGAGAAATCAGAGGCCTTCCACATGTTCAAAATCTACAAGGCTAGAGTGGAAAAGGAAACAGGTAAAAGCTTGAAGTGCCTGAGGTCAGACATAGGAGGTGAGTACACCTCTTAGGAGTTCACTCATTACTATGAGGAACATGGAATAAAGATACAGTTTTCTACACCAAGGACTCCTCAGCAAAATGGAGTAGCAGAAAGAAGAAACAAGACATTGATTAACTATGCAAGGACCCTGTTGATTCAGAAGGTTCTCTCTCATCACTTCTGGAGAGAAGTTGTTAGTACTGTTGTTTACACACTAAACTGAGTTCAAGTCAAAAAGGGAATCGATAAGACTCCTTATGAACTATGGTTTAAACATACTCCTAGTGTAGGTTACTTCAAAATCTTTGGTAGTAAATTTTACATCAAAAGATATATGTACTTTGGGAAGTTTGATCCCAAGAGTGATGAAGGAAATTTTTTGGGTTACTCTACCAAAAGTAAGGCCTATCATTGTTTGAACATTAGAACAAGCAAGATAATTGAAAGTATCAATGTAAAGGTTGATGAATCTTCAGAACTAGATAAGAAGACTGGTCATGATGATCATAACAGTCTTGGAGGCCTAAATGAAGGAAATTCCTTTGAGTTCATTGAAGCAACAACTAAATATTAAGGAGAAATACACATAAATACACATCTAGAGTGGGATACTGTACCTGAAGCCAATAGGTTAACTCAAGATGGTGAACAAGATGATGCCCATAACCATGATGGAGAAAATGCTCAACCAAAAGAGCCAGATCAGGAATAGAGACCGATTCTTCCAAGGTATGTCACATAACACTCTACTAAAAACATTATTGGTGACAAACATGCTAATGTCTTGACCAGGAAAAAGGCCAAAGAGAATATCTATTTACTTTCCTGTATAGAGCCTAAATCCACTAGGGAAGCTCTAAAAGATGAAAACTAGGTCAAGGCCATGGATGAAGAAATTGAGAAAATTGAGAAGAATGACACATGGGAGCATATGCCAAGACCAAAGGACAAGAATTTCATAGGGACCAAGTGGGTCTATAGGAACAAGTTGAATGAGGATGGGAAAGTAATAAGAAATAAGGCAAGACTAGTCTGTAAAGGATATGCCCAGGAAGCTGGACTGGACCATGGAGAAAGCTTTGCACTGGTAGCAAGACTTGAAGGAGTGATAATTCTTCTTGCTTATGTTGCACACAAGAAGTATAAATTGTTTCAAATGGATGTAAAGTCTGCATTCTTGAATGAAATTCTGGAAGAAGAAGTCTACATTGAACAACCAGAAGGCTTCACATCTGCTCATGATGATGGTATGGTCTGTAAGTTGAAAAAGGCTCTTTATGGACTTAAGTAAGCTCCAAGGGCATGGTATGAAAGGATAAATTCATATCTTATAACTATAGGATTCACAAGAACCGAGGACAATAGCAACATGTATCTAAAGATCGAAAAAGATGGAAATCTCATTATTGAGATCTTTGTGGATGACATCATCTTTGGAGGTGATGAAAGAATGAGCAAAGCCTTTGTTGAAGATATGAAGAAAGAATTAGAGATGGCTATGATAGGCCCAATAAAGTTCTTCATTGGACTCCAGGTCCATCAATTGAAAGAAGGTATTTTTATCTCTCAGTCCAAGTATATAAAAGACATTCTTAAGACCTTTGGACTTGAAGAATCTAAACCGATTGGAACTCCAATGATAATTAACCTCAAGTTATCAAAGGAGGATGATGTAAAAGAGGTAAATTAAACAATGTATCAGTCCATGATAGGAAAACTACAGTATGTTGTTCACAGTATACTGGACATTGCACATGCGGTTGGCATAGTAGCTAGATTCTTTGCAAATCCCAAAGAGACACATCGAATAGTAGTAAAGATAATCTTTGGGTATCTAAAGAGAACTGAGGAATTTGGTTTATGGTTTCCACATAAGGGAGAGGTAAAAGTATACAGTGATGTAGACTGGGCAGGCAACATTGATGATAGAAAGAGTATAAGTGGTGGTTCATTCTTTCTCGGTGGAAGAATTATTTCTTGGACAAGTAAGAAACATAACTGCAATCTACTGCAGAGGCTGACTATGTTGTTGTAGCAATCAATTGCACATAGTAATCTAGATCAAACAACTACTAGAAGGAATCCAAGAACAGATACCTGAACCGATAGCCATCTATTGTGATAGCACCAGTGGAATTAACATATCCAAGAACCCTGTCATGCACTCTAAGACAAAGCACATTGTAATCAAGTATCATTACCTAAGAGAGTTGGTACAAGACAAGGAGGTGAGATTGGAGTATGTTCCCACCAAGGAAGAAATTGTTGTTATCTTCACCAAGCCATTACCAAAGAGTACTTTTGAGTATCTTAGAGGTAAACTAGGGGTGATACCCCTTCATGATCTTCAATAAACCTGGAAAGGTGATCATCAGTTCATTGTGGTTCAATAGAGGGTTACACCTCATCTTTTCTAGACTAATGAAAATGAATGTTGCTCATAGGGGGAGTAGATTAGATAAAGGTAGTCTTTCTGACTAGCCTTTGGCATTATTGTCAAAAAGGGGGAGAGTTTGGCAATAACCGAAAGACTATAGTAGTAGCAGTGGTATAGAGATTGAGATACAAGCATAATAACTTAGTGATATTGTGATTTCCCATCAAGGTTTTTCCATCAATGCCAAAGGGGGAGATTGTTGGCATCAAGTGATGGTAACTGGTAAGCCTACTACCGGTACAAGTATTGTCATTGATTGACAAAAGAGTATAGAGACTTGTCATCTCTACAAAGTCTAAAGATCCAAGGAGATCTATATGAAAGAAGGATGGTTTGGTCGATGGTGCCAATATACAAGACATATGTGACTATAAGAAAATACCACTGGTCACTATACAAAGCCTTAGCCACCAGGAAATGTACACAGTTAAGGAAAAGAGGATTCCAGCATCAACCGAGGATCAGGCTACAACCGATGTAGACAAGTACAGATAAAGAAATAGCTAACTAGTGTCAACAACACAACTGAGGATGGTGTAAATGGTAATCCAAGGAAGGGAAAATAATAGGTTAAAGACTCTTACCTATTCACAGCATGAAGATCTCAATCGATATATTAATGACTTCAGTATGAACTGAGGAAGTCATAGTCAAACTATCTGTTCCAACTAACTCTTTGACTAAGATTTTATGCTCTAAATCTGGAAGTCTTTGAGTTATACTGGTGATCGGTTTGGAGCGTGTCTGGAGGTTATAAAGCCAGAATCCATGGCTTTAAAACAAATCATTATCTCTTTTGAACGAAAGTTGCTTGACACACAACTACTACTTTCTTTTTAATGTAGATAAAGCAAGGGCATGCATTGAGTGAACTGGTACTCCACTAAGTAATGAATTTGATAAGGATATATAATTAGGTCATGCATAAGGAGTGCAACTATGACTAGGGCTCTATATATTCTTCTGCCTGTGGAGAATACAAGTTGCCTTCATTCTGCCGAGTAAAAGGGTGAACCTATATGCTACAAAAGCTAGGGGTGAAAAGAAGAAAGAAGAAGTGAGAAAGAAGATTGTGCAGAGAAGCACAATAGTAGAGGAGAACACACCTATAGTGATCGGTGATGCTTCTCAGTTAAACACAAACAAATATCTTATTAGGCTATGCAAAGCCATTTGTAAAGGTCAATCCTTCTATTATTCTCTAGCAATTACAATAGTTAAATCCCAGTATTTGGGTGGACTCTAACAAGTCCCTTGTATCAAATCCCCTAACTGGGTGGCATATTGAAAGGTGTTCTAAATTCCTTTAACCAGACAAGCACTAACCAACCTCATTGTAACAAATCCCTTAACCGGGTCGCATCTAACAATGCATTTTGATCCTTTAACTGGGAAGGCTACTAACAGGGCATACTCTAGAAGAGTACAAAATTTGTGAGGTCTCCTCACACCGTAGTTTTCACCCTAACCAATTTTCCATGTGATAAATCTGGTGTCACTGTGTGATTATTTGCTTACTATTATTATATGCTTAAATATGTTTTCCTTTCAGCTATAAGTTTACTTCACCGGATTTAAAGAGAAAAAGGTTTTGGAGGTGCCGATTCACCCTTCCCCTCTCAGCACCAGTTTGGGATTGTCACTATAATCATCAAACATGATGTAGACTCATAAAGTTGGCACACAGACAATTCAGAATAGTTGCATCTTTGGACTTATGCAACACTATGTGATGCTTCAATGTATGATCTAATCACTTGGATGAAGAGAGGACATAGCTTGTAGTCACATCTATGGATTATTATAAGGTGAGGTATTACATATGTTGTTTAATCTTCAATATTTTGTATTATAGGGGAAGAGATGATAGAAGATAGAATAGCAATAAAGAAGTATAGCCAAAGGCACAATCTAATGATTGAAAAAAGTTGAGTAGAAAAGATGGCAGTTTAAGTGTAGATGTGTGTTATGTGAAATATAATACCTTCTTCTATTTAGTTAAATGTAATACATACCATAGTTGTGATCATCTTGTATTAGCTATATGTGGGTTCAAGATTCAATAAGTTAGTGTAAACATATCCAACTTATTCCTACATATGACCATTGAATAAGAATTGCAAATACACTTTTGAGAGATTTTTGTGTTATTTTTTCCTATGTAGCAACTATTTGTCCATTCTATTTTTTTGCCAATAATGTTTTTAGCAAAGTAGCCAGAAACTCTACCCCTCATCGGGTGCACATATCCTTGTGTCCATATTTGTATCAGTTATATATATGATATGACATGGATACACATAAGATTCCCTACTCATGTGTGCCAAAAAATCCTTAATTTTCCAACAATACCATATACTATGTGATTTTATTTTTTAAAATTTTGACATAAATTTTCCTTAATTTAAAACAAACTTCAATCATGCAACTTTTTTAGGTTGATATTAACAAAAACCTACATCTAATGAGGAAGACAAATGAAATGTTTTTGTATTTCAGCTAGCCATTTATTTGGGTTATCTTCCAGAGCAACTTAGACCATTTTTAATGTTTGACTAGAATTGAAAGAGAAACAATGATTGCACCAATGAAGGTAGTGATGAAAATGCTATGAAGATAAACAATGAAGCATGTTTTGACAAGTTTCAACAAGGAATGACAATGAAGATATCAAGTCAGTATGATGATGAAAAACAAATAATCCCTACAGTCACTAAAGGAAGATGTCAAAAGCATACCAAATAATGATATTTGTTGTAGAGAATGCATCAAATGTAATGTCTAGAAGTAAACAAATGAATGAATTAATGAAGCCAATATTTTGGTGTTGCAGATATTTCTACAAGCATATGAACAAAGTACCAAATATAGTGAAAGAACAACCATCTTAGGGATAATTATTCAATGCATCAGATACAATGATGAAGGGAGAAAAGCACTATCATTACACACATGAACCCATTGTTATAAAAAAAAATTAATGGTTCCCCAACATGGAAATACCTCTTATAATTGATGCATGAGGCAAATTACTTTGGCTTGATTTTTTAATAATATAGTGAGCCTGTAACAGTAAAAGCCAAGACCGTTATTGGAAGAGATTACATGAGAGTGCTACACAAACATGACCAGTTAATCTTAAATCATATCCCATATCTTGCCACCAATTGCCTCTTGAAGCTTTGGATGTGTTTGTTTCATCATCCATATTATCTTTATTTAGTTGCGACATTTTAAAATGTAAAACAATAAGTTTAAAGTCATTGTGTCCAGACTTGCAAATTATTAAGCTATAACCAAGGTAAGATATTGAGTACTGACCTTATCTACCCCTTATATTTTTGCAATTAAAGGATCATGGTACAAATCACGCCCTCCATAATATAAAGAAGGACCAAGGAAAGCATCACTCAAGTTCTAACTCTTGTCGCTTTGATACTTTTGTGAATTGCTACATGTGTACATAGAAAATAATTTCAAATTTGGAAAAACACCAAACATTAAAATTTCTTGACACAATATTCAAATAACCTATTAACACATCATCAAATTGGTGAACTTCACATCCAAGCTAATGATAAAAAACCTGATTTGCAACAAAAATATGAGGTCCTTTAAGGGTGATGAATGGTATTTTGGTAGATAAATTATACCAATTAACTCAATGCAACCATGATCACACACCAAGAAAACACACCAAGTGTTAAATCAACTCAAGAAGTCACCAATCAGTTAAGACACTGGGTATGATCCATAATCAATAATATCAAACATGTAAGAAGTAGAAAACACCTCACAAGCCTTAATTCTTAGCAAAGGCAATTGTGTGAAGAGTCTTTTAAAGAAAACATACCTCCTCAATGACAAAAATGTGGGACAAAGCATGCATATAATTCCAACATCCAATGCATCTGGTTGCACCAATTTCTCTTATGCAATGAACAACAATCCCTAATCAACGATAAATATTTTTATGAGACCAAAAAAATTAATAAGACATTAAAAATGAAGCTTGGTATTTGTTGATGGAAAAATGTTAAATTCCTATCTACTGGTATTTGTCAATGTAGAAAGAAGCATTTTTCTTTCTCCATCAACACTTTATCAATTTTTATGAAGCCAACATGTTGAAAAAGGAAGCTTGGTATTTGCAACCATAAAGTGTTGATGGAGAAAGAAAAATGCCTAACTGCAAATAAATGCTTGCAAATCAATCACTCATATAACACTAATAGTGCAATAAGAATCCCCAATTATATTGTGGGGAGGAAAGAAGGTAGAGTTGAGCCAAAATCAATAATGTTTTTGTTAGTAAGGGAAATATGAGAATACAAAACTATGTGCCAACTTACTAAGAAAATATCAAATATCGAGCAAAAATCAAATATCATGACTTGCAAGGATTGAATACATGGCACCAAATAATGATCAAAGAGATGATCAATACATGCCTTTGATGATCAAAATTAAATATATCTCCAATAAATAAGTTGTTATTGGTGAATAAACTATTGGTTGAGGGAAAGAACATGTCAATGAAATAAATTTTTCCTGCATACCACTGGCAAAGAAGGATCCCATGGATACCAAGGGAAAAAAAATGGGTTGAAGAAAATGGTAAAATTGTAAAGAAAATAAAGAACCCTCTATGTAGATCGTGGATAGGGTCAATGCACATGTATACCATAGCCTATAGAATTTCTAGAATTGTTATAGTTTTCCTAATAGTGGTAGAGGCTGACCAAGCTAATGTGTACCAATGCAACCAAAATATAGCCCCCAAAAAATTGAATTTGATGATGTAGCAAATTAAATAGTGTAAGTATTTCCAATACAAAATTCAAGAACTCAATAAAATAGTGAAAACCCTCAGATGTGGAAGGAGACAACACAAGTATGCTTTGATACTATGTTGAAGTGATCAACCTCCCAAGAGCACATGCAACTATAAACCTTCACAAAGAGATAAATAAATCATTAGAATGATAAATGTATTGAGATGAGATACAATAAACAAGAAATCTACTTATATAGGTAAGAGTGAGAGAGATGAGAGAATGCAATAATGGCATGTATCTCAATGAGATGCAAGGGTTGGTAGGGAGTAGTAAGAACCCAACTAATCAACTACTCTATGGCGCACATATTAATACGATGTAGGAAAAAATGATATCTTAGTTCACTGAAATCTTAAGGAGGCATTAGGCTACTAGTCCACTATCCCTCTACACCAAGGTACCATCATAATGAGGCATTAGGTTATTGGTCCATTGATCACTACTAATAATAAGTGATCAAGGATTGGAGTGACTAATTTCATTATTGAGAAAAGTGTGTTATCTTATTGAGCTTCGCTTTGTTTTGAGAATAGTTTAATATTATCTAGTTAACAAGGCCAACCACATTAAGGTCAAAGCTCATTTGCCCCCCCCAACATCACTCTAAATTCCCCGTTAACATCTAAAATTGATTCTTTCTTTCATCCATTAATAAAATATAACATTCATTCATTATCACATGGAATTCATTAACATGTAGCATTCATTAACATTCATCAACATGAAACATTCATCAATATTCATTAAAACATATCATTCATGAACATTCACTAGCACATAAATGATGATCTAAAACTGATTGAATATCTTGATGAATTGAAGAGACATTGATTAGAGATCACCAAACTATTAAAGTGATATGTAAGATGATTAAATTAGTCAATATGTTGTCATTGATGTCAACTAGTTTTGACTATACTTATCAAGATAGTTACAAACATCTGAATATCTGTAGAAGGAAGAAATGGTGAAGAAATGAGACATCTACATAAGGAAAAAATGGAAATGACATATAAGGATAAGGTATACATTGGGTAACTTATTGATGAGTCTATGGCATTATATTGTTGACTTGAGCATGTTACATTATTCTATTATGAAGATGAGATTAGAATTGAATAAGTTAATGTGGTCGGTAATTGAAGATTTTTGTATACACCGAGTCAGTCTTATGTATACCGAGTGACATTAATAACCAAGTTAGTTATCACCAACGCATTTAATATTAATCGAGTATGGATGAAAACATTACATGCTATAATAGCCAATAGAAATTGATGAGCTGGAAATTGATTATGATTCTGAGGTAACATATGAAGTTTGTTATAAGATCCACAACTGAAAAAATTTAGAGATGATCTAAGGGAAGAGATTGAAACGTGTTATTGATATATCTGCCAAGGAAGGTTAAAGCAACAAAATGGACGATGAGGATTAAGAGGCAAAATCTAATGGCTAATATGAAAACAATTTACTTGTCTATTTAAGAGACATGAGTTTCATTATTGAAACATGCCAGATAAAAGATATACCGCAGAAGATTTCTTGTGAACACATTTTTTCATGCATTCCTGATCAAATTGGTTATAGACAAAATCGAGTTGCAGGCATAACCGAGCGTCATAAATATATACACCGAGTGAAGTAAGTTGAAGGATATGAGGAATTGAATTGGTTATTAATCATCGGAGTTTTTATGAGCTTAGCATAGATTTGAATATTTGTAAATAGAGTTGTATTTGAATCAGATCAATATTGTATCAGTTTAACCATTGTTACAGCAAAATCTCTTAACCGAGTGGACTTAACAGTCTTTTGCATTTCCATATGACATTCAAGGAATGTTAATTGTTATCTTGTTGATCCTATAGTGAATGCTAGTCAAAAGTTAACTATTAGTGATAAATCCTCTAACCAGGTCACACTTAACAATGTGCATTGTAACCTTTAACAGGGTTGGCTACTAACCGAGTTCACTTCAAAAGAGTGAAATATTTTTGGGTTCTAGTCCCAGGTGGTTTGTCCCTTAGCAGGGTTTCCATGTTAAATCATGGTGTTATGTGTTATTATTTTTTTGCTATCATGCTTTACATGTTGCATATTTTATTAATCAGTAATCACATTTTGGATAATTACTGGTATTCGATAAATGATCAAAAAGATAGTTATTTGATCTTACCGAGTTGTTTGAATTGTTGATTAAGTGTGAAAAAGTACATATGAGAGTTTGGGATTGTAGGATAACTGATTTAACTGGTTCACCCCCCACCCCCCCCCCCCTCAGTTATCTAACAATTGGTATTAGAGCATATTGGTTGCTTGGAGGAAATTTTCAAGGACTTGAGGAAAAGATCACAAGATGTATAAGAGGGAAGTGCCTAAGCTGAACAAAGACAACTTTACCACATGGAAAAGCAAGATGAGGTTGCACATATCTAGAATTGGAGAATATGATATCGCACTACTAGACAATGGCTACATACAACTGACTGTTGGACCTTTGACAATTGATTAGTTGAGAGACAGACATGAGCACAATATAACTATGATAGAGATTGTTGCTGCTCTAACTGATGTTGAATTTAAAGATGTCAAAGCATGCACTACAATGAAAGAAATATGGGACAAACTTGCACTAATTAATGGTGGTGATGTAAATGTAATGAGAGCCAAAGTTGAAAGCCTAAGAGGTAGATTTGATGATATGAAGATGAAAGAAGGTGAGAACATCACACAATACTCTAACCAAATCAAAGAGGTAGTCAATGTTATCTAAGGAGGAGGAGGTATTATTTATGAAGACACTGTTGTAATTAAAATACTGAGAACCTTGTTGCCTATCTATGCTATTAGAATCTTTTCTATTCATGAAATGAGATTTGCACTTGGTAGTACTCTTACACTTGATAGTTTGATTGGAAAGCTAACTACTTTTGAGCTAAATAATTATGACAATATTATTGTACCAAGTGTTGAGTCTTCTTGTATGTCATCTTTGAAGATTGGTAAATCTAGCAGTAAGCAGAACATAAAGAATGAAAGTGGCAGTGATAGTGAAGATGAGCTTGAAGCACTTATGGCTAGGAGACTTCAAAAAGGTAAAGGAAGGTATAAAGGAAAGTTACCTTTAGCTTGTTTTAATTATAAAGAAATTGGCCATATTGCTGCTAGATGTCCTAATAGGAAAGAAGAAGATAAAGACAACAACCGATTTGGTGATGGAAAGTTTGGTAGAAGAGACAACAGAGGAAACTGACACTATGACAGAAGAAACAACCAAGACTACAAAGACAAAGGCAAGAAGGCATGTTACCTTGTTGAAGAAGATAAGAATGACACCGACACTGACACTGATGATGAAATCGAAGTGGTATTTTTTGCAATGAAAGATGATTTAGAAGAATAGGAAAGGTACGTAGAAACAACCCTTATATCTATAGTTAGCAAGAATGATACTTGGATTATTGATAGTGGCTATACACATCACATGATTGGTGATGATGATAAATTTGAATACCTTGAACACTAAAATGGAGGATTAGTTAAAATGGGAAATGATACACCTTGTCAAGTGAAAGGAAAAGGATCTATCTTGTTGAATGAAGATGTGATAATGCATATTGGGTGAAAGGACTTAACTACAATCTGTTGAGTGTAGCACAACTAAATAATTTAGGTCATCGAGTTGCATTTGAAAGTAAGAAGGTGAAAATATATGATGAAACTGGAAAGTTGGTCGGTACTGGTGGACAATCAAAAGGTTATCTATTCTATCTTGACAATGCTAAAATTTCTCATTTGTTGGCCAAAAATGAAGATGTGTGTTTGTGGCATAAGAGATCGTGGCATGTGAACTTTGAGAACATGGTTAAGATTAGTTAGAAGAGAAGAGTTAGAGGTTTACTGAGTCTAACTAAATCTGATCATGTTATGTGCAATCAATGTCAGAAAGGAAAGTTGACTAAATCTAGTTTCAAAAGAAAAGACTATTCATCTAAAGGTATTTTGGAATTGGTACATACCGACTTATGTGGTCCTATGAGAACTCAGAGTTATTATGGTGACAAATATTTCATTTTATTTGTTGATGACTACTCTAGGATGATGACAATTATGTTCATAAAAGAGAAATTTGAAGCTTCCAAATTGTTTAAGTGGTATAAGGCTAAAGTTGAAAGGGAAACTGAGAAAAATTTAAAATGCTTAAGATCTGATAGAGGGGGTGAGTTTATTTCTGATGAATTCACTAACTTTTGTAATGAGCATGGAATTAAAAGATAGGTTTTTGTACCAAGGACACCATAGGAGAATGGTATTGTTGAAAGAAGGAACTAATCTATAGTTGACTGTGCCAGAACATTGATGATTGAGAAATTTTTTATACAAATGTACTAGAGAGAAGTTGTTAGCACTGTTGTATACACCTTGAACCAAGTTCAACTAAAGAAAGACACAAATAAGACACCTTATGAGTTATGGTTTGGCTATACACTAAATGTAAGTTATTTCAGATTTTTTGGAAGTGGATGCTAAATTCTGAAAGATGATAGAAATGTAAATTTGACTCTAAAGGTGATGAAGGAATATTTCTAGGATATTCTACTAAAAGTAAAGCATATAAATGTTTGAACACGACTACTAATAAAATGGTATAAAGTGCTAATGTAAAAGTTGATGAGTTTGTTGAAAAGAATGAGGAAGAAAGCAGGAAGGAACTGAAAGACTACGGTAGGTTTACATATTTACATATGTTGAGCATCTAGACTATCTACCCAAGCCACAGGATGAGTCTACCAAGTGATAGGAAAATGTTGTCGAGAATCAGCAAATGCAAACCGAGAACCAGGAAGAAGCTACCGAGGAACAAAATGAACCTGAACTGAATGATGAGAAAAGAAGAGAACAAGTGCTGGTGAGATTTTTTAGAAGACACCATCCACATAACCAAATCATTGGAGACAAGCAAGCTGACATGATGACACGAAGTAAGTTAAGACAAAATGCATGCTTAGTTTGTGAATTTGAGCCTAAGAATGTTAGAGATGCACTAGAAAATGAGGAATGAATTAAGGCTATGAATGAAGAAATTGAATAGATTGAGAAAATCAAGACATGGACATTGGTATCGAGACCAAGTGATAAAAATGTAATTGGTACTAAGTGGATTTTCAGAAACAAGTTAAATGAGAATGGTGAGGTAACTAGGAACAAAGAAAGACTTGTATGCAAGAGATATGCACAAGAAGAAGGAATTGACTATGGTGAAAATTTTATACCAGTAGAAATACTTGAAGTAGTCCAAATATTACTTGTATATGCTACACATAAGACTTGCATACAGGTGACTAAAGTGATGGAATACAATGTAGAGATTAAGGTCACCAAGCTTATCAAGGGAAAAGGGTTATGCGAACAACTTGTTGATGTTGTAAGCAGAAAAGAAAAACATGTAGAAGATGATATTCTAGTTTTACAAGATGATGAACAAGCAACTTCAACTTCTATCATTGATTCAGTACAACAAATGACACATTTTCTGCAGACTGGTGAATGTCCACAGGGCTTAGATAAAGCGAAAAGAAGGCATTTTAGACTGCAGTCCATACCCTATGTCCTTTTGAATAATTTTCTATTTAAAAAGGATTTTAATGGCATTCTTTTGAGATGCATTGAGACTAATCACATAGATGAAGTGTTGCACAAATTCCACAATGGGTCAGCTGGAGGTCACTTTTCACTTAGAGTAACAACCCTTAAGGTATTGAAAGGTGGCTATTATTGACCCACTTTGTTCAAAGATGCACACATATGGGCTTGTATGTGCAAGGAATGCACATTATTTACTGGTAAGGAAAGATTGGTGGCCTTACCCTTGCAGCCTATTCAGGTTGAACATCCATTTGTCAAATGGGGCCTAGATTTTATTGGAGTTATACATTCCCCATCTAGTGCTGGCCACAAGTAGGCTTTAACAGCTACAGATTATTTCACTAAGTGGACCAAGGTGGTGGCACTTAAAGAGGCTAATGAAGGAGTTGTCCTAAGTTTCTATCAAGAGATGGTTTTCAAGTTTGGAGTTCCTGAGTCCATTATCTCAGATAATGCTTTAGCTTTTTTTGGTTTTAAGATTTATGATTGGGCTGTAAGAAATGAAATTTATCTAAACACATATTTCAATTATTATCCACAAGGAAATGGCCAAGCAGAATCCACTAATAAGAATCTAATCAGAATTATTAAAAGGACCCTGGAAGGTAGTCAATGAGCTTGGCATACCTAGCTAAAATCGGCTTTGTGGGCTGATTGAATCACTAAAAAATGGTTAACTGGGCAGTCACCATTCAAACTTGTTTACAAAAAGGAAGCTAGGTTACCCATTTATTTAGAGCTTTTGACTCTTGACTTGGCCAATGAACTTGATATGTTGGAGGAAGAACCAATGACTGTAAGGTTGGCTTAGCTTTTTGAGTTAGAAGAAACAAGGTCTGAGGCTTTGAGGAAGATGGACCACCATCGAGCACAAATGAAGATATCTTTTGACAAGAGGGTGTCTCCAAGATTTTTTCAGCTAGGTGATATAGTACTAAAATGGGACATGCTCAACACAAAACCTGTAAAGCATTCCCAGTTTGATGCATTTTGTAGCAGGCCTAAGATTATCTCATAATGTAAATAACATAATGCTTTTCAAATGTCAAGGTTGGATGGCAACATGGAGCGAATCCCAGTAAATGGGATTCACCTCAAGCATTATTTATGAGGTAGGATCTATCCTTGTACATACTAGAGATGTTTGTAGCTGGTAAATAAGTGTTACGACACATTTAATTTCTTGCAGTTTTTGTTTCCCTAAGTGTTGGTTGCACATTTTAGTTAGTTATTTTTTAGAGAAGAAAACATCTGTAATAGGTTACATTACATGAGATAGGAATCCATCAGATGAAACAGTGGATACATATGTTCACTGTCACACAACATACATCCCTTCCTCATGTAATCTAATTTACTACAATAGTTTTCTAGAAGGTGTACTTCTATTTTAGCCTCTTTTAATCCATTCAGTAGACACATATCATTCAGGATAGTGACTTTGTTAGTCCACTACTGTAAACCATATATATGTACTAGATGTATTAGATGAGGTTGCTATTAGGAAGTGAGTTGCAGCAGAAAAAGGTGTGTTTTTATAAGATTTTGTGTTTCAAGTGACTTTGTACCCAATGGACAAGTTTAGGGTACTGGTCATAATGTCTAGTAGGCAGACATATAGCAGATGTAGCCAAAAATGTTTCTAATTTTTGGTACCAAGCTCAATCAAATGACTTGTCATGTTTTAAAATGATTTGAAGTTGCATTTTGTTTCTATTGAAATACATACATATGCAAAAGGAGATTGAACGTTTTGAGAAAAGTGATCTTTATTGACAACATAAGCGAACCATGTCTCACACAAGCTGTGAGACTAACCCTTATGATACAAATGAAAAGAAAAGCTATACATTTAAAAGATGTTAAAAGTAAAGACACAAATAGTATACGATGACTCATCATTGCCTGGATGACAAGCCCAGCTTTGCATTGTTTTGCCTTGTCTTTATTTGTCCTGCTTGTCTTGTGTCTAGCCACATAACAACTTGTTGCTCCATTCCTACATGTGAGAGATAGAAATGCCGTTAGATCTCATAGATCTAAGCAATGACACATTAGCATGCGCTATGAATGCCCACATCTACAAATATATAAGTTTGTTCCCCACATGCATCATAAGGGCTAGCCTATCACAGATGTCTAAGAAAGCAAGAGATATCAAAGCAAAAAATTTGTATGTCATCTTTTTTATAACTAGTTTGTTTCATGTACAGTTACAGATGTCTATCATGTAGCACGTGGAGTTAAATGTGGCTCCCACAAGGGTAGAGCCCAGTGTGCTACATGATAGCAAATCAACAACATTAAGACAGTGGCATCACACTGGTATACAAAAAAATAAAGTATAAATGAAGTCCATTTATTGAGTACAATGTTGTTGGTGTTTGAAAAGAGTTGTCGTAAAATCAATATTTAATATTTCAAGACAACAATGAGCTTAAAATAATAAAAATACATGCTGCTACGGGAATCAAATAAACTCATGCAACAATCAGCAGTGAAATGAAAACACGAATATTGTTCAAATAAGGAGCATAGATGCATAATGTTCTTCAAAGGTCAACACGATACACTATGACATCAAGTTATGCATTTGATTAGTAAATGAAAGGTTTAGATATAAAGAAAAATTAGTTTTAAGATCATGCACGTGTATGTTTTCAGCCACATTGAATAGATGACTTGATATCCTACAATGCGGAGCAACATAACTTCAAGGTACAAATACCAACATTAATAACCAAAGAGGGTATTATGTTATCAAAGTTAATTCAGAAGCTTCAGATGCATAACTCTTTAACATCATGGAAGCCTTGAATAGAAGATACATAAAGAGGTAGTATCATACCAAGGAAAATGGTATCCAGTCAAGGTTAGGACAGTCATATAGGTACAAACAATATCATAAAGAGGTAAATCAATATGATGCAATGAAGGCAATCATTGTCATAAGATAATATAAAGTTGCTACACCCAGTGATGTTCCAAATAAAATTAAAGACAAAGTGCAATGTATCAAAATAGAGCAATATAGTAGCAAAATAACAGAGCAATTATAAGTCATGAAGATAAACAACATGCCATAGAAACACTGATATGTAAGTGTTCACATTATACATCTCGAAACTTGTCTTCATGAGAGTCCATGTTACTAAGTAGAGAGAAGTCAAGTTTTGACAATCACAACACAACAAACGATGAAATAATGTTCCAATGTAATAGCAAGAAAGCATAGATCTATGTTTTCATGGCAAGTAACCCTCCCCATGGATGTGAAAAATACAATAACATGTAATAGCACTAGTTTCCAAGGTGTAGATATGAACATGTTTGAAAGGAGCAAAAAAGGGAAAAAGGGCAGTCATATAAGGCTTTAGTAGAAATGAAGAATATAGAATGAAACATACATGGAAATCACTACTCGAAGAAGAGAAATAGTCAAAAGACTCCCAATTTTGTAGTAAACTGTGGCGGCTCACAAGAGACTTACCAACTTGGAACTGATTATGAACGTGAGAACAAAACGCTTGTTGTTGCTTTATTTTATGCGAGTGCTATACAAAGTGGGGAGTTAGCTGTATTGGAGATTTTCTAGAAAATTTTGCAAATAATTTCACACTATCCAGTCCATGAATGTTTTACAAACGACAATGGTAGTGTTGGAAAGGAAACATGCCCATACTTGCTTAAAGATGCATTTGTTGACATACACAAACCAGATAATAGCAGCTTAAAGGAAGTGAGAAAACCCATGGCCTACATGCAAGTAAAGATGCCAGATCAAGCTTCAAGTGTGTAGAAGGTTTTCAATTAATATATGCATCCAAAATCATAGTAATATGCTTTAGATATTGTACAAATGCTCATGGCCATGCAAGGAAAACCATAAAGATCAACATTTTTTTTGCCATATTTTTGAATGCCATATCTAAATAAAATAAAATATAGAGAAATCAAAGTACAGAGAAGATGAAATGCCCAGAAAATAAAGGCTGCAACCTATTTTTAGCAAAGAATTCTTCATTTCTATTGTGAAGTTTTAGATTTACCAAAAATAAAAGAAATGCATTTCCAAATTTTGAAGCCATCTTTCAAGTACATAAGAATACATGAAAGATAAAGGAAGCTTACAATAATCCTTCAAAGTCTACAACAAATGGCTTGAAATCTCCATGAAATCCTCAAGAAAGCTTCACAAAAGAACTTCAATGGAGGCTCTAAAAAAAAATTGTAGACAAAAGCATTTCAAATAGCTCCAATAAAATCATAGTCAAACCCTCTTATTCCTCGTGGCGGTTGCAACTCCTCTTTCACTTCCAGCCAAGTGAAACATGAAAGCATTTTAGGGTTCAGAATGCCCTTATTCCCTTTGTTACGTTCTAAGGAGAAAGGATTTTAGCCTTCTTTTAGTTTTTTTTCATTTTTTCCTCCCCAAGCAATGACTCGTGGCATATATTTTATGGTATGCATAAGTGATTAATTTTTATCACCTCATTTCTTTTTCCAAAGTTCCATAGTCTTAAAATGTAAGAAGACTATATTCTTAAAATTATAGTTTATAAATCATTTTTAATAATATAGTTCAAAATGTAATATATTTATTTAAAATTTTATGAGTAAATAATACAAATCTTATTTTAAATAATTATTAATAAATCATTTTTTATTTTTTATTTTTACAAATATTATTAAATTAATAATGTTATTAAGTGATTTTAATTATCACTTAATAAATATTATTAATATAATTAAATATTTATAAAAATAATAAAGTATAAATTAATTATTATAAATAGTAAATATCTTATATAATTCATTTATTTAATTAAATATCTCTGATATTGATTCAATAAATGGATAATAATCGTTTAATATTTATAATGCAAAAATAAGATTTTTATTTTTATCTTTTAAAAATCCAAGTAAGATATTTTGCAATATTATGACTAAATGCTCAAGTCATGGAGATAGAGATGAATTTATGAGTGGAGTTATGTCATTTCAGGAATTTTTATGAGTTTTCTAGAGATAAGACTGCATTTATGAAAGGTATTTATGATACAGTTTATGAGGCATGACTTTTGGGACATAGCTATGCCTTTTTGTAGTCTTTTAAAGTGCTAAAAAAAAGCCTGGGAAGAAAAATCCAACCCAGAAGTTATTGCCTACATTTATGATGAAATTGGTTATAAAAGGATAAATATGAGTTGAAGGCTCATCTGGTGAAAGAGTTCTTTTTCTCTTTGCCTTGCTATTTTGTAACTTTTTCTGAGTTCTTGACAAAAGCAAAGTGTTTTTTGTAACCCATTTTTAGAGAGATTATACAGATTTGCAACACCTTTTGACAGTGAAATTCAACTTGTGTTGTCTCTTCTTTTCATGTTTGTGTGTCATATTAATGCCTTCTACAGAAGTATTCAATCTTTTGCAGGTTGAAAGTTGTGTTTGAGAATTAGTTTTAGATGTGAGGAATTCATTCTCCTTTTGAGGAATTGTTATTTTTAACAATTGTTGATGCAAGGATTGTGAGTTATTGAGTTGTGCAGAGAAGCTTTTTATTATTGATTTTATTGTGTGTTGATTATCTATTAGATCTCAAAGATACTTTTTTTGGTGCATCACCCTTTAGGACTTTGATTTTATTTATGTTATCCTTCTACCTCTTTCCTCCAGCAAAAGTTTCAGTTTTAGGTAGTTTCAGGTGAGGTATCATATAGGAACCAACCTCGACTTCGAAGATTCATTCTAGTTATAGGTTACCCACAACCTTAGAGTGTTTCCATGTTCCTCAAAGTTAGTCAAGTACTTTTGGTAGCTTGATTAGGGTGCAACTTTTGAGTGATAACATTTTTTGGCATGCCCGGTGGGACACATGATTGAATTTTGTAGTCCTTTTTTACAACATCTTTGTTGTTGTTAGTGTGTACAACAATATTTTCAGCCCGAAGGAGGTTTTTAAAGAAATTACCCACTTGGTGACTTTGAGCTTTGGAAGGTAGAACCAATATATTATAGCATATGAGAAGAGTGCAAACAAGGAGCAACTCTTCATATTTTGAATATTTACAACTATCTCCACCTAGGAGAAGAGCGAGAGTAACTGAAAAGCCCAAAAAGCCATTGGTTTATACAAGAAGACCTAGGTCTACCCCTACTGCAACTAGAGTGCATTCTGCTATTTTGGTTTCTACTACCCCAGGAAGTCAAGTTTTGTAGGTTTCTATGGCACTACAAAGGAACTAGCCTTTCATTTCATTTAATCAAGGCAACCCTTTGAATCTAGCTCAACATGATGTCATTCTTGTGGCTACATTAAAATTTTTACCATATTTTATAGGTGAGGATCAAACCACCCCAGTTGAGCACATAAAATATGTAGCTAATCTTTGTGCTCTTCACCATGTTACATAAGATAATGTTGTTGTTAGGTTGTTGGCTGCGTCATTCAAAGGAAAGGCTTTGTAGTGGTTTAGAAGGCTAGCGGTAGGTTCTATCACTAATTGGGACCAGCTAGGTACTGAACTTTAGAAGTTCTTTGAAGATAAACTAGATTATTTGTCTTTGGTGGATAAACTATCCACCATTAAGAGGGCTCCCCATGAGAAAGTAACAGACTTTAACTTCCATTTTCAAAAGACGTGGGAGCAAATTCCTCAAATGGTAAGACCCTCTATTGATCACACATTTCTGTATTTTCTAAGGGGTTTCAATAGTGATATAGTGGTAATGGTACAATCCATGGGAGGTGATACACTCCTAGACACTTACGAAATAGCTGTGAGAGCTGAAAATAACCTTATACAGGCTGGAAAAATTGCCCCAAGACCTCCAATGCTAATTTTTCCAGTAGCTCCTATAGTTCAATCATTAATACCCCTGCAAGAAGCCCCTTTAGTTGTTATTCAGGTTACGCTAGCATTACCAACACCTAATACACAACCCAATAGTCAAGGGAGTGCCCTTCCACCTCAATCTACATATTTGCAAGAGATTAAGGGTGTCTTACAAATGTTTGGTAATGAAATTGTGAACATAAAAAAACAACAAAGTCAAAGTTATAAGCCATACCAGCCTTCTTATCAATCCCAATACCAGCAAAATCAGGGCAACATGCCTTTTTATTAGCCAAATAACCAAGGCCAAAGACCAAATCTTAATACGAGGCCTTATCAACCTTATAGTCCCAATGCTGCTAGCACTTCAAAGGAGTTGGTTCCCACTCAAAACAACCTAGTGCAGGATTATGAGTGATGTTTTCCATGTAATTAATAGTACAATCAAAGTACTTGCACAAATGGGGTCATAAATTAGGCCTTAATGGTTCAAAACATTCCAAATTTGCAAGATGATGGTTCAGATGAAGCTGCTTTACAACAACATGAAGGCAAACCACCAGAGACAACACTAATAAATTGGTAAGATAATGATTTTTACAACATAAATCAGATTGTTCTCTCTATTGTAGATAATAACAAAAGAAAAAAGAGGGCAATAGAGAGTGGGAAGCAAGTTGCTGGCCCATCTAATAGTGAAAGTATGCAGATTTTTCCAAAGGGTTCACCTTTAGCAACCAAAGAACAACGTACGATTCCAATACAACCTATTGTTGTTAACATTAATGCTGTTGCTACAAAGGCCCAATCTAGGTTTAGTGAAACTTCTTTTAACATTCTGGATCACATGAAGAAGATAAATGTATCTATTTCCATGTGGGATTTTTTGGGTATTCCAGGTCAAAAGGGCCTTTTGCAATAAGCTTTATTGGGTTTAAGTCTTTCTAGTAAACTTGAAAGCGAAGAGACTAAATTTGTAATAACCAATGTTGTTGTAAAATAAAATGAGCAACAATCCCTAGCAGTTAAACCCCCTCCCTTTTATGTATCTCTGATCATAGGAAAACACCTAGTCCATAATTTCATGATTGATTCAGGTGCGAGTAGCTCGGTAATGCCCAAATAGATTGTAGAAAAGTTGGGTATCAAGTACGAGAAGCTTGAAAAGGGACTTGTATAGCTAGACAAGATTGCTTTTAATACCATAGGGGTAATTAAGAATATTTATTTGACCTTGTAGGCTTGTCCAAATTTATCAATCCCGCAAGATATTTATGTCATAGAGCTACCTCCTTATTTTGCTATATGTTTGTCAAGGGATTTCATTGCCAAGATTGGGGGATACTTATCCTCTGATTGGTCACATATGTTGTTTAGAACTAGGTATGGCACCAAATTTACCATAAAATCAGAGCCTATAGCCAAAGCTCATATTCATTCTTACTCCCAAAGCCCCATTAATGCCAACTTTTTCACAAGTGAACAAGATGAGTAGCCTGAATTCCAAGAGGGTAACACTCAAACTTAGGCAATACCAGATATTCTTCTTGATGAATGGATTTTTTGAAATCAAGTAGAAAGTACATGTGAGCATCTAGGACATGCTGGTTTGGGCATGCATTTAATACATGAAGCTGATTCATTCATCCCTAACCTGGAAAAGTGTGCAAAACAACATTTTGGGCAGCAAAATAATGAAGTTTGGGAGCTATTGTTTTATGGTGCGAGGAATAAGGTTGGAGCTGGTGGAGGTTGCATGTTAGTTTCCCCAAGGAATGAGAGGTATTTTTTAGCTTTTCATTTATGTTTCAGTTGTTCAAATAACATGGTTGAGTATGAAGCCTTGATCCATGGATTGGAATGGGTAAGGGGAATTGGTATTAGTTGTTTAAAGGTGTATGGGGACAATGAGTTGATAGTTAATCAGGTGAGAAACCAAAATGTTACCAGGAATAAGTTGCTTAAATCTTACAAACACAGGGTATGGGATCTTCTTGATAGTTTTGATGCTTTTAATCTGATTTCCATACCCAGAAATCAGAATAAACATGCTGATAGACTGGCTGCTATTGGTGCTAAATTTGACGTTCCAAAAGAGATTAGTAGTGAAAGAACCAACCAGCATGTCAAGGTTATTATTAGATCTGTTGTACCCAATAATAATACACATTGGCAGGTATTTGAAAGTGACCAACAAATAGTCAATTTTTTAAGAGAGGAAGCTGAGTTCTCGCATGCCAACCTGAAGAACTTTCAGCATTAGTATGATAGCCAAATCATTCAGCTAAAAATAAAAAAAGATGCCAAAGGGTCTGGTCACCCTTGAGTCCATTTTCAATATTGATGATGAGACTAGAAGGTCAAAAGCTAGCATGCAAGTTCAACAAGGACACTATGAAGAGGTTGAGGTATTTAAGGGAAAGTTACTAAAGCTGGGTAAGGTATGCACAACAGAGGAACAACATTCATTTATTCAACTTTTTCAAGATTTTAGTGATGTTTTTGCATGGGAGTATAGTGATTTGAAGGGGTTTAATCCCCAACTTGCTGAACACACTATTGAGCTTGAACTTGATGCTAAACTATTAAGGCAGAAACATAGGCCTTTGAACCCAAAATTGGAACCACTTATGCAAAAGGAATTAAACAAGATGATTGAAAGTAGTATTATTTTTCCTATTAAACATACTTCTTGGGTCTCAAACCTTGTGCCAGTCAGGAAAAAGAGTGGCGAAATAAGGTTTTTTGTTGATTTCTGAGACTTAAATATAGCTTCATTAAAAGACTGGCATCCCTTGCCTTCTATGGAGCAGATCCTTCAAGTAGTCTCAAGATCTGAAAGATTTTCCTTGCTACATGGATATTCTGGTTACAATTAGATTTTAGTAAGGGAGGGAGACTAGTTTAAAACAACTTTTACCACCAAGTGGGGTACCATGGCATACAAAAAGATGCCCTTCGGTTTGTCCAATGATGGGGCAACCTTTCACAAAGCCATGGACATGGCTTTCGATAAGTTAATGTATAAGATTATTTTGGTTTACCTGGATGACATCATTATTTTTTCTAGGGAAGAAAAAGACCACTTAGAACACCCAAGGCATATTTTTGAAAGGTGTAGAGAGTTAGGGATATCACTTAATCCCAAGAAATGCATTTTTGCAATACATGAGGGCAG
The DNA here is from genome assembly GCA_027943335.1 of Chamaecyparis obtusa. NCBI lineage: Eukaryota > Viridiplantae > Streptophyta > Pinopsida > Cupressales > Cupressaceae > Chamaecyparis > Chamaecyparis obtusa. Next base: position 68,554 of record BSBK01008295.1, on the reverse strand, counting down.
ATTGCTTGGTTATGTGGTGTCCAAATATGGTATCATCATTGATCCTGAAAGAATAACAACAATTTTGGTTCTTCCTTTGCCAGAACAAGAAGGGATTGCAAAGTTTCATTGGCCGAATAAATTTTGTTAGAAGGTTTTTTCTAGATATTGCAGATTTGTTGAGTCCATTAACAACCATGTTACGAAAAAATATGCCTTTTAGCTAGACTAAGGATGGGAAGAGGAGTTTTGAGCTGATTAAGGAGGCACTTGCAACATCGCCTACACTTGTAAATCCTAATTTTTCTAAGGATTTTGTTTTATACGCCTATGGAGATATTGAATCTATCTCAACAATATTAGTACAATGCAATGATGAAGGCCTATAACAACCGGTGTCATTCTTCAATCAAGGTCTTAAGGACTATGAGCTCAGGTATTCATTTGTGGAAAAACATATGCTTTTTGTTATAAAAAGTTTAAGCACATGTTGTCAAATAATAGAATCATTCTAGTGGTTTCTCATCCCAGTGTAAAAGAGTTCCTTTTGAGTAAGGATTTAAGTGACAAGAGAGTTGGTTGGGTGACTAAAGTGATGGAATATGATGTAGAGATTAAGGTCACCAAGCTGATTAGGGGAAAAGGGTTATGTGAACAACTTGTTGATGCTGTAAGCAACAAAGAAAAATATGTGGAAGAGGCTATTCTAGTTTTGCAAGATGATGAACAAGCAGCTTCAACTTCTGTCACTGATTGGGTGTAGCAAATGACACATTTTCTGCAGACTGGTGAATGTCCACAGGGCTTAGATAAAGTGAAAAGAAGGTATTTTAGAATGTAGTCCATACCCTATGTCCTTCTGAATAATTTTCTATTTAAAAAGGACTTTAATGGCGTTATTTTGAGATTCATTGAGACTAATCACATAGAAAAAGTGTTGCACAAATTCCACAATGGGTCAGCTAGAGGTCACTTTTCACCTAGAGCAATAGCCCTTAAGGTATTGAAAGGTGGCTATTATTGGCCCACTTTGTTTAAAGATACACACATATGGGTTTGTATGTGCAAAGAATGCACATTGTTTACTGGTAAGAAAAGATTGGTGGTCTTACCCTTGTAGCCTATTTAGGTTGACCAAACTTTTGTCAAATGGGGGCTGGATTTTATTGGAGTTATAAATCCCCCATCCAGTGCTAGCCACAAGTGGGTCTTAACAGCTACAGATTATTTTACTAAGTGGACCAAGGCGGTGACACTTAAAGAGGCTAATGAAGGAGTTAACCTAAGTTTCTATCAAGAGCTAGTTTTTAGGTTTGGAGTTCCTGAGTCCATTATCTCAGATAATCTTTTATCTTTTTGTAATTCCCAAAAATATATCGGACAAAAACACAACAACAATTTTTTTTTGAAACACTAAATGAATGCTTGATGATGACTTGGTTACCCATTAGCCCATTGATGCGAAGCTTTGAGGTCGATAGCTCGCATGGACTAGTCACCCATCGTCACATGAGGGAATTCGAGACATGCGTAGCGCATGCCTTCGTACCCTACATGGCAAAAGACATTGGGCGATAGGAGAAGGGGTAATATAAAGGGGATTACATCTCCCTAAATACCCCGATCTAGCTTAAGGGTTAAATGGTACAACCCTAAGGATCTTGAACGTATGGATATATTTCGAAGAAGCATATGTTTAAGGGTCAATAAGGTTTAACCCTAACATTCGTAAAGGTTTAACATTTATTCAATAGAAAGATAAGTTTCAGATATGACCATTTAAATTAAAATTCTAGCTAATACATTTATAACTATGTTCTCCCACTTAAAATAAGAACTAATAAAATTAATGATTTCAATGAATCTTTCAAATATTATCCTTATTAATTTATTTAAAAGCCTAGTTACATAATTAGTTTTTTAATCATGCTAGACTAATGGAAAAGTTATGACGTCGTAATTTTCTAAACAATTCACAAACGTAAATTAACAACTAAAAATGTACAAAAAGTACCTTTTTTTTAAAAAAAAAAAATAATTTAATAATTTAAAACTTTCCTTAAGCCATTTTTACTAACTAAAATAATGACGATATTAAATCAACATTAATTTAACAAAATATTTTCTCTACTATAATGCGTATGATAAAACATCATCTTGTTCATAACAACAAAAAGGATAAATTAAGAATTCCTTGAGCCATTATTATTAACTAAAATAATGGCATTATTAGATGAACATTAAATAACAAATTATTTACTCAATTATAGTGAGTTTAATAAAACATCATAACTCTATAACTAAAAAAAAATCAATCATAGTTCATTTATATATTTATTTTTATAAAATACATCTATTGAAGAATTCATATTTAAAGGCATCAAGCTTATTTAACCATTTCTAAAAAAAGAAATTTCATGAACATACATTAGACAATATAATCTTTTTAAAAAAAACCAAAAACTACTAAATTAAGGATTTAAGGAAAATCCAATGCATCATTAATTTATTGATTAAATATGAAATTCAAATTAATTTTTGGAATCATAGTGTTTATAAATTAATAGCATGTTCAATTTAAGAATACATTTATTGGCACCCAAACACTAATTCAAAATTAGGGTTAGGCCATTTAAAACATGATAACTAAACCCTAATATCATTCTTTGTTTTCTTTGTGTGTGTGTGTGTGTGCAGGTAATTTTTCAGAGAGAGCAAAGAAATGGAGTTAAATTTCTCTGCTTGTGTGTCCTCAACAGAGTAGCAACCATCATCTAATATTTTGTTGATTTGGGTATATTCATACCACAGATTGAATTTATTTTATTCCATATACCCATGTCTTCTTATTTTTTTTATTTTTTTGGGGTAGCTTAGGGTTTTATTAAGCTTTCAATCCCTGATCTAAGATTGATATGAAAACCCTGTTTATGGATCTGTGGGTTCCTTGTACAAATTTCATTTGTTTTTTTTGTTTTTTTTTAAATTAATAGGATTATATATATATATAGAAGCCGGGTCTTTGTCGTGAGTAGAAGAACCTCGGCCTAGTACACAGGGCGGTAGTGGTAGATGAGGCTCCACCTAGAGGCACTGCGATGTAGCACCACCGTGGGTGCTACATTGCAGCACCACTGATGGTGCTGCAATGCAGCACCCCTAAGGGTGTTGCATTACATCACCACCATGGTGATGCCGTGCAGCACCGCTGGTGCCCGCGGGTGGCATGGCCCCGCGTAAGGAAAGAGGGTAGGGGGCAGGGTTTCTTCCCTCCCCCATATAATTTTTTAAATATTTTTTTAAAATTCTTTTTTTTTAATAAAAAAATATTTTATAATTATTAAATTCATTTTTCTTACATATTTTTTTTTTAAAAATTACACAAACAAAAAAGTTATAATATATGATGTATATTATATATATATATTATATGTTAATATATATATATATATATATATATATATATATATATATATATATATATATATATATATATATATATATATATATATATATATATATATATATATATATATATATATATATATATATATATATATATATATATATATATATATATATATATATATATATATATATATATATATATATATATATATATATATATATATATATATATATATATATATATATATATATATATATATATATATATATATATATTATATATATATATATATATATATATTTATTTATTTATTTATAATATTATATATATAATGCATATATATACATACTTAAATAATCAGAACATTTGTTTGTTAGGAATAATATAATTTATTATTACAAGTACAATATTATATTTTTCATAATTATTTTCATAAACTTATTCATTTAGAATTACATAAGAAAGTTTTGTACATACATCTTGTTACCATATGGAAATGTACATTTTTTTTTCATTCTGTAAATTAAATGTTTACTTACATAATCATGTTCCTCTCTAATATATTCTCCCATTGACTATTTATTAAACAACTTCAATATTGTTCTAATTGTTCATTTATATAAACAATGACAAGTGAATGTCTGTACATGTAAGTAATTAAATACATTTTTCTATAAAACAACAGTTCTAATTTAATTCCTTTTTGGGAAATTTTTTGCAACTCTAAGAACAGTTTATTTTCTTGCACAAGTTTCTGCATTTAATAGAGCAAAGGATTGTACAATAGTTTTACAGACATTTTTTTTTAAAAAGAAAACTTTTGAATTAATAAACACAAAATAATCTCATAGTAATTTCTTCTTAGAAAAACAATACTGGATTATCACAGAAATTTTGCAGGTATAATTAATTAGGAATAATTCTGTCTTTTTTAAATTTCATTTTAACATCTTCAACATTGCAGGAATAATTTTTTTACATCTAACAGATTAATCAACATTGTCTACCTAGCAAGATATTTCATCATCTTATTAACATTTACTCTGCATAAATTTTAAACATTTAACACTTTATCAAACTTTCATATTTTCACAAATTACAGAATTAACCTAACACTATTTTACCTTAAACAAAGACTAAATTAAACCTTGTGTACAGTTTTACCAACTATACAGTTTTCTCTCATCAACAAAGTGTATTCATACAAATGAATCAAAATGATTAAATTACAAATAGAATTATCATGTATTCATTTCTTTAATTTTTCTCAACCTTAACTTTGAAACTTTAGGCTTTAACTTGAACTTGAACTTCAATCCATGCAACAATCTTGCAACAACAAAAAAAACTTTTACTACATGGTCATGGAGGCTCACCTCCCAGCCTAGGTCATTTCATGGCCACCCCTGAGCTAGGGGAAACAAGAATAGGATGGGTTACAAACATACATCACATACATAAACATTCAACCACAATGGAAACAAATCATGCACAAATAACTCCCTTCCCAAGCTTGCACAAATGATTCCAAAATTGGATCCATAGATGGGTGAAGGTGGAAACTTCTCATATGGAGACACCTATCTTATACCAAAACAAGAATTTCAATATTACTCACATGCCTTCACAAGGCCCTTCCAAACATACAACTCAACTCCATGAGCATCAACACAACCCTTATGACCCCAAACAAACATAAGAAGGCCCTCAAAGATGCCCATACATCCAAGTTCTCATACATAAATAATTCCCAACTAGGCCCTTCACCCCAAGTCCTCCTCAAATCCTTCCAAGGATGAGGAGTAAACTTGCACACCCATAAACATGAAGCAAAATAAGAAGAAAAAACAAGATTAAAGTCATAAACTCACAATGAAACTACTCAATACAAGATTCACACACAAGGTACTACAATTTACAAAATTCACACAAGTACATCTTCTTATTGCAACTACACAACAATTACATGATAGAGCCACCAACCTTTGTCCTAAGCAATGAAAAATTGGAAGGTTGAAGAAGAGCTTCCCTTGATTCCTAGCTTGCTTCCCTTCTCCAATCTACTAGCAAATCTCTCTCTAGTCCTCCTCTCACTCCACAAATCTAGCATAGACAAGATGATGAAGTGTCTAATCCCTAAGATTCTATCTCCTAAAGACACTCAAAATATTCTTCTCGCATTCCCTCTTCCCAAAACAAATTAGGTTTCTAGATACTAGATAAAATAACACTTGCTTTTGCTAAAGAAATGGGATGAAATTCAACACATGAGAAAGTGAGGCAACCTAGAGAACATTACCATTTTCATCATTACCAAAGATGGCCCATTTAGAGAGACAAAATGGAGGCCTAGGAAAGTGGAAATGGTAGAAATAGGCCTCCTAACCCAAGTACTAGACTTGGGGAACTAAAAACCAACATTAACTACACCCTAGGACTCCACCTAGCCCCTCAAAAACCCTAGTTAAACTTGCATCCGAAAATAGAATATTGATAACATAAATCTTGGTTCCCTAAACCACCTACCTAGCCTAGGGATACACAAGACCAATCTAACGAAAGGGTGGGGTCTATATGCCACTCAAGCATGCCATCTCATCACAATGGTGTCAAGTGACACATCACAAAAGTACACATCACATAACACACTTGGCATGCTTAGTGGACAAATTATATTTATATTTTCACAAAATGAAATTTACTCTTAAACATACATTTACAAACATTATCAACCACATACACCCATGCATCACATTTACGAATAAAATCATGTTACAACGAGGTTGTTCTCATCTTAGAGGCGACCTTGGTTTCAAACTAATTTCACTTAGATCCATTCTTGTTTCCCCAAATTTACAACCATGACCATATTCATGTATACTCGATTCCAATGTCAGTACCTCATAAAATATTTGCATCAATAATCATTCCGAAAATGAAATAATAACATCTAAACTTGACAAATATAAATAACTGCATTTCATGAATCATTATATAATCCACATTATACCCTAATTCTTCAAGCATCGAAATATCAATTCAATTTTCACATAAGTATGTAATCCTAAGTTAATCATTGAACCATGATGCCATCATCATTTACTATTCTATAAGATGACGTAACAAATGTAGAATACAAAATTCATATATCATATATAAGCATGGAACCAAAATGAGCATATAAAGAGTACGACTAACATCATCATCATATAAATCTATAACAATCATCTCATAAGGTCTAATGATAGAAAATTGTAATCCAAAATAGGTCAAATGTCTCTAATCAATGTATCATCTAGATGAATCGAATGTCAAAACAACTATTGAGCTAAGATGGGTCGGGATAGGACCTCACATCCTCCCCCCCTAGGCATAAAATTCCTCATGGAGTTCATCAAATAGATGGGGGTACTGATCTCTCATTTGTGTTGTGTCCTCCTAAGATGTTGTGACCTCATCATAGCAATCCCACTGGACCCTAACTTGGTCTAGCTCTCGACCTCAAAGGGCCAAGGTCCTACGAGCTAGAATACGTATTAGCTCCAAAGCCATCTATTCATCTGACTCCACCTGTAAAGCATGCCAATCAATAATGTGAGACTCATCATATATATACTTCCTCAAAACAGTCACACGAAAGACATCATGGATGCACGATAGGCTAGGTGGAAAAGCTAAATGGTATGCTACTGGGCCTATCCTCTCCAAAATCTCAAAAGGTCCAACAAAGCGAGGGGCCATCTTAGAACCCTTTCCAAAATGGATTGGGCTCTTATGCGACCACACTCTCAAAAAGACTCTGTCCCCAATTAGATACTCTTTGTCAATCCTCCCAGCATCTACATACTTCTTCTGTCGATCCTGGGCCTCTCTAAGACGCTACCTGATTAGATCTACCTACTGATCCATTTGTCTGACCAACTCTAGACCAATAGAAACTATGTCCTCAATCCTATCCCAGCTCAACAACGTCCTGCAAGGTCTACCCTACAAGGCTTGATATGGAGGCATACCCAATGATGAATGATGCCCATTATTATAAGAAAACTCAGCTAAATGTAGGTACTCCTCCCACCTAACCTGATGATCCATCACATACATGCATAGCATGTCTTCTAACACTTGATTACCCTCTCAGTCTAACCATCTATCTCTGGGTGATATGTTGTGCTGAAATTGAGCCTCGTGCCCAAAGTGATTTGAAGCTCTCTCCAAAAAGAGGATGTAAAGAGTGCGTCTCTATTTGATATGATCGTGCAAGGAATGCCATGAAGTTTGACAACATCCCTCAAAAATACCTGTGCCACTGTAGTTGCTGTGAAAGTAGTACGTATGGATGAGAAGTGGGCTACCTTAGTCAGCCTATCCACTGTCACCATAATGGCATCGTGGCAATGAGATGACATAGGAAGACCAACTATAAAATCCATGGATAGAATGTCTCACTTCCACTCCAGTATCTTGTGTGGCTGAAGAAGTCCACCTGGATGATGGTGCTCCACCTTAACCCGCTGACACTCCAAGCATCTAGCCACTATTTCAGCAATGTGTGTCCTCATACCCGACCAATGATAAAGCTATCTCAAATCTGCATGTAACTTCTTGACTCTATGGTGCGCTACATAAGGTGCTCTATGAGCCTCAAGGATGATGAAATCACGTAGCCCACCAGAAGAAGGTACATAAATACATCCTCTATGGAAAAGAAGGCCATCAAACTCTAGGGTATAATCTGTGAATTTCCCCTCCAGGGGTCTCTGAGCCTGAACCATCTGTCTAACCTCTAAATAGAAGACATCCTCCTATAAGTGCTGCAATATGCACCCTCTCAAATCTATGCTAGTAGTCATAGCTGAGAGCTCATGACGTCTCCTACTCAAGGAATCTACTACCACATTCTCCTTACCCTTGATGTAGTGAACATCAAAATCATACTCGCATAGAAACTCCATCCATCTCCTCTATCTAGCATTGAGATTCAGCTGAGTGAATCTGTACTGAAGACTCTGATGATCTGAGTGAAGCTCAAATCTGTGGCCCAATAAGAAATGTCGCCATCTCATCAAAGCATGCACCACTACTACTAGCTCAAGGTCATGGGTAGGATAGTTAAGCTCATGAGTCTTGAGCTTCTTGGACTCGTAGGCAATAGCCCGACCATCCTACATCAATACTACCCCAATCCCATCTAAAGATGCATCTGTGCACACCACAAAATCTACTGAAGGATCAAGTACCAAAAGTATAGGTGCACTAGTAAGTGCTCTCTTGAGCTCCTAAAAAGATCTCTCGCACCTCTCTGTCCACTCAAACTTCTTCCCCTTTCTCTGAAGGGAAGTGATGGGATGGGCCACTCTAGAGAATCCCTCAAAAAATTGTCAATAATATCTTGCAAGGCCCATGAAGCTCCTCACTTTTGTCACACTAGTAGGTGCAGGACAATCCATAATTGCCCTAATCTTAGATGGGTCAAATGAGATCCCATCTCCTGATATCACATGGCCTAAATAGTGAACCTTTGTCCTGAAGAATGCACACTTTGACAAGCTGTCATATAACTAATTATCTCTCAAACACTGTAAAACCTACCTCAAATGATCCTCATGCTCATGCTCATCTCAGGAGTATATCAATATATCATCCAAAAATATCACCAAAAATCTGTCAAGAAATGAACAAAATACTCCATTCATGAGACTCATGAATATAGCTGGAGCATTCATGAGTCCAAAAGGTACCACAGTGAACTCATAGTGTCTATATCATGTGCGGAAGGTAGTCTTATGGATGTCACTATCCATGATCCTCAGCTGATGATACCCTGACTTCAAGTCTATCTTCAAGAACACTCAAGCTCCATGAAGCTGATCAAATAATTCATCAATCCTAGGAAGGGGATACCGATTCTTGATGGTCACCTTGTTTAGCTATCGGTAATCCATGCATAACCTAAGAAATCTATCCTTATTAATGAAGATGACAGGTGCACCCCATGGAAATACACTAGGACAAATGTGCCCTTTCTCCAAGAGCTCCTCTAACTGAATCTTGAGCTCACCGAGCTCGTGTGTAGTCATCCTATAGGGTGCTCTAGAAACGAGCTCTGCTCCTAGCACAAGATCTATATGAAAGTCCACTGCTCTAGGTGGTGGAATACCAAGTAACTATGAAGGAAATACATTAGAAAACTCCTGTAGAATAGGGTGGTCATCAAGAGAAGTCTCCTTATCTACCTCCTCCTCTCTGTCACTAATAGTGATAGCATATAACTAACATCCCTTCCGCATGCACCGCTTAAGCTGCATAGCGGAGATCATACGAAGGGATACTGGTCTCTGAACTCCTGTAATAAATGAGGTCACCCCATCATCATCTAAACACTCTACTGTCTTCTATTTGCAATCCATCTTGGCTCTGTGGGAATAGAGCCAATCCATGCTGAGAATGACATCATAGGATCCAAGTGGTGTGAAATGAAGGTTAACTAAGGTGGTAAAGTCCCTAATTTGCATCTGGCAACCTCTCACCATGGAACTAACAGATACCCTAGCTCCTAAGGCTAACTCAACCTCCCAATTAACATCCTACCTAGCTGCCACTAGCTTGCATCGCTCCACTATAAAAGGTGAAATAAAAGAGTTAGTAGCTCCAAAATAAAAAAGGATAGAAACACTACTACCTCTGATCATGCCTGCAGCCTCAATGACTATGGCTTGGTGCTCAACCTAGTAGTTATCAACTGTTGCAAATACTTTCTGTGCTCTGCCCATGTCTCCTATAGTAGGCTTAGAAGTTGCTGCCGACTAGACGGCCTGTAGGACAATCCCTAGCTATGTGCCCCATGGCACCACATGTGTAGCATGGTCCTCTAGCATGTAGTTGTATCCCCTAAGGCCTAGACTATTGTTGTCCTCCTATAGCACTAAACCCACTAAATCCACCTCTAGATGCTTGAGACTATCCCCTTTGATCTCGTCAAGATCCCTATGAGTGCCACTGCTTGGGCTTTGAGCTTCGCTGTCCCTGAGAGGATTTTTGTTTCTGGTTTTGCTGAGACTGTTGTGGCTGATGTTGCTGCTGTTGAGGTGCCCTAGATGATCCTGATGAGTTCTTTTGGTTTCCCTTCCAATAAGACTTTTGGAAACTAGAAGACTAAGATGTGCCATTCTAGTTCTGTGACCGGTCTTGGGCGTCGCGAGACCTATTATGGATCTCCTCAGCGATCATGGCCCTCTCAATTATATCACGTAAATCTCTCAAGGGGATCATTCGTACTCTGTCAGCTATGGCACAGTTCAAACCCTTGATAAAGTGGTTGACCTGGTGTTTCTCATCCTTCATGTAGTCCACATAAGGAAGGAGTTCAAGAAACTTGTTCTCATATTGGGCCACTGACAAGCCTCTTTGCTGCAAGTCATGAAACTTGTCGATGCGAAGTTGTTTGAAATGCTTTCACATATATCAGGCTTAGAATCTCTCCAAGAAGATCTCCCATGAGAGAGAGTCCATGGTAAGATGACTCTTAACCTCCTCTTGCTTCCACAAAGTGGAAGCATTCCCTCTTAGCATGTGTACTGCAAAACGTGCCTTAAGGTTGCTCTTATAGGAACGTAACCCAAAGCAATGCTCGAGGCTTCAAAGCCAAGCCTCTGCCTCCGTCCCAGCCATGGACCCCAAAAAGGGTGGTGGATGTAGTCTAATAAGGTCTTTGATCAGGTCCCCTATGTCACGAGGTACTCTCGACACTAACCCTGGTGGCGGCTCTGGCATGTGCACCGACTCGCCCTCATGGAATGCCTGCTCTGCTACTCGTCTAGGAGGGGGACTCCTACTCCGCTCTCGGATCCTAGCCTGCTAGCCTCCCCAAGGTAATATGTCCATAATAATACTGGCTAGATTCTGTAATGCATTAAGGATATCCTGATTGGGATTAGGTGGTGGTGAAGGAGGGGGCCTCTACTCGTCACCTAGTCCCTCAGCTGCTCTCTCATCTCCCTCTACTGTAACACAGCCGCCTCTTGATCTCCGCCCACGTCGGTGAGCACTATGTGTGACTGGAGGCATCCTACACTAAGGACAAAACAATAGTAAGTTTGGCAAACATAATGGATTTAAAGGTTCCTAGAGTAGAAACTGCGCTCTAATACCAGAATGTAATGCCCAAAAAAATATCAAACAAAAACACAACAATAATTTTTTTTTTTGAAACACTAAATGAACGCTTGATGACAACTTGGTCACCCATTAGCCCATTGATGCAAAGCTTTGAGGTCGATAGCTTGCATGGACTAGTCACCCATCGTCACATGAGGGAATTCGAGACATGCGCTGGCATGCCTTCGTACCCTACATGGCAGAAGACATTGGGCGACAAGAGAAGGGGTAATATAAAGGGGATTACATCTCCCTAAATACCCCGATCTAGCTTAAGGGTTAAATGGTACAACCCTAAGGATCTTGAACGTATGTATATATTCTAAAGAAGGATATGTTTGAGGGTCAATAAGCTTTAACCCTAACATTCGTAAAGGTTTAACATTTATTCAATAGAAAAATAAGTTTGAGATATGACCATTTAAATTAAAATTATAGCTAATACATTTATAACTATGTTCTCCCACTTAAAATAAGAAATAATAAAATTAATGATTTCAATGAATCTTTCAAATATTATCCTTATTAATTTATTTAAAAGCCTAGTTACATAATTAGTTTTTTTATCATGCTAGACTAATGGAAAAGTTATGATATCGTAATTTTCTAAACAATTCACAAACGTAAATTAACAACTAAAAATGTACAAAAAGTACTTGTTTTTTTAAAAAATAAATAAGAAAAGTAAATAATTTAAAATTTTCCTTAAGCCATTTTTACTAACTAAAATAATGACAATATTAAATCAACATTAATTTAATAAAATATTTTCTCTACTATAACGAGTATGATAAAACATCATCTTGTTCATAACAATAAAAATGATAAATTAAGAATTCCTTGAGCCATTATTATTAACTAAAATAATGACGTTATTAGATGAACATTAAATAACAAATTATTTACTCAATTATAGTGAGTTTAATAAAACATCATAACTCTATAACTCTAAAAAAATCAATCATAGTTCATTTATATATTTATTTTTATAAAATATGTCTATTCAAGAATTCATATTTAAAGGCGTCAAGCTTATTTAGCCATTTCTTAAAAAAAAAATTTCATGAACATACATTAAACAATATAATCTTTAAAAAAAAACCAAAAACTACTAAATTAAGGATTTACGGAAAATCCAATGCATCATTAATTTATTGATTAAATATGAAATTCAAATTAATTTTTGGAATCATAGTGTTTATAAATTAATAGCATGTTCAATTTAAGAATACATTTATTGGCACCCAAACCCTAATTCAAAATTAGGGTTGGGCCATTTAAAATATGATAACTAAACCCTAATATAATTCTTTGTTTTCTTTGTGTGTGTGTGTGTACAAGTAATTTTTCAGAGAGAGCAAAGAAATGGAGTTAAATTTCTCTGTTTGAGTGTCCTCAATAGAGTAGCAACCATCATCTAATATTTTGTTGATCTGGGTATATTCATACCACAGATTGAATTTATTTTATTCCATATACCCATGTCTTTTTTTCTTTTTTTTTGGTATCTTAGGGTTTTATTAAGCTCTCAATCCCTGATCTAATTAAGATTGATATGAAAACCCTGTTTATGAATCTGTGGGTTCTTTGTACAAATTTCATTTGGTTTTTTATTTTATTTTAAAATTAATATGATTATATATATATATATTAGAAGCCGGGTCTTTGTCGTGAGCAGAAGAACCTCAGCCTAGTACACAGGGTGGCGATGGCAGATGAGGCTCCACCTGGTGGTGTTGCGATGCAACACCACCACGGGTGCTACATTGGAGCACCACCAATGGTGCTGCAATGCAGCACCCCTAAGGGTGTTGCATTGTAGCTACACCACGGCACTGCCGTGCAGCACCGCTGGTGCCCGTGGGTGGCATGCCCCCACGTAAGGAAAGAGGGTAGGGGGAAGGGTTTTGTCCCTCCCCCATATAATTTTTTTAATATTTTTTTTTAATTCTTTTTTTTTTAAATACAATATATTTTATAATTATAAAATTTGTTTTTCTTACATATTTTTTATAAAAAAATACACAAACAAAAAATGTTATAATCAGATAATTTGTTTTTTAGGAATAATATAATTTATTATTACAAGCACAATATTATATTTTTCATAATTATTTTCATAAACTTATTCATTTAGAATTACATAAGAAAGTTTTGTACATACATCTTGTTACCATATGGAAATATACATTTTTTTTTCATTCTATAAATTAAATGTTTACTTACATAATCATGTTCCTCTCTAATATATTCTCCCATTGACTGTTTATTAAATAACTTCAATATTGTTCTAATTGTTCATTTATATAAACAATGACAAGTGAATGTCTGTACATGTAAGTAATTAAATACATTTTTTTGTAAAACAACAGTTCTAATTTAATTTCTTTTTGGGAAATTTTCTACAACTCTAAGAACAATTTATTTTCATGCACAAGTTTCTGCATTTAATAGAGCAAAGGATTGTACAACAGTTTTACAGACATTTTTTTTTAAAAAGAAAACTTTTGAATTAATAAACACAGAACAACCTCATAGTAATTTCTTCTCAGAAAAACAATACTGGATTATCACAGAAATTTTGCAAGTATAATTAATTAGGAATAATTCTGTCTTTTTTAAATTTCATTTTAACATCTTCAACATTGCAAGAATAAAAAAATTACATCTAACAGATTAATCAACATTGTCTACCTAACAAGATATTTCATCATCTTATTAACATTTACTCTGCATAATTTTAAACATTTAACACTTTATCAAACTTTCATATTTTCACAAATTACAGAATTAACCTAACACTATTTTACCTTAAACAAAGACTAAATTAAACCTTGTGTACAGTTTTACCAACTATACAGTTTTCTCTCATCAACAAAGTGTATTCATACAAATGAATCAAAATGATTAAATTACAAATAGAATTATCTTGTATTCATTTCTTTAATTTTTCTTAACCTTAACTTTGAAACTTTAGGCTTTAACTTGAACTTCAAGTTCAATCCATGCAACAATCCTGCAACAAAAAAAAAACTTTTACCACATGGCCATGGAGGCTCACCTCCCAGCCTAGGCCATTTCATGGCCACCCCTGAGCTAGGGGAAACAAGAATAGGATGGGTTACAAACATACATCACATAGATAAACATTCAACCATAATGGAAACAAATCATGCATAAATAACTCCCTTCCCAAGCTTGCACAAAGGATTCCAAAATTGGATCCATAGATGGATGAAGGTGGAAACTTCTCATATGGAGACACCTATCTTATACCAAAACAAGAATTTCAATATTACTCACATGCCTTCACAAGGCCCTTCCAGACATACAACTCAACCCCATGAGCATCAACACAACCCTTATGACCCCCAAACAAACATAAGAAGGCCCTCAAGGATGCCCATACATCCAAGTTCTCATACATAAAGAATTCCCAACTAGGCCCTTCACCCCAAGTCCTCCTCAAATCCTTCCAAGGATGAGGAGTAAACTTGCACACCCATAAACATGAAGCAAAATAAGATTAAAGTCATAAACTCACAATGAAACTACTCAATACAAGATTCACACACAAGGTACTACAATTTACAAAATTCACACAAGTAAATCTTCTCATTGCAACTGCACAACAATTACATGATAGAGCCACCAACCTTTGTCCTAAGCAATGAAAAATTGGAAGGTTGAAGAAGAGCTTCCCTTGATTCCTAGCTTGCTTCCCTTCTCCAATCTACTAGCAAATCTCTCTCTAGTCCTCCTCTCACTCCACAAATCTAGCATAGACAAGATGATGAAGTGTCTAATCCCTAAGATTCTATCTCCTAAAGACACTCAAAATATTCTTCTCGCATTCCCTCTTCCCAAAACAAATTAGGTTTCTAGATACTAGATAAAATAACACTTGCTTTTGCTAAAGAAATGGGATGAAATTCAACACATGAGAAAGTGAGGCAACCTAGAGAACATTACCATTTTCATCATTACCAAAGATGGCCCATTTAGAGAGACAAAATGGAGGCCTAGGAAAGTGGAAATGGTAGAAATAGGCCTCCTAACCCAAGTACTAGACTTGGGGAACTAAAAACCAACCTTAACTACACCCTAGGACTCCACCTAGCCCCTCAAAAACCCTAGTTAAACTTGCATCCGAAAATAGAATATTGATAACATAAATCTTGGTTCCCTAAACCACCTACCTAGCCTAGGGATACACAAGACCAATCTAAGGAAAGGGTGGGGTCTATATGCCACTCAAGCATGCCATCTCATCACAATGGTGTCAAGTGACACATCACAAAAGTACACATCACATAACACACTTGGCATGCTTAGTGGACAAATTACATTTATATTTTCACAAAATAAAATTTACTCTTAAACATACATTTACAAACATTATCAACCACATACACACATGCATCACATTTACGAATAAAATCACGTTACAATGAGGTCATTCTCTTCTTAGAGGTGACCTTGGTTTCAAACTGATTGCACTTAGATCCATTCTTGTTTCCCCAAATTTACAACCATGGCCATATTCCTGCACACTCGATTCTGATGTCAGTACCTCATAAAATCTTTGCATTAATAATAATTCTTAAAATGAAATAATAACATCTAAACTTGACAAATATAAATAACTGCATTTCATGAATCATTATATAATCCACATTATACCCTACTTCTTCAAGCATCGAAATATCAATTCAATTTTCACATAAGCATGCAATCCTAAGTTAATCATTGAACCATGATACCATCAACATTTACTATTTTGTAAGATGGCGTAAAAAATGCAGAATATAGAATTCATATATCATATATAAGCATGGAACCAAAATGAGCATATAAAGAGTACGACTAACATCATCATCATATAAATCTATAACAATCATCTCATAAGGTCTAATGATAGAAAATCGTAATCCAAAATAGGTCAAATGTCTCTAATCAATGTATCATCCAGATGAATCGAATGTCAAAACAATTGTCAAGCTAAGATGGTTCGAGATAGGACCTCACACTTTTTTTGGTTTTAAGATTTTTGATTGGGCTGTAAGAAATAGAATTTATCTAAACACATCTTCCAATTATTATCTACAAGGCAATGGCCAAGAGGAATCCACTAATAAGAATATGATCAGAGTTATTAAAAGGACCCTGGAAGGTAATCAACGAGCCTGGCATACCCAACTAAAATTAGCTTTGTGGGCTGATTGAATCACTCAAAAAAGGTCAACTAGGTAGTCACCATTCAAACTTGTTTACGGAAAGGAAGCTAGGTTACCCATTTCTTTAGAGCTTACAACTCTTGACTTGGCCAATCAACTTGATATGTTGGAGGAAGAACCAATGACCGTAAGGTTGGATAAGATTTTTGAGTTAGAAGAAACAAGGTCTGAGGCTTTGAGGAAGATGGAACACCATCAAGTACAAATGAAGAGATCTTTTGACAAGAGGGCGTCTCTAAGAGTTTTTTAGCAAGGTGACATAGTACTAAAATAGGACATGCTCAAAAGAAAACCTGGAAAGCATTCCAAGTTTCATGCATTTTGGAACGGGCCTTATATTATCTCAAAATATAAACAACATAATGCTTTTCAACTATCAAGGTTGGATGGCAACATGGAGTGAATCCCAGTAAATGAGATTCACCTCAAGCATTGTTTTTGAGGTAGGATCTATCCTTGTACATACTAGAACTATTTGTAGCTGGTAAATAAGTGTTGTGACACATTTAATTTCTTACAATTTTCATTTCCCTAAGTGTTGGTTGCACATTTTAGTTAGTTGTTTTTTAGAGAAGCAAACATATGTAATAGCTTACATTACATGAGATAGGCATCCATCATATGAAAGAGTGGATACATATGTTCACTGTCGCACATCATACATCCCTCCCTCATGGAATCTAATTTACTACAATAATTTTCTAGAAGGTGTACTTCCATTTTAGCCTCTTTTAATCCATTCAATAGACACATATCATTCATGGTAGTGAGTTTGTTAGTCCACTACCTTAAACCATATATATGTACTAGATGTGATAGAAGAGGTTGATGTTCAGAAGTGAGTTGCGACAGAAAAAGGTGTGTTTTTATGAGATTTTGTGTTTCAAGTGACTATGTACCCAATGGACAAGTTTAGGCTACTGGTCATAATGTCTAGCAGGTAGACATATAGCAGATGTCGCCAAAAATGTTACTGATTTTCGATATCAAGATCAATCAAATGAGATATCATGTTTTAAAATTATTTGAAGTTGCATTTTGTTTCTACTGAAATACATGCATATGCAAAAGGAGATTGAATGTTTTGAGAAAAGTGATCTTTATTGACAACATAAGTGAACCATGTCTCACACAAGTCGTGAGACTAAACCTTATGATACAAATGAAAAGCAAAGCTATACATTTAAAAGATGCTAAAAGTAAAGGCACAAATAGTGTAGGGTGACTCGTCATTGTCTGGATGATGAGTCCAACTTGTGTTGCTTTGCCTTGTCTTTATTTCTCCTGCTTGTCTTGCATCCAGACACATAACAACTTGTTGTTCCATTCCTACATGTGAGAGATAGAAATGATGTTAGATCTCATAGATCTAAGCAATGACACATCATCATTCACTATGAATGCCCACATCTACAAATTTATAAGTTTGTTCCCTACATGCATCATAAGGGCTAGCCTATCACAGATGTTTGAGAAAGCAAGATATATCAAAGCAAAAAATCCATGTCATCTTTTTTATAACTAGTTTATTTCATGTACAGTTATAGATGTCTATCCTATAGCACATGGAGTTAAATGTGGCTCCCACAAGGGTAGAGCCCAGGGTGCTACATGATAGCAAATCAACTAAATTAAGAAAGTGGCATCAAGCTGGTATACAACAAAATAAAGTAGAAATACAGTCCATTTATTGAGTACAATGTTGTTGGTGTTTCAAAAGAGTTGTCGTAAAATCAATATTTAATATTTCAATACAATAATGAGCTTAAAATAATAAAAATACATGCTACTACGGGAATCAAATAAACTCATGCAATAATCAGTAGTGCAATGAAAACACAGATAATGTTCAAATAAGGAGCAGAGATGCATAACGTTCTTCAAAGGTCAAAATGATACACTATGACATCAAATTATGCATTTGATTAGTAAATGAAAGGTTTAGATATAAAGAAAAATCAGTTTTAAGATCATGCACATGTATGTTTTCAGCCGCATTTAATAGATGACTTGATATCCTATAGTGCGGAGCAACATAACTTCAAGGTACAAATGCCAACATTAATAACCAAAGAGGGTATTATGTTATCAAAGTTAATTCAAAAGCTTCAGATGTATAACTCTTTAACATCACGACAACCTTGAATATGAGATACATAAAGAGGTAGTATCATACCAATGACAATGGTATCTAGTTAAGGTTAGGACAGTCACGTAGGTACAAACAATATCATAAAGAGGTAAACCAATATGATGCAATGAAGGCAATCATTGTCATAAGATAATATAAAGTTTCTACACCCAGTGATGTTCCATATATAATTAAAGACAAAGTTAAATGTCTCAAAATAGAGGAATACAGTAGCAAAATAGCAGAGCAATTATAAGTCATGAAGATAAACAAGATGCCATAGGAACACTGATATGTAAGTGTTCACATTATATAGCTTGAAACTTGTCTTCAAGAGAGTCCATGTTATTAAGTAGAGAGAAGTCAAGTTTTGATAATCACAACACAACAAACGATGAAATAATGTTCCAATGTAATAGCAAGAAAGCATAGATCTATGCTTTCATGGCAAGTAACCCTCCCCATGGATGTGAAAAATACAATAACATGTAATAGCAGTAGTTTCCAAGGTGTAGATATGAACATGTTTGAAAGGAGCAAAAAAGGGAAAAAGGGCAGTCATATAAGGCCTTAGTAGAAATGAAGAATATAGAATGAAACATACATGGAAATCACTACTCAAAGAAGATAAATAGTCAAAAGACTTCCAATTTTGTAGTAAACTATGGCGGCTCACAAGAGACTTACCAAATTGGAACTGATTATGAACGTGAGAACAAAACACTTGTTATTGCTTTATTTTATGTGAGTGACATACAAAGTGGGGAGTAAGCAATGCTGGAGATTTTCTGGATAATTCTGTAAATAATTTCACACTATCTAGTCCATGAATGTTTTACAAATGACAATGGTAGTGCTGGAAAGGAAACATGCCCATACTTTCTTAAAGGTGCATTTGTTGAGATACACAAACCAGATAATAGCAGCTTAAAGGCAGTGATAAAACTCATGGCCTACATGCAAGTAAAGATGCCAGATCAAGCTTCAAGTGTGTAGAAGGTTTTCAATTAATATATGCGGCCAAAATCACAGTAATATGCTTCAAATATTGTACAAATGCTCATGGCCATGCAAGGAAAACCATAGAGATCAACATTTTTTTTGCCATATTTGTGAATGCCATATCTAAATAAAAGAAAATATAGAGATCTCAAAGTACAAAGAAGATGAAATGCCTAGAAAATAAAAGCTTCAACCCATTTTTAGAAAAGAAGTCTTTATTTATGTTGTGAAGTTTTAGATTTACCAAAAATAAAAGAAGTGCATTTCCAGATTTTAAAGCCATTTGTGAAGTACATAAGAATACATGAAAGATGAAGGAAGCTTACAATAATCCTCCAAAGTCTGCAACAAATGGCTCGAAATCTCCATGAAATCCTCAAGAGAGCTTCACAAAAGAACTTCAAGGGAGGCTCTAAAAAAAAATTGCAGATAAAAGCATTTCAAATAGCTCCAATAAAATCGCAATCAAACCCTCTTATTCCTCATGGCGGATGCAACTCCTCTTTCATTTCCAGCAAAGTGAAAAATGCAAAGTGTGAAAAATGAAAGCATTTTAGGGTTCAAAATGCCCTTATTCCCTTTGTTACGTGCTAAGGAGAAAGGCTTTTAGGCTTCTTTTATTTATTTTTATTTTTTCCTCCCCAAGCAATGATTCACACCATATATTTTATGGTATGCATAAGTGATTAATTTTTATCACCTCATTTCTTTTTCCAAAGTTCCATAGTCTTAAAATGTAAGAAGACTATATTATTAAAATGATAGTTTATAAATCATTTTTAATAATATAGTTTAAAATGTATTATATTTATTTAAAATTTTAAGAGTAAATAATAAAAATCTTATTTTAAATAATTATTAATAATTAAAAATAAATCATTTATTATTTATTATTTTTACAAATATTATTAAATTAATAATGTTATTAAGTGATTTTAATTATCAGTCAATAAACATTATTAATATAATTAAATATTTTTAAAAATAATAAATTGTAAATTAATTATTAATTATTAATTATTATTAATTTATTATAAATAGTAAATATCTTATAATTCATTTATTTAATTAAATATCTCTGATATTTATTAAATAAATGGATAATAATCGTTTAATATTCATAATGCAAAAATGAGATTTTTTTTTTATCTTTTAAAAATCTAAGTAAGATATTTTGCAATATTATGACTAAATGCTCAAGTCATGGAGATAGGGATGAATTTGTGAGTGGAGCTATGACATTTTAGGAGCTTTTATGAGTTTTCCAAAGATAAGACTACATTTATGACAAAGTTTATGAGGCATGACTTTTGGGACATATCTATGCCTTTTTAAAGTCTTTTAAAGAGCTTAAAAAAAGCCTGACAAGAAAAATCCGACCTAGAAGTTATTGCCTACATTTACGATGCAGTTGGTTGTAAATGGATTAATATGAGTTGAAGGCTCATTTGGTAAAAGAGTTCTTGTTCTCTTTGCCTTGCTGTTTTGTAACTTTTTTTGAGTTCTTGACAGAAGCAAAGTGTTTTTTTAAACCCATTTTCATGGAGATTATACAGATTTGCAACACCTTTTGACAGTGAAATTCAGCTTGTGCCTTCTCTTCTTTTCATGTTTGTGTGTCATATTGATGCCTTCTACAAAAAGTATTCAGACTTTTGCAGGTTGAAAGTTGTGTTTGAGAATCAGTTTTAGACTGTGAGGAATTCATTCTCCTTTTGAGGAACTATTATTTTTAACCTTCTTAAAAATTGTTGATGCAAGGATTGTGAGTTATTGAGTTGTGCAAAGAAGCTTTTTATTACTGATTTTATTATGTGTTGATTATCTATTGGATCTCAAAGATACTTTTTTTGGTGCATCACCCTTTAGGACTTAGATTTTATTTATGCTATCCTTCTACCTCTTTCCTCCAACAAAAGTTTCAGTTTTAGGTAGTTTCAGGTGAGTTATATCATATAAGAACCGGCCTAGAATCCGAAGATTCATTCCAATTATAGGTTACCCACTACCTTGGAGTGTTTCTATGTTCCTTAAAGTTAGTCAAATAGTTTTGGCAGCTTGATTAGGGTGCAACTTTTGAGTGATAACAATAAGAATTCAACACATCCATACACATATAACACTTTGATTTTAATGTGGAAACCCTGTTAAGGGAAAAACCACCTACGACCGGTAACCCAAAATAATTTACTCTTTTGAAGTGAGCTCAGTTAAGAGACAACCCTGTTAAAGGTTACAAAACAAACTGTGAGGTGTAACCTGGTTAGAGGATTTATCACTAAAATTTATCTCTTGACCAAAAATTCACTATGGGCTCAACAAGAAAACAATCAACATTCATTAAATGTCATATTGAAATATAAAAGACTATTAAGTCCAAGAGATTTATCTGTGGCTATGGTTAAACTATTACAATAATGATCTGATTCAAATACAAATTGAATTGCAGATTTTTAGATATATGCTAAGCTCAAAATGCCTCTGAACAAGAATCAATTCAATTTATTTGTTTCCTCCAACTCTGTTCTGCTTGGTAATTTCTTTCTTTGACATTCGGTGTTCTCTATAAATTGTCTTGGTTCTGTCTTCAACCAGTTTGATCAACTTTGCATGAATTCAATCTTTTCATGTGAATTCTTCTGTAGCTAACTCAATAATGAATCTCTTGTCTCTTTATATAGACATCATACACCGTTTTATTTCCATTTATAGATTTTACCTCTTAATCTTCACTGTTGATTTTGCTGCTTTAACCTTCCTCAATAGTTGTGTCATTAACACATTTCATTCTCCTTCATCTGATCATCCTTTAATTTTGTCAGTCATTTGATCATCATAACAAACATTATCTTTAACCTCAGAATCATCAACAATTGTCCAACTTATCATTTTTAGTTGGCAGTCATAAGTTCCATTTATTTCTTTTACTCGGTCAATATCGTATTGCATCGGTGATAACTAACTTGGCTAACACTATACTTGATATACAATATACTTGCTCGGTGTATATTGAATTCTTTATTTACTGACCACATAAACTTGTTCATTCTTGATCATTAATCCATAACGAAATTATTTAATACAATCAAATCACTAACATAATGTCATAGAATCATCAAAAAGTTATCCAACGAATACTATATCCATATCTTTCTCATCCATCTCATCTTTATGTAGATATCTCATTCCTTCACCATTATTTCCTTCTTAAGATGTTTGTAACCATCATGATAAGTATAGTCAAAACTAGTTGACATCAATGACAATACATTAACTAATTTAATGTCTTACATACATATTAGTAGCTCGGTGATCATCAATCATTATCTTTCCAATATCCAATTAGTTGTCAAACTCTCCTTCAAGATATTCAATCAGTTGTAGTTTATCAATCCCAACATTATTGTAGACTATTTGAAACCTTTAGGGTATCCAATGAGCATTATAAAACATATTAGTTTGTTCCTTCACGTGGATCCAAGCCCCAAAGTTGGTAGAATGACAGGGAATAATTATATGTATTATTACTCTTTATGTCTGCAAAAAACCATGCATTCGTTAGCATGTTCTTGGACACAATAAAGGGTGATTTTAACTGTCTCTAAGACATTAATATAGAGATAGAAGTAGTTTGAATGGATTTTTCCATACAAGGGTTGGCATTTGTTATTTGTGTAGTAATGAAGGACATTGGAGGTCTAAACAATGTCCAAGTACTCGAGAAATAGGTTGTGGATTCAAGGAAGGGTCAAATTGATGATTGTGTGTAGAACTAAATGTGATTGTCATCTTAGAGTACACTTTTTAGTCAATGACTAAAAGAGTATAAAATATAAATCATTATTGAACTTTTATTATAAATAAAGATTTCATTACTACTTGCTTGCAATCTTTCTTCTTGACGCATCAATTTTTCCATCTTCTCTTTTACATCATCAGTTAGATGGTCTATGGATGACAAATAAATAACTTCTCTAGTATTTTTTTTTTAATATACTTTTTCATAATTTCAAATAGGTTTGTTGAAATTATGACATCATCATCATCAAATAATGAGTCTAGCTCTGTTAGGATGTCTTGAGTTATTACAAGTTCCTTTCCCTTTCCCCAAACATCCGTTTGTGACTAGAATATTATTAACACTATCAAAATTACTCCAAAACACTAAAGAAAAGAACATAAAAATATAACATTTTTCTTCTATCTAATTTGTACAATTACAATGAGGTTTACCTTCTCAGTAGAAGGGATAGGAGTAACATCCTTGTCTGTGACATGTGAAAAATCCATGTGGCCCTATGACAAAGATCAAATATAACAACATTAGCAAAATGAAACCAATAGACTTAGAAAAAAAACTTAATAATAAAATGGTATATTGGAGTCATTAATTGGAGGTTGGTTTAAATGGTATATAATACGTACCACCCCCGTGATATAAACTTTTTTTTGTATATATGCGATTTAAATTGTAATCAATTAGCAGCTCATCCCCTGCACTTATTGATTTTATCACACATACGAATACATGATTTCCCCTGCACTATTTATAAAACCTACAATATTCCATGTTATTTTTGGCCTCCCATCAATGTATATAGACACTATTTTACTTTGATCATTACCTTTTCATTGTATATAATTTTCTAAGAGTGCATATCTATGCATACTTTTTTATATCAAACACTCTGCATCCAAATTTTATAATTGCAACAAGGTCTGACATACTCCATCAATTAAACACACTTTTTGTAACTAACTTTTATTTCATCCATGGAAAATAGGCCCAAACCATGTAATGATGATGGTGATATGCAATATATCCTCTCCTTAACACAAAAATTAGTGTTTATTGGGGGAAGTTCCTTTGGTACCCATTGCTTATGTAGATGTTTGTACCTCAAGGACACCTTGATGTTTCCTTTTGCCTCATCTTCATAAGAACGTGACCTCCCTTGAGCTAGGAAAACTTTCATTTGTTTATTGAATTTTCTTCTAACCTTTTGACCTCTAGTTGATCTCCCTATTTTAGACCTACTATATTTCTCACTTTATTCTTCTATTCCTATATTTCCCTCACTCGAGGATGACACATCTGACAAATACCTATTTGGTGGTACCTGTACTCCATCAAATAAGAGAGATATTTTGTAAATTAGGGTAATGTTGATGAAGAAGTTGGCCCTAAAATTGATATTGAGATTAAAATTTGAATAAGTCTAGCTGGGGCCTCAAGTGTTGATAACTATATTAAATAAACTATTTATATAGGGTGTATTGACTTATACCTATCGATCCATGAGACTATGCATGATCCTTGTGAAGGGGGTTCAAGTTCCTGCATATGTAATTCAATTATCTTATATTAGCTAACACTTACATGATATGTATACTAAAACTTACATAGCATACAACATGAAAAATATGCACTCATCATAATTATTGTATATTTTGTTATTCCTTACCTTTACTTTATGTAGACTATGCAGGATACTCAACAAAAAGGTTGACGATGTTTGTAGTCAATTACTTGTTTCCACCAAGGGTGGCAGCATCACACAAAATATATACATGAAATCAGTACCAATAAATTGAACATCATAAGCATTACATTTGTAATTTGATAAACAATATGTATCATAAACATATGTGTAACCATTAATTAAGAGAGGTGGAACATGAATTAAAAACATTAAAAGGTACTTCATGAATTAATTATGTAATGGCATTAGAGTTCCAAATATACATCATACATGTCATTCATGTCATTTATCTTCCTCTTCATCCAAATCATCATCATCATGATCATCATCACCATCATCATCATCACTGTTGTCATCATTGTCATCATCATCATCATCATCATCATCATCATCATCATCGTCGTCGTCGTCGTCGTCGTCGTCGTCATCGTCGTTGTCGTCATCATCATTGTTAGTGAACAAATTTAATAATGATAAAGAATGACTCGAAATGCCCAAAATGAAGAACAAACTCAACTAACAGTTGGAAAGACTATCATGAGATTGATAGCTCTCCTCTAACATGAGAGGTACAAATCCCTCCAAAAAAGATATTCAAGGAATTAAATATTGGTTATGTCTTTAACCCGAAGACACAAAGCCTACTGACATTCATTCATCACTATGAAATGAATGTGATAATAACTTGAAAGATTCAAAGAAAATAGACAAATGACCAACTGATCATCTATACAATCTTTCCCAATCACATAGAAATCAAATGAAGATTAAATATTTTAATCATTAAGACATAAGTGCACAAAAAATCAATTGATTCATGATACACTAATACACTTGACTCAATACAAGATGGTACTAAAAAATGTGAATGAGATAACCAATTGATTATACTCAATCAAAGAAAGAAAAGCTTAGACCTACAAGTTTGGTGTGAAAGTCTCTCTTTCTTTCCAAATACACCGTAAAGACCACACATATTGTTTCTACCCCTGCACCTTCATTAAGCTGCTCAAAAAATTAAAATCTATTAGCTTCCTCCTATTCCTTGTTACATTTAACATCCAAAAAATATTCCCCTCCTCCTGTAGCCAACTGACAGCCAAAAAATGAAGAACCCTTTGCACATGAAAAATCATCTCTTAAATAATCAATCCCTGTAATCATCTCTTCATTTCCATAACTAATTCTTGGAAAGTGATTCCTTTTTCTTTTTTTTTACTTTCCATATAATTTTACCTCTTCTTAACATTCCTGTAACTGAATCTTTAAATTCTCTTTTCTTTCTAATCTTTCCCGATAATCACAATTTTTTTTAATCTAAAAACATTATAACTTAAAATATATAAGGTTTATGAATTAGTTATGGGCCCCATCATTTCTAATATAAGTTATGCCTTATTAATGTTTGAAGACAAAAGACTTGGTGGTTGTTGGTCACCTCAAATAGACTTGTACTCATTCAACCATGTATTTTGAATAAACTAAACTATTTCTAATCTCTGTGGTGCAATCTTGTGCAACTTGCTTTTGCACAACATATCCAAAATTTAGCAAAATCCAATGGTTGAATTGAAAGTTATGCCCCCAATATTGAGACCCATTTTTCCACCTTCAGAAAGTTTGTGGTTATAGGTTGTGTTGAAAATTATAAATAGTATTCATGCTAATACTTACACATGGATCACAAATTTTAGCTTCTCTTGATCACAAATTTGATTTGATTTCATCCACATTTGATAATCCTCTAAGAAAGTAGGAATTCATAATACATCCCATATAGAAACTAGTTAACCATTGGCCCAATTCTGCATGGTATTGTTGTTGCTAGAAATATTGACATTAATATTCACTGCTCTTACTATCACCATCATTATTATCTTATGTTAATGGAATATCTGTAAGCACCTTCTTGTTTATCTAACTTATTTGGGGACCAATATAATTTTATATGCTAATGCCTATATATTTTAATCGGTTGCTTGACCTCATAATTGATAATTATCCATGCTCTTTGTTATTTTTACATGACTTAATCACAATAATTTTCATTGTGCAATAATATTTTATCAAAACATTTCCCAATGTTGCACTTCACTACTCATCTTCACATTGACAATTTATCCATTGGTGTTATCATGCAACATACCCATCTGATATTTGCTATAGTAAGATGAAGTTGAGAATTCTAAAAATTTAAACTTGAATTCCTGAACCAATAAATTTGAACCTTCAAACTCAGGTACTTTGAAATATTTGAATATGAACCAAAGCCTTGAATTCTAAACTACTAAAGTCTAGTTTTGAGCTTGTACTTTGAAATTTGAACTTTGAACCTCAAGGTTCAAGGTTTAAGGTTAAGGGTTCAAGTTTGATGATGCATACTTGAACTTATGTACTTTGAACCTTTGAACTTCTATATTGGGCCTGCACTTTCAAACTTTAAACTTCAAACCTGGACTACACTTTTGAACTTTGAATTTTGAAGTTGAACTTCTGAACTAACGAACCCATGCTTTGAACCTTGAACCTTGAACTAAGATCTGCACTTCCAAACTAGCGAACTTGAACTTTGAACCTTTAACTTCATAGTTCAAGGTTCAAGTTCAATATCTTCCTATAATGTTGCCCCTTTACAAATCATAACTTCACAGAAACATACAAACCATTATAAAGGGTGGGAAAAATTAAGGAAATTTATGAGCCGTGATGCTCAGTTTTAAAATTTTAAAACTTGGGTGCTAAAAGCAAGCCAACAACAACAATAATAATAATAATAATAATCATTGTCATTGTCATCATTTTCATCGTCATCATCATCATCATCATTGTCGTCATCATCATCATTGTCATCATCATCGTCGTCATCGTCATCGTCATCATCACCATCGTCTTCTTCTTCTTGATGAACATTTCCATCAGGAACATCATCGACTAACTGTTGATCGTGATCATCATCTACATCAATTTATACTTCTTCGGTATCTTCTTCTTCTATCACATTATACTTTATCAGTCTTCCTCTTGGATTACAACTAACAAAAAATGACCAACCTAGTTTATATGGAACCTCTGAGTAAAATACCTACTCACATTGGCTTGGAAGAACATATGGCTCATCCCCAATTGGCTCAAACGACCTTGATTAACCATTGTAAATCTATTATCATGTTCAATAACAATTCTATCAGGATCATTTTGATTTAGTTGTAGCCTTTACTATTTAACAATGAACATAACTAATTTGAAGGAATTAAAGTCACACTCAAGTATATCATTGAAAATGCCATAGTATCAATTTTGAGACTCTTGAGGATCTACGTTGTTTCTAGATGAAATATTAGTCACCTCAAAAATTGCAGTTATCTCAAAATCACAAATTTTCTTCATGTCATCCAACTTTTTTATGTGAAATTTATGACCATTGCAACACATAGCATTGTGGTGTTTGACTTGCATTTTGTCAAACATGTAAAAATTATTGTATCGTGAGTTGATAAACATATGGGTGATTAATAAATTTATATGTGCCTATTTATCTCTTAACCATATGCTAAATCAATTTTCTTTCGTGTAACATTGGAATCTCTATTACGATGAGCTTCTTTAACCAATGAAGCTACACCTTCCCATGTTAATGTACAAACCAGAATGTTGACATTGTTCAATCCAGACCGTCATCCAATCAAGATTATTTGCAATATATAAATGTAGTGCATCCCACTCTCGACCAATTGTACAAAAAATAAATAGATGACTTACAACCGATTTATTTTGAAGATTAAGAATTAATTAACCACAATAACATTTTATAATTACCTCTCACTTTTGTCAATCTACCTTTCCCCATCAATTACTCCCCTTCAAATTTTTTAATGGGGTTGGGATCCCAAATGCAATCCTCATGGATGTTTGTTGCAAACTTAGGAAGATATTCAATAATGTACACCACAGTCTGGTAGACCATATATCTCTCCACCATACAACCCTCAGGACATGCTCTTTGTTGAACCAAAGCCTTCAAAAATAAGTGTCTCTCAACCATCCACATTGACCTAGTGTGTACAAGTCCACACAATTCAATCTCCTCAACTTGGTGTATAAGTTAGTGTTTTCGTGCATTAAAAAAAGTTAAAGGTAGACACTTTTGCATTACACACATTAGATGAGAAATTTTTTTATTCCAATATTTTATATCTTCTTTATGGATTTCTTTAGATGACAACCACCTTCAAGAGATTCAAGATGCAAAAATATATAAACCAAACTTTGTATGACTTCTTTTATAGCATTGCTTTGTTGGTCTGTTAATAACCAAGAAAGGGCATTTATATTAATCTAGACTACATTTCTATTTGATTGAAAGAATATTTTCATTGCACGATTGAATTCATGAATGCCACTACAATTTTTGACATTTTTTTCTTTGTCATGCCTTCCATCCAATATTTTTCATAATGTCATTGTTATATTCTTTCCAATATGCATAGTATCAAACAAATGAATAATTTGTAGCTTCTCGTAGTAGGGAGACCTACTAAATTGTTTGGGATAACTTTTTAGTCCCTTTGGAAGGTGGTCATTACTACCTTGATGACCTTCACAATCATCAATTACATCATCACTAAAAAATCACAATAGAAAACTATAATTTCCAAATATAAACCATTAGATGGAATGACATTACCTTGACAATTAATTCTATTATATTCCAACTTCCAAAGGAGAGGTGTCATTCTTCATGGCTTTGATGCAGTCTCTTCTTTCTCACTAAAAAAATATTTTTTAATATTTTGATACTTATGATTTTTGTGGAGGAAGTGCCTATACTTTTTTGAATGACAAGATTTCATCTTTTGACCACAAATTGGACATGCAAATTTTCCCTTTGTTTGAAGACCTATAAGATAATGTATAATTGGATTAAATATGTTAATTTTTATAATTATAATTGTAATGCACAACTTTAACACTATAATATACCACAAAAATGTGTTAGCCCTGGGCATCATGTATTGTCCATACAAGAATTGCATGGAATTGAAATCATCTTTGTCCTATTAGTCTAGAGACGTCATACATAGTGACACTATTTTATAACTCCAACAACTCATCTATAAGAGGCTCAATATATACATTCATATTTTTAACTTGGTACTTACCTAAGTGAATGAACAAAAATATTACATAATTATTATGACCATTTTACTACAATATTTATAATTAATTATAGATGACTATTAAATAATAAAATACCTGGAACAATCATTTCCAACATCATGTGCTCCTCTTTATTAACATTCATGGAGGAATGTTATTGTTGATAACAAAAATAGGTCACACCGAGTAAACAGATCTCATCTCTCCAAATGGATTGATATCATCCGCTAGCAATGAAAGCGTGAGATTACGAGGTTCTTCTTTAAAGTGTGGCCACTTTTTCTCTATGTCCATATATGTGGAACCATCCACATGCATTCTAATAATGTCATCTTGACTTCAATTGTGTGCATGGTAATCCATAAATTGTGCCAAGCTAGTGCACCTGAATAATCACTGCATATGTGGAATAATGAGAATATAATGATTAACCTTGCGAGACACCTTTTTGTTATTTGATCTATTCAATATCTACTCATATGAAATTTAGAGAATTCTATTGCAAATTCATGTTGTTTATGATATATAATATAACCATTGGGACAAGCGTCTATTGCTTGATACTCCATTCCAATATCTTTCATAATGGAAGATAATTCTTAGTATGAGCGAGGTAGAATATTTGATGGTGGTAACAAAAACTCACCTATCAATCTATAACAATTTTTTTTTGTTAATATAAAGAATATTAATCATACATGATTCACCCTTTATTAACTATAATGACATATATCACATACCTTAACACATGTGACATTGTTATGTTGGATAAACCATTCATAACCTTCAAGTTCACTAACAACAATACATTAGAGAGAAGAGTTGTTTGAGAGACTTCGTAAAGGGCCTCGTATGCCTTCTCAAGTAAAGGTATATCATGAACAACATCAAGGTCATCTTAATCATCATGATCAA
This sequence comes from Chamaecyparis obtusa, assembly GCA_027943335.1. NCBI lineage: Eukaryota > Viridiplantae > Streptophyta > Pinopsida > Cupressales > Cupressaceae > Chamaecyparis > Chamaecyparis obtusa. The sequence continues at coordinate 37,087 of BSBK01008295.1, read as the reverse complement.
CTATGTCAATACTAAATGTGTAATTGATCAATGTATTTTTACAATTATCTTCGATTGTGTTTTGTAGCACATGATCATCATTTTCCATGGGATCATTATCTTCACCTTTGATATTCACACCTTCATGTTCATCCACTTTGAAAACCATATTCGCTAGGTTGTAGTGTTTCATATCATGTGCCCTGGGGTGCTCGACCTTTATAAAAATGATCAACATAAATAAAAATTGCATAAACCTATAATATACATAATTTAAATACTTGAACATAGAAAAATTACAAAATGAACCAAAACCATTGAACATTCAACATAGTAAGTATCTTAGATCCCAACTAGAAACCACCTTTTAAAATGATCAATTTGATTCTATTTGATGTAATAAGGTCATTCATATGTGTTTTTTGTCCATTTAGATTAAAATGTAAAGCTATGTAAGCCAAGGTGAAAAAAATGTCCCAGTTGTCCTATTAAGGACTTGATTGGTCCAAGATGGTCAAAAGGTCATCAAAATATGTACAAATGGTAGGATACCATCTTTATGTGTTAAAGCCTCTTTTATCCAAATGGGATCAATGTCCTTTCTCTCTTCATTAGAACTAGTGGTGCAAAGGTCGCTTTACATCGATTTGATATAACACTCAATTATGTGATGTACCCAAATGATGCAAAGCACCTCTACGCCCATAATTAAATCATAGATAAAGGAAATTGATCCCATTTAGATAAAGAGGCTTCATAATAGAAAAATGGTATCCTACCATTTATGCCTAAAAAGAATTTCCAAGGTATCGTATAAGATTTTTCCTATGATCTATTGGTGCAGAACACCTAATTACCTAAGTGTACAGGGAGGTCAAAGATCATAAATTGATCAATTTAATTATATTTTATGTAAGAAGAAATCATTAAGAAAGGTTGTTGAAGCAGTAATAGAGAAAGAGTCACAAGATGAAGTCTTGAAGGAAGATGGTGAGTTTAGATGCCAAAGGGAATGGCATGAGGAAGAGGATGAGAAAATTGTAAGGTCCACCCCGTTTCCACCTTTTCCTTGACAGTTTGATGTTGGAGGATTAAGGGGTGTCGTAGTATCTGGATGATTGGTAAATCCCTAACGGAATTGTACCTCGGAATAGACCTATATATTGTACCTTCATATCAGGACCTATCAACTAAGTGTCGCAATGACAGAGGTGATATCTCTAGGTTATTAATTGTGAAAGTGAATCTTGGATGCAGTATGTTACCCTGCAAATCATAGATCCAGCTAGACTATTAAGGCTCCTTTGAGTACTTTTGTCGAAAGGATTAGTTTCAAGAAGTCGAGATGTAAATGCCAAATTAGTATGTGTTAAGTCTTAAGTTTATCTTGGATTAAATTAATAAGTTGATGTGATGATTCTAGTAACTCCTACGAGGAGGATGAGTAATGTTTTGATGATGTATTATATGGTTATACCATAGTGACATTTTGGTGATATTCTTAGAACCCTGAACAAGGATTTGTTAGATCCTAGACTAATAGGATTATTCTGCATTTTGTTTTCCTAGATTAGGAAATTTAATCATACTTGTGATAAGAATTTTATAGGACCTAATTGTTATGGTTACCCCCTTACCGATGTTGAACCATCGATTTATCTTAAATATCATGCTAAGGAAAATTGAGAATCTTTGAGATTAGGAGTACTATGAAGTTATGCAATCAAATTATGTAGATTGAATTGAATTGAAATAATGAATGTATTCTATATGTTTGCAAGCTTGAATTTGGATTATGATCTATATGTGGGCATTGTACTTTATGTGACTTTGAGTATGCAGTAGAAATTATAACTTATGTGTATAAAATTATATGCAATTAAATTATGCACTACATGAAAGTGATTAGATATATGCATTGAATCATGAATTATGAGAAAGCGATTGTAAGAATGCAATCGAATTCTATGTTGCAAATGAATATCATGTTAGACATCTTCGCTGCATTGATGTTATGAGTAATTGATGATTACCTTGTGATGATGTTAGATTATTGATGATCATGAATTCAATTGAATTACAAGATTAGTAAGCATTAGAGATGCAATTGAATTATGAAATTGAACTAAGCAATTGAATTTTGATTAAATTGAAGATGTTATATCTTATATGTTTATTCGTATTGGTTTTTCTTCCTTGAATTATTGATGCTGCATTGAGGAGTGTGCAGGTAAGAGAACCATGGAATTAATCAGAGAACCAAGGTTAAACAAATGTGAATTGAGTAAGCCAAGGCTTAATCCAATATGGGATTAAAAGCCTCGTTGTAATGTGAACTCCTTGTAAATGTGGATCTTTGCAGGTGTGTTATTAGTTAATTTCTTGTTGTCATCCAGGACATGACCTTGGGTATGTAATGTGTAATCGTTAGTGTCATTTGACACTTGTTATGTGCTTTTATTAATGCATCCTTGTTCTAGTCACTTCTTGAGACCAATAAGGGGTTCTAAGGGTCATTTTTGGCATAATTTAAGTATCTAATGGATAGGGTTATGGGTTAGGAAGGTTTTGAGCATGTCTATAATTCCCTAGTGATCTTGGTAACCTATTTTATGACCCATTTACCCTTGACTTCGAAATTTGATAAGTCATGATCTTTACCCAACTTCACCCTTTCTTTCAATCATGCATTTATCATGGGGGGACAAGGAAAGACAACAAGGTCATAGAGTCAAGTTTGCATTAATGGATGGTGGGTGGGTAGAGATTTGGAGGCCTTTTTAGAGGCCCTTAGGAGATTTAGTGGGTGTTCACCCACTCTCCACATTTGGAGACATTAGGGTTTGGATTGAGGAAGGATAGTGGATAAGCTCTTCTCAAATTTCCATTTCCATCACACTTGTGGAGGTTGGTTACTCTTCTCATGGAAGCCTTTCTACTTGCTCTTTAGATTAACTTATATTTTGCTTTCTCATGCATATGAATCTTGGTTCTTGTTGTGACAATGTGTTGTAATGGAGGGATTTTGGGTTTTGATTTCATGGTTTGATCTTGTTCTTTTTGCTTGATTGAGGGAGTTCTTGTTTATGGGTGTGAGGCATTACTCACCCTTTGGGAAGGGAAGAAGTGGCCTACGGGTGGAGGGGTTAGTTGGGCTCTCCATGAGGTGAGAGTCTCTTCTCTTGGAGAAGAGGGATAAGTTCATGGTGTATGGGCACCATGGAAGCCATTGTATTCTTGTATTTTGTGGATATTGATAAGCAAAGTATGTGTATGGAGATATTGGATATGTAGCCTTGAAGAGGCATTTGGATATGCATGGATATGTAGCCTTGAAGAGGCATTTGGATATGTAGCCTTGAAGAGGCATTTGAATACTCATGGTGAGAAAATTTGTATGTAATGGCATTCTCCCCTTGGAAAAGCCCACCTCCACCCTCTCAATGAGCTTGTAAGACTCATTTGTGTAACCTTGGAAGGGAGTAATTTGTTGTATGTGCATTTGTGTGAATTGTTTGTGAGCATCTTGTTGATCTTGTTGCATACCCGTTTGGCCTTGGTTCTCCAAGCTCGGGGGTGGTCTCATAAGAGACCTAGGTTGGGTGGTGAGCACCCATGGTTCTCCATTTTTTTTTATTTGCAGGTTTGGATGTCAAGACTCATGTGGATGATGCTTGAAAAAGTCCACTCTCTTGGTGTAGAATTATCCTATGATGTGGTATTGTTGATCCTTGTTGAAGATCATCTTCTTGTTGTATTTTGTAATGTTGTTTGTATGCCTTTTGGCTATTGTGAAGTTGTAAGAGATTAGTAATGAAGATGAGTTTTGTTATTCCATCTTGAACTCTCATTGAGTATCTACACCAGTTTGGGATTAATTAGTTGTAAATGTGAATACTTCTTTATCACAAAGAATATGTATTTTAGTTGAGGAGATGACTATATTGAAAATGATGAATCATTTCTTCCATATCCAATGTATTCTACTTCTTGAGATAAGGAAGTCATTCCTTCTTGTGAAATGAGTTCTCAATATTGATAGAATAGATATTGTATCAATTTCAATAAGATTTCATATTTTGGTTGAAGTAGGAATATTGCAGATTCATATATGATGATTTAAATGTCATGATCATTGAAAATAATCTCCATTTGATTCATATCACTCTTTTAGACCTATCAATTGTAATGAAACATCTATGAAAGAATGAACAAATTAATTTATATGTTGATATCTCAATTGATTTGCAATCAAACTATATTTAACCCTTATTGATACTCTATCAATCTTAAGACAATATACTTCCTTATGCATTAAGGAGACTAATTAAATGATTACGATATACTACTCATAGTTTGCAAGAAGATGTAAAAATAGTGTAAGCAAAATAACACTCTCCAGATTTTAAGAGAGCAAAATGCTCTCTGGATTTTGTATGGGATAAAAATCCCATACAAAATCCATACCACAGTCAATTAAAAATAATAAACCTTGCCACCTCACCTTATAAATCAATTAAAATATATACTAAAACATCACTTTATTGCATTTACCTTCTGTCATGGAAAATGGCGCATGTTTATGGTAGAGCAGTCTTGTTCATTTAATTAATGCATTGGTTGGGGCGCAAGTCACATAAAGGTCAGACCCAAACTTTATGATGTCCCCTTCTTAGTCCTAATAGGCGCTGCTTTTTGACTTTATCAACTTGCTTTGGTTTGAATTTGTAGTGGGACCCAGGTGATACTTATTGCAGCCCTTTTCATCTCCCTTGAAGTGCGCCCCATACTTCATTATAATCTTTCCCTTATCTAGGCGCATGTGGAGGGATGTCTAATCTTTGTTTTAAATGCAAACCTTTGGATTGGTCAAGAAAGTGTCCTTGGGTGACACATCATCAAGCTTTTTCTTCATGACATTACTTTTTTTTGACTTCATAAACTCACGCAGGTCTTTGGCATGTCCATGCTTGCATTAAACTTAAAATTTGTTTGGGCACTTTCCCATGTTATGGAGAAGGAGTGGGACCCACATCTCACTTCCTTTTTATGACTCCCACTTCCCCATGTGCAAGTTGGGCGCAGGTCTTGGGGATGGGCATTAAAACTTGAATTAAATTTCCTTCCCTCTCTTAAATTGCACACCCCTCCATTGTCCTTTGTGATTTGATAGGGTGCTAAGAGTAGGGAGATAGGCTAGTTGACTTGGTAAGATGATTAGTTTAGTGAGTAGATTAGAATTTTAGATAAGTTAGTTTAGGTTGTTAGTTAATTATTATTTTATGGGATTGAAGTCTTGTTAATGATTGTAGTTGGTTAGTATTTTTTTTAGAAATGTTTTTAATTAATGTAATGTTAATATCTATAAAAGGTTATTATTTGACAATGTTTTAATAAGTTATTTTTGTTATGGTTTAAGGTACCATGTGCTAATGGTATAGCATGTTTATAATATTAATTGATATATTATAGTATATTAACTATTTAATAAATATATTAATTAATTAATATATTATAATTATTAATTAATTTCTTATATGTTATTTAATTATAATTTTTGAATATATATCATTAATTAATGTTTTTCTTTAAATTTATTGAATAGTTAACAAGTTTATTAATCAATTGTTATGTTGTAATTATTAATTGAATTGGTATATATTCATTTTGCAACGAATATTGGTGTAAACGATTATTAAATTTAATATTCAATATTTTCATTAACTGACAATCTAATTATAATAATCAAAATTGGACTTGTTTTATATATATGGGAAATTGGTTAATCTATATGTATAATAATGTTATTAAATAAATCTTCTTTTACTCTTGGATAATCTATAAGATTAATAGATTGACGATCGACAAAATTGATCGTTAAGATGATTTACGAATTCTTCTTATATTGAAATTTCAACTAGCATCCTATGGGAAAACAACATTGTTGAGGTTGATCACCTGAATCTTTTGTGACCTCATCATTGACTCCTCTTACCCGCATCTTTAACGTGGAACTTTTAACCTTTTAAAAAAATAAAATAAAATTGTTGGTTGTGTTTTGTCCCGAACTTTTGGGCATTACAAAAATGTAGCAGCATGATGTGGTCTCATATGTAGAGACTAAAATGGAGTTTGTGGGGAGTATGGTGTAGGAGTACCTACGTGTAATGTAGAGCCACAATGGATGCACTACAAGTCCTATGGATCAAGGACAAATTCTTCAATTGGTTTGTGAGATACAACTACTCACATCATGCATCACAACCTAGTTCACCATTCACAAATCTTGGATCACTAAAGGACCCAATTGAATACACGCCCCCAAAACCTATTAATGGCCAATTATCTTATTTTTTCTATCTTCCCTCCCACTAGACTCTACACCATAAACTCTAGACATACTCATCTTATGTTCCTCATACATTGGATTGTATCATGTGATTGTCCCAACTTACAAGCTTTCCAATTTCCTTCAACTATCCCTTAACTTGGACCACTCCTTACAGACTCACACTTACCTTCACACAAAGAGGATTCATTTTTCATCCCCCCACAACACCTAATACCTTCAATCCACTCAACCACTCTATTACACATCCCTACATTGGAATGCATGACAAATTCTTAGTGTCAACTATGATAGTCAACATATCCTCATGGAAAAGTCACTTAAAACACTCTACCAAAGGGTCCCTTTCCCACTACCCACTTAAAAAACCTTGTAGACACACTACACTATCTTTCCAAACCCATGTCTCCTTCACAAACTTCCTTAATACATTAATAGAGGAAATTCATTCCCAAACTACCCTATTGTTGTCCTGATAGACTACAGTCACTTCTCAGTGCTCCAATCACATGCAAAGCCTTACATGGATCCCTACAAACTTATGGGAAAGTTAATGTACATGTACTCCAACATCTTGCCCAAATGTCCAGGGGTCACTTGGATGACCTTGAGTAAATGAAGACAATAAGGACCTAAAAGGTCTCAAATCAATGTAACTTGGGCCATTAGTGCCTATCAAATGTAAAAGGAGTCATGAATGGTCTATGTATACAAAGTTGTGATGATGATCCAAATAACCTTATAAGGGTCACTATGTCATGGGATGTAGGGCTTGTAGTTTTGATAGGTTTGAGAGGGAATAAAATATGTAATATGACTGATATGGTCATAAAATAATGTAATAAGGGCATTGTGATGAAAGGGTGCCTAAGTTGGTCATAAGGCCTTAAGGGAAAATAGGTAAGTTAATAGGTTGATAGCATAAAGTATAAGTGTTTAAGGGTGATAAAGTATAAAAGTTAGGTAATGAGGATGAATTAGTTGTCAAGTTGACAACTTATTTGTCAACTTGGAAACAATTCTCATACTCTCTAATTGTTAAACAAGTCAACAAAAACTTATCAACATATATATTAAGACATAACTATGATAGTTGAATATAAGTAGTTATAAGTTTGTTTAGATAGGTGGTTGGGTGATGTTGATTGGTCTTTTGGACTTTAACAAGTTTATTTGAGGGTGCACAACCTGAGACATGGGCAATACTTGAGACATGGGCAATAACTAATGTAAGAGGAGTTTGAAACTAAAAAAAGCACAAGCCTTGTTCTCGAATTTATGTTTTATAGTTGTTGACAAATTTATATTGTGGGTTTTTATCTTTGATCCTTGTTTCCTTTGAAGAGTCATGGTGCTAACATTTTGAAGCATTGAATCCTTTATGTTGTGAACTTGGAAGTAGTTGATTTGATAGAGAAGCAAAGTAGTTATTTACATTTGAAGATTTACTGGTAAACCCTTGATTAGGTTATTCAGAGAGTATTCAAAATGTGATATATTACATAGTCCAAGTTGAATAAGCCATGGAATATGAAAACCTAAAAATCAATATGAGATGTGACAAAATGAAAAGAAAATGTGGCAGAATGAACCTTTTGGACAATAAAAAGATGCCTAAAGAAGGTATTCAGTAGAAAATTTGTAGAGTAAAATGAAATAGAATGAGAAAATATTATTAAGCTTTGCTCTGAGAATATGGCTTTAATGGCCCCAATCTCAACACTAGACCATATCCAAAGAACGAGAAACCAAGGGTTACAATAGCCTTCTTCGCCGCTCCAAAATTTCCAAAATGAAATAAGCGGGAGAGTGCCAAAATGTCTTCTTCACCGCTCCTGGTGAAAAATTCCCTTCTTCACCTCTCCAAAATTGACCGCAGATATGAAATATAGAACAGAGCTTTTTGTTTTTTTTAATACTTCCCATGTCATTCAAAATTCTGATGCCATATGGATAGAAGTCAGAATTCCAATGATATTGGGGACTTTAATAAATGCAAATTCACACCAAAATGCCTTCTTCATTAGAAACCAACGTCGAAGATTCTCTCTCTATCGTTTATCTTGATGATGGATCACAAAGTGTGATGCGAAACATTGATGCAAAAATACTTACACAATCAAATCTAGAAGCAATTTGAAGATTATCTATGGGTTGTGGAAATCTACTCGCTCTTAGGTGTAAAAATCACATTTTGTAGTTTCTCCTAGTATATAATCATATGAAAATATCAAATTCCTAAGCTTTTATCAACATCCTTATAGATTTTAAATTTAAAAGGTTACATTATTTTCTTTTCTTGAAAACAATATCTAAAAAATGGAGTTAGAGAGACACAAAGTGCATCAAGGGAAGATGAAGAAAAAAATGGAGAAGATGAATACTTGCATGGGAAACATGAAGGGATTAAGGAAGATATAATGCGAGATGTATTAAGATATATAGAATTGTAAGATGAATACCTAAACACTCTATTGACATATTATTAAATGCAATTTAGGAAGTTGACTAGGAGATATATTTCCTAGTAACAGTGTGAGGTTGTGTAGTATGAGCAACGTTGTGGCCAAAATGAAGATGATGTTGGGATTGATCTACAAACTTAGTGAATTGTGAAAACATTGGGGCTTACTATAGAGAAAGTAAGTATTTAGAAGTATAGAACAAAGGGACTGAATAGAGGTATAAAGTATAGAGAGAGAGAGAGGCCATTGAAAAGACAATATTTTTTAGATGTTTTGTAGATATAAATTTAATTATTGAATTAATGAAATTATTTTTTAAATTTTTTTTACAATCAGTGATGTTTGTTTTTGAGATTGAAGTTTGAAGGTAGTAGTTATTAACTTGCATCAATTGGTTTGAAAGCTAGAGGTTTTGAGTACATAGGTAGAGCATCGAATGTGAGGAACTTTGTGCCAAGACCCACATGTGAAGAGTGTGTATCATCTTAAAATGGAAGCACTTCCATCTTGATAGGTTTAGCACCCTCATTTAGTGCATTTTTCATGATAGATTTGCATTTAGGATACATTTGCACTTGATTCTTCGTTGCTAGGTGAAATTAGGGTTAGGATCCTGAGGATTCTCCTTGATTTCCCTTCTCTATGGATCTATTTTCTAGGTAGGATATAGGTATTGGTCCTCATAGTCCTCATCACATTCATTCTAGGTCTCTTTTCCCTTTTTCGACACTCTACCCTATTTTCTCATCATTCCAAGTCTCTGGTCGACCCTGGGACTTCCCTATTTTCAAAGTTGACTGGGCTTGAAACTTTGGGTCAAGGTCGAGGTCGACCCTGACCTAGGTCAAGTTTGAGGTTGACCCTGACCTAGGTCAAGTTTGAGGTTGACCCTGACCTAGGTCAAGGTTGAGGTCGACCTTGACCCCTATCGGGTTTTGGTCCCCCTTTTCAAATTATGGTAACAACGGGCCCCAAAATTAATGTCGGGCCTCCGGATCTAAATGGGGAAGGGTTTTAATTTAAAATTCATTTAATGCTTTTCCCTCCTTAGTTGGTTATTATGATTAGACAATAATTTAAGGTGAAATTTGAATTATGGGCCCTTACATTGCCCGAAGAGCCTTATCTTGAGATCTCTATATAAGCACTCTCTTTTTCCTTCATTTGGACACACAATCAATTGAAGCAAGAAAGTGATGGTGAAGTGATGATACAATATTGGAAGAGGATGATTTAGAAGATCAAGACATTGTTGATATCAATCATTTTTGTGGACAAACCATTATGGACATTCCTTTGGAGCAAGAAAGATCCCTTCTTCCTTGATCCACCATTTTCAACATTCAAGCATTCAAAGATAGAATCATGGGGTAGTAATTGTGGATTGTGAGTTTGGTAGGAGTAATTTAGCCTTGGGGGCTTGGTATGATTTCTTTATCATATTCAAATCTATGCATTGCTTTCTCATATCAATTCATGCTAGGGTTTCAATCTAGAGGATTTAGATCTTGGCATTGCACATTCAAAACACACACACATATTCTATTACATTTGGCTATTCGTGGGAGGTGGAGATCACCAAAACGGGGGTTTTAATAAGTAAAACCCTATATAGACACCCCAAAACACCATTTTTAGATATCTACAGTCATTGTTTTGGGAGTTGCAGAGTAGATCTTTTCGGCAAACTTCTGGGATCTGCGAACAGATTTTTCGTTGAAGCAGTGCAGGTCAAGGTCAACATAAAGGGGTTAGATTGTGCCCTGGGGAAAGATTGTGCCCCCGTATTTGGGTCAAGGTTGACCTTTCTGAGAAAGACAAAAGGTTTTTGGGTTTTCTCTATCTCTGTGTTTCCAAGCCAAATTCGGTTGCAGAATTTCCTGAAACTTAGTACAGACACCAAAAAATGGGTATTTCCAGATCAACTTTATTATGAGGTATGTATTTCATCTTATCTAATTTCAATATTCTTTACAAGAATTTCTAGATTTACTCTACTTATCATTTCAATTTACATGTTTTGTGGTAAATATTGGTTTAGGACTTCTATTAGGTACATTGTTAAAAACCCTACCTATCCATCACATTTTTCCACACTACATTTTGGTGAACCCATTTACGACAAATATTTTTTTTTGGTGTTAGATTTACATTTTATGTTACATATTACATGCTTATAGTAGATTTATTTTATGCTCTTGCATTTGTATTTCAAAAAAAAAAAAAAATGCAATTTTTTTTTTAAAATATAAAAATATTTACATTTTTCATACTTGTAGTGTTACTTTGTGTTCAACATGTATGATTTTTGTTTTGAATACTTTGATGAGGCTTTTATTACGCAAAATGATAGATCCCTTAATGAGGTACATGGAAGTGAGGATGAAAATTGTTCAAATGAGATCTCCATTGATCCTATTCCTATTTCACTCTCCTCCACAACCTCTTCAATTGACCTTTACCATAGGGTGTGTGCATGGTTACCTTCATGTTCCAATATTTTCAACATTGATACACTTAGAGTGATATATCCTAAACCTTTGTTGATAGTAAAAGGATGTCCTTGAATAACAATTAAGGGTAAACCTAGAGATCCTTTAGATTTATTGGATAACACAGATTCCATTTCATATGCTTATCACACATGGAATAACCCTCAGCCTAATCTTCCAGTTTCTTTACCGCCTTCTCAACTTGTGCTTCCTCAAGCTCCTAGGTTTCCATCTAACTTTAAGGAGTATGACTTAGTAGAAAAATTGTGTGCTACTCCTGCTAAGATATCTTTATGGGGATTACTTCAAACTTCCCCGACATATCATGAGGCATTGCAAAAGGCTTTATCTACTCTTCATGTTTCACCTCCTAATCAAGAGAACATTAATTCCTTTTTGGAGTGCATGCATGCTATGCCTTCTATACCTCCTATTGTTTTTAATGATGATGATTTACCTTCCGTTGAGGTGCAGAATCAATATGATGCTCTTATGGTTGTTGTTTCTATTAATCAGAGTATCATTCGTAGAACATTAATTAACAATGGATTTGGGCTTAATGTTTGTAACATGGATATGCTTAAGGCAATTAAGGCCGATCTTACAACTATTCAACCTGATAATGTCCCTATTCGTGGATTTGACAATATTACAAAGAGAACTTTGGGCATTATTACCTTACCTGTTAAAGTTGGTCTAGTTATTCTTAATACAATTATTCATGTTATGCACAAAACTCTCAATTATAACCTTCTTTTAGGTAGACCTTGGTTACATACTATGCTTGCAGTTCCTTCTACTCTTCATCACAAGGTTAGGTTCATTTATAACAATTTTATGTATACGTTACATGCAAATGATGCACCAAATCCTTGCTTAAATGCAGAATATGTTAAAGTTTCTAAGCCTCTCCAACCAAGCAAAGAGACTGAAAAGCAACCTGAGATTAAATAAACCGAAGCTCCATCTTCTTCTTTGACTGAGGATGATTGGGGAACATTGGACTTTAATCCATCTTTCATTGGAGAATATAAATTCTATGATTTGGAATTTATGAAACAATAAAGTGAATTTGAAAAACAAGGTTTTACTCCTTCCCCACTTTTTGAGGAATTAAAAAGTAACTTTATTGCCACCTCGATTGAAGAAATAGTTGAAACAATAAAACTTGATTATTATGATAGCGTGACATACGCCGCTCCTTGGACTCCATTTGATATGGCCGATAGATATGGTTATGGTTATCATCTTCTCAAGAAATTAGGATTTAATGGGAAAGGATGTGCTAAATATGAGCAAGGTATATAAGTACCTTTGGATAATAAAATTTATGATTATACATATGGATTGGGATTCAATCCTTACAAAAAACCATCAAATTCTCCTCTCAATGTTAATCATATTTGTGGTTTACATTTGAAGTTGGTTAACCCACTCCTCCTTGACATTAATCAAAGACCTACTTTGGATGTTTTTCTCGAAGATGAAGTCTTAGCATATTTTTTAGGGGTTTATAAGTATTTACTTACATTTCATCACAAACAATGGAAGCCTTATTATTTAAGTACAAAGGCTTATTTTGGAGAACATGATGAACATAATATTTCTTCTTTACCGATGGATTCTCTGATACAAAGTGATTTGCTAATAATTGAGACTGTTGAGATTCAAATGGATGAAAATATTCTAAAAAGATGATAAAAATTGGGAAATGTTTGAATCAGGATGAACATGATCAGTTGGTTTCCCTTTTACTTGAATTTAAGGACATTTTTGCTTGGACATATTCAAATATGTCAAGTATAGATTCTAAGATTGTTACTCACAATATTGTTCTCAAAACAAATGTTAAACCCGTGAAGCAAAAAATTTGAAAGATGAATCCAAGAATTGATTTATTAGTTAAGGCTGAAATTGAAAGATTATTGGATGCTAGATTCATCCGCTCTATTGATTACTCAAATTGGATTTCAAATATTGTGCCCGTTTCAAAAGGAGAAAATAAGATAAATATGTGTACTAACTTTAGAGATTTAAATAAAGCATCCTTAAAAGATGATTTCCCATTACCTAATATTGATATGATTGTGGATTCGATAATGGGTCATGCTTTATTATATTTTATGGATGGCTTTTATGGTTATAATCAAATTTTTATCCCTCCTGAAGATCAATTTAAGGCCACATTTATAACACCTTGGGGAACATTTTGTTGGGTCATGATGCCTTTTGGATTAAAAAATGTGGGAGAAAATTATCAACGGGCTATGACCTTGATTTTTCATGATTACATTCATAAGATTCTTGAGGATTATGTGGATGATATCTTGGCTCTTGGAAAAATCTATACAAAGAGAAGATCATGTTAGTATTTTACGACAGATATTTGAAAGGATTAGAAGTTACAATATGAGGTTGAATCCTAAGAAATGTGTCTTTGGAGTTGATTCTGGTAATTATTAGGATTTATAATCTCTAAGTGAGGCATAGAGGTAGATACTGAAAATATTGAAGCTATTGTTAATATGCCTCCTCCTAAGAATATTTCTTAGTTATGAAGTTTACAAGGAAAAATCCAAGCTATTCGTCGCTTTACTTCCAGCTTAGCTGATAGAACTGTTCCTTTTACTTCCTTGCTTAGAAAGGATACCAATTTCTCTTGGAATGATGAATGTAAATAATCCTTTAAGAAATTTAAGGAGTATCTCACCAATCCTCCTATTTTGCAACCCGCTCAATTTGATAAACCCTTGTATCTGTATACTTCAACCACTCCGAAAGTGGTAAGTGCGTTGTTAGCTCAGTATGATAGTGAAGGTAAGGAAAGACTGGTGTACTACACTAGTCAAACTTTACTTGATTATGAAAAAAGATACACAGATTTGGAAACACAATGCTTAGTTGTAGTTTATGCTTGTCAGAAACTCAGGCATTATCTCTTTGTTACCAATTTTACTTTGAGTTCAAATTGGTACAACCATGCTGGTTGGGACTGTTTGTTTATTTTAAAATCATTTTTACTGCCTATCATAGTCATTTGATTTATTCTATGAATATAAGTTTGCATTTTATGATGAAAAGTAAGCCGTAACATATGAAAGAAGAATGAATTACATCTTATGCTTTTCTAAACATGTAAATTTGTTTATTCATCAAAGTGCTCATTATGTTTCACACATGTCGTGAAACTAACCTCATTAAAAGAATAAATAAATCAAATGCTAAATACAAAAGCATAAATTGAAAGGAGGTTCATGGGAGCCAGTCATTGCCTGGTACTGGAAATGACTAGCCGTGTTGCTGTTTGTGTCCCACTGTCCCGCCATGCCTTGCCTCCATGCCAGATCCTGCAAGAGAAATTGAGAGAAAGGGTTAGATCTAATGATCTAAGCAATAACCAAACAACTCACCATCCTACTTAGTACATGCATTCATATCCCTAAAATAACCACCAGATTTGTTCATTCTTCTAATGAGTTTGTTTCCTATGCAGCATCACGCCTACCACTAACATGTGGATGCAAATGCAGCTCCCACAAGGGTTTGAGCCTAGCATGTTAGTGGTAGAGTGATTCAGATTAAGAAAGAAGATAAATACAATATTAAAGGGGCATGTGAATCATTCATGGAACCTTTTATTGTATTCCAAGTGCAAGAGTAAACAACAAAGAAAATTCAGAATCTTTTTAAGGGACAATATTTTTTCTAATTGAAACCTTACAGTTTAATGGAAACAGTAACATGAATCAAATTTTGGGAAAGTGATCACTGATAGTACAAAAGGATAAGTGCAGATTTAGGCAACAACAGTTCAATCTAAATAGAGCATGGAAGGAATGATATTGTACACAGTTAAGTATTTCAGTAGAGATTAAAGCACGTATTAAAACATTGCTAGTGCCTAGATAATTGCACAAAGATCAGCAAAGAAACTTGGAGAAAAGAAGGATTCAGTCACTGCATACAATGATTTTTTCAATTTGCAAAGATGGAACTTTCAATAGCACAATAGCATTCATATGTAGTAGTTTCAGTTTTTCTTTCAAATATGGGTGATGGCATGCAAATTTTCCAAAGAATGTAGGGGAAAGACCAGAAAGAGATTTTAACAACATACAACAAAACCCTCTTTCTATCAAAAGACCATGGCCTCAAGAAGATGAAATGATATGCACTGAGATATTATCCAATGAGAAAGATTTACAGCAGTCCCAGATCTAAACTAGAGGTGAACATTAGTCATGAAAAGTACATACAAGATGTTTTTTTTATGTTGCTAGGTATGTAAAAAGGAAAGAGCCAGTTTCAAAACCCTCATGAAAGAGAGGAAAAACTTGTGTAGAAGCTCCTGTAGAGAAACAAACTTGAAAGCGGAAGAATATTGCCAGAGTGAAAAATGAAGACCTTCAGAAAGTTTCTTCTAAGTGGTGACTTAATAGCACATAAAGATAAATCTGTAAACCCAGCAAGACTAATAGCAAAAAGTGTTTAAACTGCTCACGGTTCTAGAGAAAACCCTCACGTAAGGAAGAACAAAACCCTCAGCATCTTTTTTGCTAAATGTAAGTAGTAGCAAATTCCCAATAAAACCCTTGCTCAAGGGAAAGATGGAAATAAGTTTAGCAACTCCCATAAAAGATAAACAACAGAAATAATGTCAAGGATATGCATTTAAGGAAGCAAAGAAAAGAACATGTTCAAAATTCTCCAAACCCTCATGCAAAGAAATGAAGTAGTAGTCATCAAGCTTTCAACAAAAACGCAAGGAAATGAAACTTTCAAGTTTGAAACTGTCAGTAAATTTCAGTATTCTCAAAAAAAGAAACCCAAACCAGTCTTATTCAACATAACCAATTTCAAAACCTCATGTGAGAGAGGGATAATCTATGTGAAACCCCTGTAGAATGACATTGCAGAAAATGACAGGGTATTGCCAAGAAAATAATAAAGATACTTCTTCTTAATGGCAGCCCCAGAAAATATTAAATAGTAAGAATGATGCCAGAATTTTCCAAAAAGATCTTCAGACACACCAACAAAGAACACAAATGATGCATTTTCTTCCTATGGATGAGTATAAACGACAAGCATAATAGAAAAACACGTGCCTGCAGTTTCATATTTCAACATTTAAACTCTCTGAAAAATGCAAAAAATACTAAAGGAAGTCACTCCAACAGTTCCCAGTAAGATATATAGCCGCAAGATAAAAGAGCAACAGTGAGTATTAACGCAAACATGGATGAGATTTTTTTTTCATTCCAAGAGAATAATTAAAGAATGCATACTTTCAAAAAGAACATTTTCTATGTAAAACTCAGAAAAAGCCAGATGGATACCAGCAAAAGAACAAATGGCATCATCTACAACAGAAGAAAAATGGTGTTAGTAATCTTTAGGAACATAACGTGAAAGAGGAGATGTCATGGCAGCGGCTTCAGGAAAAACCTATTCATCTCTCCAACAAAGAAAATATCAAATGATGCATTTTTGCTTTAGGGTTGACGTTTTGTTAGCTCCTAAAGCAATTTGTATTACTTTTCAAATCCAAAAATATCTGATGCAAGGTCAAGCTTCTCACATTGCCACGACAACAAAAGGTTTTCTACCTTTGTTGTTTATTTTGCTTTCATTTATCTTGCGTAAGGAGTAACAAGTAGTTATTATTATTATTTTCAAGGTTATCTTTTTAATATCTACTAGTATTAAGAGATAATATAAAGTTATTAACAATATAAGTTCTCACTTATATTTGTTAAATTATCTTTTAATACTAATAGATGTTAAAATGTATTTTTTAATAATAATGATATTATTATTTTGCTATGTATTTTACATCCCATGTGTTTCGAATTTGATATTTGGTGTCTTATGAACCAATTATTGAATATCTTGACAAGATGTAAGTGGCACGTTGGAGATGGTCAAGTTTTCATGACTTATTCTTAAGTCTCTAGGCATCTTGAGGGTTTTTAGGAGGTTGGATAGGGTCTCCAAACATTTAGAGAGAATTTATGGCTTGTTAGAGCAGATATAGGGGTGTTAGAGATCTTTTAGGAAGATTGGAGGAATCTTTGGGTTGAGTTTGACTTCTCCCCAGGATTTGAAGGGTGGTTGTGGCCAGTTGGAGCATTTTTAGGGTGGTTCTGATGAGTCACATGGATGATTAATGACTTGGTTGAACTTTTTTAGTCTTTTGATGCTCTTTGGAGGGAGTTTAAGGTCCTATTTTCCAGGCTTTATTATTGCATCCAAAAATGGATTGTATTTTGTACTTAGTGAGTTTTGGACTCACTCTTCTTCAGTTCTGATTAGTGATATTGGAGACTTAGTATTTTTACAGAATCTTGGTCTTTTCTTCATTTTTTTTGTAACTTAGTTTGTTGGAAAGTGGAATATATTATAGGTTTCATATCCCATTTGTAGAGTACTTTCTTTTAATCCATCTTGTTATTACAATTCAGTGTGGTATTTTTGTGATTGATGAAGTGAAGTGTTGTTGAACCTTCCTTTACAACTTTTGTCTCACAGATATTTACATATTTTCCTGGAAGTGATTACTTGTGCAGGTTGTTAACTGTGTTGTTAAATGTTCGAGGACTTGGTTGTGAAAATATTTTTCCTCCTTAACGCTTGCATGGTTTTATCCAGTTAATGAAATATTTATGCATGGGAATCCATAATAGGTTGTGATACCAGTTCTCTATTTTTGAGTTAAAGTGTCACCTAAAATTTTTCTTTCAATTTTCATTTCAATTTGGTATCCACTTAAGTATAAGTGTAGTTTTCAAACTTAGAGCTTCATTTTAGTTTCTTTCCTTCCATGTCTTTCTCCCTTTTCTTGAGATATATAGTTTGAGTGTGATAACCAGCTAGGAGCTAGCCTTATCTGGAGATTCACTCCATTTTCTAAGTAACCCATGACTTAGGAGTGTTTCCATGTTACCTTGAAATGTAAAGTTTCTAGGAATTTGAAGGGTGCAATTTCAGGTGATAACAGTTTTTGGCATGCCCAGTGGGACAGTCTTAAGGATAGTTTTTATAATTTTTATTTTTCTGATTTTACTATGCAACCTGCAAAATCAAACCTTTTTAGAGGTTTTTTCTAGCACAATTGGTGACTCCATTGGTGAAGAATTGGTAGATGTAGTGCTGATAAGCTTATATGAGAAGAATACAGACAAGGAGTTCTGAAAGTTTTCATTACAAAGAGTTGTCTCCTCATAGGAGAAGAAAAAGAACAACTAAGAAGGTTCAAGAGGTTCTTGTTTATTCAAGAAGAGCACGGTCAACACCTCCTATAGAAAGAAGTTTCACAACAGTAAATAGTTCAGCTGCTCATTTTCAAATACCAAGAGGAAGGAGAGCCCAACAAGCTTCGATGGCTAGAGCTTTTGCAGCTTTCAACCAGGGTAGCCCTTTGAATTTAGCTCAACATGATCCTATCCCGGTGGCTGCTCTCAAAATTTTACCTTATTTTTTTGGAGAGGATCAAGTTACTCCTATAGAGCATATACAGGACATAGCAAACTTATGTGCCCTGCATCATGTCACAGAGGACAATGTGGCAGTAAGATTATTGGTAGCCTCCTTCAAAGGGAAAGCACTTGAATGGTATAGAAGGCTGGCTGTAGGAATAATTACCAGTTGGGATCAGCTGGGAGGAGCTTTGTGTGACTTTTTAAAAGATAATTCAGATCATCTATCATTGGTACAACAACTGTCCACTATTAAAAGAGCACCACGTGAACAAGTTTCTGATTTTAACTTTAGATTTCAGAAAACTTGGGAAAGGATTCCTGTAGCAGTGAGGCCTACAATCGAACATGCATTTTTATATTACTTGAGAGCATTTAACATTAGTATTGTTGTTATGATTCAAACTTTGGGAGGTAACACGCTGCTGCAGCCTATCAATTGGCTATCAGGGCAAAAAATAACTTGATACAGGCTGGACAAATAGCCCCAAGGCCGCCTATGCCCATTTTTCCTATAGCACCAGTTCCACAGCCTGTAGTGCCATTGCAAGAAATTCCATTGCTGGCTGCCATCTCTAAATGCACAACAGGCAGTTCCTACAAATGTTGTTGCATCCCAACCAAATGATTTGCAAGAAATCAAAGGCATTTTGCAGACATTTGGTAATGAGCTGACCAACATTAAGAAGCATAAATTTCAAAATCCAAGGCCTTATTAGGCAAATAATAATTTTCAGCAAGGTCAAAGTCAGCCATACCAAAATAACAGGCAGAATTTTCAAGGTGGTTACCAAGGTAACATACATAATTTTAATTCAAGGCCATTTCTAGCATATAACCCTGCCACAATTAGTAATTCAAAAGAAATTGTACCTGCTCAAAATAATCTTGCTACTAAGTATGAATGGTGTTTTATGTGTAACCAACAACATAATTAGAATATGTGCCCAAATGGTGTGATTAGTCAAGCATTAATGGTTTAAGGAGCAACATCAGCACAATAATATCTATCTCATGTTGAAGTTTCACAGCAGCAAGATCAACCACAAAATGAGACTGGCCTTCTAAACTAGAAAAGGGAGGAATTGTGTGGTGTAAACATGGATGATACTCCAACTGTAGTTTATTCTATAGAAAAGAAGAGAGCATTTGAGCTCAATAAAGCAGCTGATAAAGAACAAATAACTGATAAAGGAAAGGCAGTTGCAGGAGCATCCATGCCACCACCTCAACAAGAAGATTCGTTAGAAGATGAATCCTATTTTGCCTTTCAACATTGTGGATAGCATGAAGAAGTTAAATGTTAACATGTCAGTATGGGACACTTTGAATATTCTAGGGCAAAAAGATATGCTACAAGTTGCTTTGAAGGAGTTGAAAGATGGAAATGAGTCTACGACAACAAGGAGTGGCAGCGTTCTTACAAATCACCTACAAGATGGCAACATTCTCGCCAAAGAGGTATCTAAAGATCCAAGACCTCCTCCTTTTTATATAACTTTGATTATAGGAGACAAGTTGGTTCATAATTGCATGGTAGATAGCGGTGCTATTTGTTCTGTCATGCCTAGAGAGGTAGCTGATAAATTAGGCCTTCAGTATCAGCCTTTAGAGAAGGGAGTTTTTCAATTAGATGGGACAACCATCAATACTTTGGGGGTCATAAAAGGTTTAGATCTTACACTTCATGCATGCCCCAATTTTGTTGTTCCTCAAGACATTAGCATCATTGACTTGCCTCCACATTTTGCCATGTGTCTTTCAAGAGATTTCACAGCTAAGGTAGGAGGGTATTTATCAGCTGATTGATCACATATGATATTTAGGACCAGGTATGGGACAAAAGTAAATATTAAATCTAAAAGATTAGCCAAAGACCATATAGAGCCCTATCATCCTAGTGCAATAAATATGTTATCAGATTCAGCACAGTTAAGCCAAGCTGCTATTTTCAATCACAACAATGATGATGATTTTGATCTAGAGGTTTTATTAAGAGGGTGGGCAGAAGAAAACATTGTTGATAGTCCTACAGATATGGTTCATAAAGCTAGCATGGGAAATTACGTCATTTATGAGGCTAATGCAGAAATTCCTAACTTAGAAAAAAGTGAAGAGGAGATAGTTTATCAGCAAAATGAATTGTGGAACCTATTTTTTGATGGGTCTCGTAGTAAGAATGGTACTGATGGAGGTGCCATGCTTGTGTCACCTCAGGGAGATAAGTATTTTTCAACTTTCCATTTTCCTTTCTCATGCACAAATAATGTTGCAGAATATGAAGGCTTGATAGCAGGTCTTGAATGGGAAAGGAAGAATGGAATAACTTGTATCAAAGTACATGGTGACAATGAGCTTGTGGAAAATCAAGTTAGAGGGATGAATGTTACCAAAAACAATGCACTTAAGTGCTATAGGAACAAAGTGTGGGATTTAATTGAAGATTTCCATGCTTTCAATATTGTTTCAATCCCAAGAAGCCAAAACAACATGCACAAATAACACTGTAGAATATGAAGGCTTGATAACAGGTCTTGAATGGGCAAGGAAGCATAGAATAACTTGTATCAAAGTACATGGTGATAGCGAGCTTGTGGAAAATCAAGTTAGAGGGCTGAATGTTACCAAAAACAATGCACTTAAGTGCTATAGGAATAGAGTGTGGGATTTAATTGAAGATTTCCATGCTTTCAATATTGTTTCAATCCCAAGAAGCCAAAACAAACATGTAGATCAGTTGGTTGCCATTGGTGCACAGTTTGATCCTGTTAATGATCTTAGGAAGGATAAGGTATAGCAGTACATCAAGTTGGTTACTCGACCTTCAATTCTAGATAATGATGTCAATTGGCAGGTTTTTTATAGTGACGAGCAGGTGTTAACTTTCTTGCTGGAAGAAGAGCAGTTTGCTGTCACAAATCAAGATAAAATGAAATAACAGTATGGTGACCATCTTATCCAGTTAAGAACAAATAAATTTCCTAAGGGTCTAGTTACTCTAGAGTCCACTTTCAATAGTGATGATTAGCTCAAGAAGGGTAAAGCTAGAATTCAAGTCAAAGAAGATCATTATGAGGAGCTGGAAATAGCAGAAGGAAAGTTCCTCAAGATTGGAAAGGTATGTTCTAGGGAGGAAAAGAAACAATTTAAGGATTTATGTCAAGAGTTTCCTGAAGTTTTTGCATGCAAGTATTTTGATTTAAAGGGTTTCAATCCAAGTATTGTTGAACATACAATTGATTTAGATCCAAGTTCTAAACATGTTAGATAGAAATAGAGGCCCTTGAATCCAATATTAGAACCCTTAATGATCAAGGAGTTGACAAAATGGTAGAGGGAGGTAATATATTTTCTATCAAACATACGTCATGGGTTTCTAACTTGGTACTGGTAAGGAAAAAGAATGGTGAAATCAGGTTGTGTGTGGATTTCAGAGATCTTAACTGAGCATCATTGAAAGATCATCATCCGCTGCCTTCTATGGAGCAGATATTGTAGTTAGTTGCTGGTTCAGAGAGGTTTTCTCTTCTTGACGATTATTTAGGTTATAACCAGGTGCATGTTAATGAGGCTGATCAGTTTAAGACAATGTTTACAACAAAGTGGGGAACCATGGCCTACAAATGGATGCCTTTTGGGTTGTCCAATGCTAGTGCTACATTTTAGAAGGCAATGGAGCACACATTTCAAGGTCTGATTTATAAATTTCTGCTAGTTTATCTTGATGATGTGACAGTTTATAATAAAACTATAGTTGAACTTTTGCAACATTTGAGGCAAGTGTTTGAAAGATGCAAAGAGTTTGACATCTCTCTCAATCTGAAGAAGAGCATATTCATAGTACATGAAGGAAAACTTATTGGACATGTTGTGTCCAAATCTAGTATTACTATTGATCATGAGTGAATACAAGTTATTCTTGAGCTACCGCTACCCAACCATAAGAAAGGACTGCAAAGCTTCTTAGGGAGGATCAATTTTGTAAGAAGATTCATCCCTGACATTGCAAATTTGCAGCAACCTTTAACTGCAATGTTAAGGAAGAACATGGTTTTTAAGTGGTCCAAAGAAGGCAAGGACAATTTCCAAGCTATCAAGGAGGTGTTATCATCAGCCCCTACTCTGGTAAACCCAGATTTCTCACAAGATTTCATACTATATGCTTTTGGCAACATTGACAATATATCTGCTATGTTGGTACAAAAGAACAAAGACAACTATGAGCAACCAATTGCCTTTTTCAGCCAGTCTTTAGTTGATTATGAAACCAGATATACTTTTGTGGAGAAACACGTACTTGTAGTAGTACGTAGTTTGAAGAAATTCAAGCCTTTAATTTCTAGTAATAAGGTACATATTTTCGTAACTCATCCAAGTGTGAAAGAGTTTCTATTAAGCAGAGATTTAAATGACAAAAGAGTTGGTTGGATCACAAAGGTCATGGAGTTTGACGTGGACATCAATGTTATAAAGCTAGTAAGAGATAGGGGTTATGTGAGGAGATGGCTGCAACTCCTTAAGACAATGAAAGTGATGATTCAGTTGCTATTTTGTTCAACAACAATGATGTTCAAGTTGATGGAGCACTAAGAGATGAAGGTTGGGTGCATGACATGACTCATTTCCTAAAGACTGGAGAATGTCCACTACATTTAGACAGAGCGAAGAGGAGGTATTTTTGTTTGCAATCTATTCCTTATGTTTTTTTGAATGATGTTTTGTTTAGGAAAGATGTCAATGAGATGTTATTGTGGTGTATTGACTCTGATCAAGTGGAGAGAGTCTTAAAGGAATTTCATGACGGAGATTTAGGGGGTCATTTTGTCCCACGGACAACTGCATGGAAAATCATGCGTGCTGGTTATTTTTGGCCAGAATTGTTTAAGGACTGTTATGCCTGGTCTAAAAAATGTGTGAAGTGTGCACTTTTTGCAGGCAAGGAGAAACTCTCAGCTATGCCTTTACATCCGGTTCAAGTGGACCAGCCTTTCATGAAGTGGGCTCTTGATTTCATAGGGCCTATTAATCCACCATCTAGTGCTGGTCACAGGTGGGTGCTTACGGCAACAGATTATTTTACAAGGTGGACATAAGTGGTTGCTTTAAGGGACTCAAATGAATCTATTGTTTTAAGTTTTTATGAGGATATAGTTACCAAATTTGGTGTCCCAGAATCTATAATATCTGATAATGCATTGGCATTTGTTGGTTTTAAAATAACTGATTGGGCTATCAAGCATGGTATCTACTTGAGTACGTCTTCAAACTACTACCCTCAGGGGAATGGTTTGGCTAAAAGCACAAAGAAAAACTTAATAAGGATCATTAAGAGAACAATGGAGGAAAATCAGAGAGTTTGGCATTCTCTTTTGAAGACTACATTATAGGCAGACCGTATAACTCCTAAGCGGTCAATTGGTAATTCTCCATATATGTTGGTGTATGGAAAAGAAGCAAGGTTACCTTTATCAGTTGAACTTCCAACTCTTGATATTATGCTTCAACTAGAAATGTTTGAAGAAGAAGATCCTATGGCAGTCTGATTTTCTAAATTAATGGAGCTAGATGAAGCTAGAAGAAAGGCTATGCAAACTTTGGAGTATCAGCAGCTTCAGACTAAAAGAACATTTGATAAAAAGTCTAGTCCTAAGGTTTTCAATGAAGGAGATGTTGTGTTGAAGTGGGACGTATTGAAAAGTAGGCTAGGCAAGCATTCAAAGTTTGACAACTTTTGGAATGGCCCTTTTGTTATTACAGAATGTAAGGAACATAACACATATTAGTTGTCAACTATGGAGGGAAATGTGCTGCCAATACCAGTTAATGGTATTCACCTTAAATGTTATTTTGAGGTATGATATTCAAGGTTCTTTGTAAATATCATTAGGTTGCAAATAAGGTGCTGCCGCACCATGTTTTGTGTGTCATTTTTTACTAAGTGCTATCATGCACAGTTTTCCTAGGTCTTCCTAGTTGTTTTCCTACTTTCAATAAAAGTTTCCAAGTCCTCATAAGAACTGTACAAAGTAGAACAGTCCTACTTTCATGCAAATACAATAGCCAATTAGGCACATTCATATATGTGTTTACACAAAACAAGTTGAACAATTCATGTGTCCTAATGCAACACATATATAAATGTGACTCCCTGGTTACGATATCTACCCCTATTATTGCTTTGCTTTGCATAATCTTGTTATTTAGATGTTTTGCAGTCATGAGATAAGTCATTCCTATTTTTAGCCAAGAGTCATTAACACCATTCAGAATGATGAGGGGGAGCCTACCTCATCATTTTGAATCATGCCAATCAAATAGGGATGAAAACAACAATCATTGTTTCAAACCAAGAAGAAAAAAATATGTTGTTGACTCCAAGCCCAATGGATTGTTTAAGGCTACTAGTTTTCTATGTCTAGCAAGTAGACACCCATCAGAGGTCACCAATTTTGTTACCAATTTTACTTTGAGTTCAAATTGGTATAGCCATGCTAGCTGGGACTATTTGTTTATTTTAAAATCATGTTTACTGCCTATCATAGTCATTTGATTTATTCTATGAATATAAGTTTGCATTTTATGTCGAAAAGTAAGCCATAACATATGAAAGAAGAATGAATTACATCTTATGCTTTTCTGAAAATGTAAATTTGTTTATTCATCAAAGTGCTCATTACGTTTCACACAAGCTGTGAAACTAACCTCATTAAAAGAATAAATAAATCAAATGCTAAATACAAAAGTATGAATTAAAAGGAGGTTCATGGGAGCCAGTCATTGCTTGGTACTGGAAATGACTGGTTGTGTTGATGTTTGTGTCCCGCTGTCTCGCCATGCCTTGCCTCCATGCTAGATCCTGCAAGAGAAATTGAGAGAAAGGGTTAGATCTAATGATCTAAGCAATAACCAGCCAACTCACCATCCTACTCAAAACTTGCATTCATGTCCCTAAAATAACCACCAGTTCTTTGTTTTTGAGTTAAAGTGTCACCTGAAATTGTTGTTTCAATTTTCATTTCAGTTTGGTATCCACTTAAGTTTAAGTGCAGTTTTCAAATTTAGAGCTTCATTTTAGTTTCTTTCCTTCCAAGTCTTTCTCCCTTTTCCTAAGATATATAGTTTGAGTGTGATAACCAGCCAGGAGCCGGCCTTATCCAGAGATTCACTCCATTTTCTAAGTAATCCACAACTTATGAGTGTTTCCATGTTACCTTGAAATGTCAAGTTTCTAGGAATTTGAAGGGTGCAATTTTAGGTGATAACACTCTTAAATGTTGAAGTCAATGTGTTTGTTAAATTTGATCCTTTAAAACATATTTTCTCAAAAACTGATCTCTCTGGCCATTTAGCAAAGTGGGTTATGTTACTTATAGAATTTGATCTTAATTTCATTTCTCAAAATTCAATTAAAGGACAAGATTTAACAGATTATTTGGCCAAAGCTTCTTGTCCTCATTTCGATACATGTGTTATTGTGATAGAATTCCCTGATGAAAACATTCTAGCTATTAAATAGGATGATGTTTGCGAGTTATATTTTGATGGATCTAGATGTAAGACAGGTTCTAGTGTTGGTATTATCTTGATCCCTCCTATGAAAAAATTGATCCCTTTATTGGATAAATTGACTTTTCCTTGTAATAACAATATTGCGGAGTATGAAGCTCTTATAGCTGGCTTACGAGCAACTTCATCCCTTAACATTAAAAATTTGGAGATTTATGGAGATTTGCAATTGATTGTAGAATAGATTAAAGGAGCTTATTAGACTAAGAATGATAAAATGACACAATATAGAGATTTGGCTCTTGATGTTCTTTCAAAATTCTCTTCTTATACGATTCAAACTTTACCTAGGAAAGATAATCGACATGCAGATGCCATGGCAAGCGCAACTTCTTTGGTTTCTCTTTAGAATAATGCTGAAAATTTTCAATTTACCATACAAAATCTTAGAAACCCTGTAATTTCTAAGAGGTTATGTCTGATTATTTCAATTTGCATTTGGATGAACGGTATTCTCATATCTTTCATTTCTTGAAAGATGGTACTTTTCCTGAATCCACAAAAAAGAACATGTGTAATCATGTTAGGAATCTTGTAGCACGTTATATCATTTTAGGAGAGACACTTTACAAATGCTCTTATGAGGGTTTACTATTAAGATGTCTTGGTAGAAACAAAATTTCGGTAGCTTTGGCAGAAGCTCATTCTGGTTCTTGTGGGGGACATTTTGGTGGAAAATCTCTAGTCAATAAACTTCTTAGAATGGATATTATTGGCAAACAATGGAACAAGATTCTTTTATGTTTGTTAAGAAATGTCCTCAATGTTAGCAACATAGTAATTTGAATCATGTTATTGCTTGTGAGCTTCGTAATCAAGTTTCTCCATGGTCTTTTAGTATTTGGGGTTTTGACCTTATTGGAAAAATCTCATCAGCTTCTTCTCAAGAACATACATATATTTTGACTGCTACAGATTACTTTAAGAAGTGGGTGGAAGTTGTCCCTCTTCGTTCAACAACTATAGATGTTATTTGTGATTTCATCCTTAACAATATTATAACACGATTTGGTATTCCTTTGACAATAGTTTCGGATTATGGTACCTCTTTTAAGAATAAATAAGTCATGAAATTCTTGGAGAAATATTGAATTAGACATATATTTTCAACTCCTTACTATCCTCAATCTAATGGTCAAGCTGAAGCATTGAATAAAATCATTGAACAAATTTTGAGAAAAATAGTTAATAAGCATGTGAAATATTGGCATACCCAACTTACCTATGCTTTATGGGCTTATAAGACTAGTGTTCGTACTACCATGGGTACTTCTCCTTACAATCTTGTCTATGGTACTGATGCTATTATGCCTTTGGAATTAGAGATACCCTCTTTACGTGTTTCATTTCATGGGATAATCAACAAGGATACATTTCGAGAACAACGATTACAAGAATTGGAAATGTTGGATGAACAACGAATAAATGCTTTGGAACATATAAAGGCTTATCATAAATCACTTTAGAATCAGTATAATCATTAATTAATTAAACAATCATTTTCAATGGGTGATTTAGTATTATATGAGAATCAAAGAAATGTGAATGCTTTACCTAGTGAAAAAGGAAAGTTTGGCCCTAATTGGCTTGGACCTTTTGTTGTAATTGAGGACTTTGGTTAAGGTGCTTATAAAATTACTGATATGGATGGTGTTTCTTTTAAGGAACCTATCAATATTATGGATCTCAAATGTTATTATCCCTAATTTATCTTTCTTTCCTTGTTTATTTATGTATTCCTTATAAAATAATTATGTTTGTTTTATAGGTTATGTGGTTTTAGCAAATTACATTTGAATACATTTATACACGTTCTTTCTTTCTGTTAAGTTTTATGTTATTGATGAAAATATAGTAATCAAACACACATAACTAACTAGTAGAGAAAGTTTTTCATTTATAAAATCTTTTGAGTTTTGATACATATGTGCCACAAGGCCCTATATATCACTCTATCTATCTCTATGCTCTAATGGTTGATGACTCCCAGATCTCTCTGATCTATGATGAGAGGATGTAGATATGTGTTTGGTAGTCCATGAGTGGCTCCTCAATATGCTCATATCACACATGTGCTCCTAGGCCCTTTGTACATCAGTCATCAGTCTCTCTTCTCTCTCTCTACACAAGCTTAGCTCTCGCTGGACACATGCAAAGATATCGGCATGTCTGTTGGGATCTCTGTGACCAATGGGAGACTCTCACTGGCTGGTTGGTAGTCGATAGGATATACATGTATCCTTCAAAACCTTAGATACAAAACTCCTCCACTCCACCACACTAGTTGCATATAATAGAAACATATTTATCTTTTAGTACTTTTTCTTCATCAATTAAGTTTTAAAAAAAAATTCAGATCAAATGCATGTGTTGTACTTGGATCTCCCTCTTGGGTGTCACTAAAGGATCTAGATGGTGGGGGCATGGAGTGAATTCTCTCTCCATACTTGCTATGTCTAGGTCTTGGAGGTGGTGTCTTTGTATGGGTGCGTGGAGGTTGTCGTGATCTCAGTGGTGATGTGTGAAAAACATGCACATTTGCACTTGTACTACCAGCCAGGGGCATCTCCTCTACTCTCTCATCTACTATGTCCTCTATCCTCTCCTCCTCCATGGGGTCTCCATTAGAGATGGGCTCCTCATCTCTATGATCCACATCCTCCTCTACTATGCCACCATCCCGATGTGTCCTCTCTGAAAAGCCTAGATCACCTATGGGATAGTCATTAGGGAAGATGCAGTGAGTTCCCTTCAGACTCCAGTATTTGATGTAGTCTCGGTTGATGGATGAATAGGCCACATCTAGTGATACCTCTATATCCTCTATCTCATCTATATCATTATCTATAATGTCAGTTATTGATGGTCGGCGTATGGCATCAGGTCTCTGATAATACCTCATCAGATGTGTGTACCGAGGTACTACTCTAGGGACCCCCTGTATCAGGTTGAACTGTCTCATCACTCAATCATAGTAGTATGGCATCATTGTGTGACTCTGATGACCCTCTAGCAGCTTGTGCTATAGTGAGTGCCTCATTTGGTGTCACGTATCTAGCCACTTTGTCATGCAACAATAGGGTCTCCATATCACATCTATACCTAGAATACGGTCTAGACATACCCTCTAGTAAAGGATATCTCTGTACTTCCAGACATCTCTTAGTGTATAAAAAAAGCCTCTCGGTATGATAGCATCTACCATTACAGGAAAACCCTGTGGTCATGTACATGTGAAGTGCTCAAACATCCAAATCTGCTAAAGTGTGCATACTGTGAGACTCTCTCGTTGGTATCTCACCAACTGACAAAGCTCATGGTATAAGTGGGCTAGCATGCTGCAGCCCCATGCAAAGATAGTCCTATCACTCTCTATCCTGCATACAAGATGGGTGAAAGGTGCTGAAAAGATTGTACCCTTTGTGTTGGGTAATATAACCAAGGATAGTATACATAGCATCATCTCCCTACCAAGGGTGTAGGGCCTACCGGTATGGTTGATAGAGTGATATGATCTGCTCAGGTTTGCATCTGTGGAACTTGTCCCAAGCAATCCTTTAGTGTCACAGTGATCTCACCTGAGGGAAGATGAAAGGAGAAAGTATCCTCATCCCACCTCTCTATGAGAGCCGATAACATGGCTCAGTGGAGTCTGATCTGTGGTAGGATTGTTACCCAGTACAGTCCTACATCTCTCAATAATTGTATCTCATCCTCGCTCACCTCAGACAGTCTCCCTCTGATAACCACTAGTAACCCTCCAAAGGGATGCTCTCAGAGACAAACCAAGTCTTGTAAGCACAAAAAAACATCATATCGACATTCTAGAACAACAAATCTATAAATCCAACTTGACTAGGTCAAGGTCAACCTCAGTTAGGTTAAGGTTGACCTTCCTAGGTCAAGGTCAACCTTCCTGGGTTAGGGTTGACCTTTTTGGGTCAAGGTCGACATAACTGGGTCAGGGTCAACCTCTAAGGGTCATGGTCGACCTTGCCTACAAAAATAAGAATTTGAGAAGTACAAAAATCAATAACAGTAAACTCACCTTGGGAAGCGGTCGTCTAGTAGCCAGGCACTGTCTCAGGAGCTCCATGCATGTCGCTCAAAGTTCTTCTCTACTCGACATTCTACTTTCTCTCTTTGAATCTGAAAATGGTAAGAATGAGTAAGCATGAGTTCTCTTTCCTTATTTATAATCAAAATTAGGGTTTTTTTAGGGTTTTTCTTTGGGTTTACTTGTGTTAAACTTGAATTTCCCTTCATATGCATTTAGATAGACATTCACTCTTTTCATCATAACTTGAGTTCGGTAACTCCATTTTTAGTGTCGTCAGTGGCATTGGAATCATGATTCAAATACCTAATCCCTTGAATCAATTTAGGAAGGATGGAAATACTTCTAATTGATTTAGGGAAATATTTTCTCAACAAACTGCATATCTAGTATATAAGGTTATCGTTATCACCCCGTTTCACCCTTGAGAAGTAGAAAGCTGAAATAGGGGGCATAAGGGGCTCTATGCACTTCTCAATTTTATTCTAGTAAGTCTTAGGTGATTTATGGATTTTCATTAACCTTGTGTGCTGCAGGTACTAATGGTTTTCTGTAGGATTTCTACATTAAGGACTTGGCTATATCCTTTTTATTTACTATGATGTTATCTTACTTTAGCTTGCATATTCTTGTAGTTTAATATATAAGCTAAAGTGGGGGCTAAATGTATCATCTTAAAATGGAAGAACTTCCATCTTGATAGGTTTAGCACCCTCATTTAGTGCATTTTTCATGATAGATTTGCATTTAGGATGCATTTGCACTTGACTCTTCGTTGCTAGGTGAAATTAGGGTTAGGATCCTAAAGATTCTCCTTGATTTCCATTCTCTATGGCTCTATTTTCTAGGTAGGATCTAGGTATTGGTCCTCCTAGTCCTCATCACATTCAATCCAGGTCTTTGTGCCCTTTTCCAACACTCTACCCTATTTTCTCACCATTCCAAGTCTTTGGCCGACCCCGGGACTTCCCTATTTTCAAAGTTGACTGGGCCCGAATCTTTGGGTCAGGATCGAAGTTGACCCTAGCCTAGGTTAGGGTCGACATCAACCTTGACCCCTGTCGAGTTTTGGTTCCCCTTTTCAAATTATGGTAATAGTGGGCCCTAAGATTAATGTTGGGCCTCTGAATCCGAATGCGAAAGGGTTTTAATTTAAAATTCATTTAATTATTTTCCCTCCTTAGTTGGTTATTGTAATTAGACTATAATTCAAGGTGAAATTTGAATTATGGGCCCTTCCATTACCCGAGGAGCCTTGCCTTGAGATCTCTATATAAGCACTCTCTTTTGCCTTTATTTGGACACACAATCGATTGAAGCAAGCAAGTGATGATGCAAGATTGAAAGAGCATGATTTAGAAGATCAAGACATTGTTCATACCAAGCATTTTTGTGGACATTCCTTTGGAGCAAGAAAGATCCCTTCTTCCTTGATCCACCATTTTCAACATTCAAGCATTCAAAGATAGAATCATGGGGTAGCAATTGCAGATTGTGAGTTTGGTAGGATTAATTTAGCCTTGGGGGCTTGGTATGATTTATTTATCATATTCAAATCTATGCATTTCTTTCTCATATCAATTCATGCTAGGGTTTCAATCTAGAAGATTTAGATCTTGGCATTGCACATTCAAAACACACACACATATTCTATTACATTCAGCTATTCATGGAGGTGGAGATCACCAAAATAGGGGTTTGACTAAGGAAAAACCCTATATAGCCACCCCAAAACACCATTTTTAGATATCTATAGTCATTGTTTTGGGAGTTGTAGAGCAGATCTAAGTACCCTTTTCAGCAAACTTCTGGGATCCATGAACAAAATTTTCGTCGGAGCAATACAGGTCAAGGTCAACATAAAGGGGTAATATTGTGCCTTGGGGCAAGATTCTGCCCCCGTATTTGGGTCAAGGTTGACCTTTCTCAAAAAGACAAAAGGTTTTTGGGTTTTCTCTATCTCTGTGTTTCTAGGCCAAATCCAGTTGCAAAATTTCCCGAAACTCAGTACAGACACCAAAAAATAGGTATTTCTAGATCAGCTTTATTATGAGGTATGTATTTCATCTTATCTAATTTAAATATTCTTTATAAGAATTTCTAGATTTACTCTACTTATCATTTCAATTTTTATGTTTTGTGGTAAATATTGGTTTACGACTTCTATTAGGTACATTGTTAAAAACCCTACATATCTGTCACATTTTTCCACACTATAGAGTGAAGTTGTGTGAAAAAATTGCTAATCATATGGTAGTTCACAATTGAGAGTGTGAGGCAATTATGGAGGGTTCAAAAGGATCATTGTAGGTGTGTGAAGTTCTGGTCGGTTGAGAGCTTGAAGCCACACAAAAGAGAGTGAAAGATTGCATCAAAGGAGAAGATGAGTTTGAGAAAGAGGAAAATGAAGTGAGTCATGAGAAGACCTGTGTTGATCTTGTTCCTAGTGTGATATTGGGAAGAGAATTATGGGATGTGGAGAATCCTGTTGACTATGAATAATTGCAACTGAAGGAAGAAACATGTGAGATCAAACCACACTAGTGTAAATAAGAATCAAGATAAATTTATTGAAGACCATTAATTGGTAGATGATAGAGAAGAATGTGGAGATGGTGATGGCACCTTGTAGATTGAGGTAGTAGAATTGGAAGAATTTTAGAAGATAGAGGTTGGAGTAGAGGTCTATCAAGACATGATGCATTTTAAGAAATTGTTGTGAGAGATGAAGAAGAAGATGTTTCCATAGTGTAAGAGGATGTTATAGTAGCTAAAGAAGTAACTGATTTTTCTTTGCTTTGTGGAAGAGATATAAAAAGGGATGAGCCATTATAAGTACATATTTCATATGAGCATGTAGAAGTTAGAGGAAGAGTGCAAGCGCTTATTATAGATTAGTGTTAAAAGGTTGATTGGTTTCATGTGGAAGGAGTAAAGGATGTTACATGAGGAATTTGGTGGAGGTGGTTGGTCTGAGATGGGTTGGATTCCATGAAGGAGAGGAGAGGAGAACTCTTTTGGTGGAGGAGGATGAGATATAGTGGATGTGAATCCATTAGGGTGAACATGATAATGATACAAATTTGGCAAATGAGGATGATAAGTGTACCAACTAAGTGTTGGGAGAGGTAGAGGAAGAAGTTATCTTTGTCTACATCAGTGATAGAGTTTGTTGTAAGTTGTTTACAACCTAAAAGGGTAGTTCAACTACCTAACTCCATTTTGTGAGTTCTTATCACAAAAAATTTCCAACCCAATATTCCTGATGCAATATTATCCAAGATGAATGGACAATCAACATCAACCAAAAAAAACTGTTCATTATCATTAGTTTTTATAGTTTGGCATGTCTCTCAATATTGTAAAAGTTTGTTCACACCATAATTGTAATGCCTAAATTTTAATCAATGGATGATGATGTTGCAATTATATGGGCATACATGTTTACAATAAGTATAAATAAAACATATGCTAAAGTGCTTTGTAGATGGAATAAAAATGAATTCTAAAACTTTCAAGAAATTAAAAATCGGTAGGTGCTGATATCCTCCTTGCCTGAGTGAAAATGGAACTTTGGAGACCAAGTTTTGGACACCCATTAAATCAAACCAGATAATAGAATATTGTCAAAAGTTGTAATGTTTATAAAATATGGATTATAGACAATGCATCCTAAATTGTTGAGTGTTAATAGACTGCATTCAAAGGAATGATTTTTGGCTATGCGAAAAATGAATTTGTTGGTCAGGCTTTAGAATTTTAAGCAAAAATAAAATAAAATAAATAGGTGTAAAAATCACATCCTATAGTTTCTCTTGGTATATAATTATATGCAAATTCCAAATTCCTTGCCTTTTATCAAAATCGTTATGGCTTACAAATTTAAATGGTTACATTCTTTTCTTTTCTTGAAAAGAACAACCAAGAAAAGTAGTTAGAGAGACACAAAGTCTGTCAAGGGAAGAGAAGAAAACAAATGGAGAAGATGAATAGCTATGTGGGATAAACATGAAGAGATGAAGGAAGATGTAATGTCGAATGTATTGATCTAGATAGAATTGGAAGAGTAATATGTAAACACTCTATTGGAATATTATTAAATAAAATTTAAAAGGCACCCAGGAGAGATAACGCCTAGTAATAAGGTGAGGTTGTGTAGTAAGAGGTTGTGGAGAAAATGAAAAATTATATTAGGGTTGATATGCAAATTTAGTGAATTGTGAAAACATTGAGGCTTATTACTAAGAAAGAAAGGAGTGAAAAGTATAGAACAAAGGGACTGAATAGAGGGATAACTGCAAGGAGAGAGCGGTCATTGAAAGGCCAATAGTTTTTTAGATGTGTTGCAGATGTAAATTTAATTATTGAATGAATGACATATTTTTTTTATTTTTGTTGCAATTTGTGATGTTCGTGTTTGATATTAAAGTTTGAAGGTAGGAGTTATTATCTTGTATCAAGGAAGAAATGAAATGACATAAATTAAATGATAAATACATATATTTTAAGAAAATGAGATGTTGATTGCTCTAGTGTGATGTTTAATTCACAAGTGTTGAAATTGAATTTTCTTCCATTGAAATCAATAGTTGAATATTGAATTCAATGTAATAGATGTTATTTATGGAAATATACATATAGAAACTTTTTTGTTTCCATTTTCTTATAAGGGTATCTTTCTCCATATCATTATGATGTTTTTTTAATAAAATATAGTTTTTTAATGTTGATAAATTAATTAACATAGTTTTTAACACTATAAAATATTTACATTTAAAAAATAAAAAATAGATAAGGGTGGCATCAAGTCCATGGTGTGGGGGATTCCTACCAACCTTTCCTAGTATGGAGTATGAAATCTAGGAAATAAATTCTCATAGATGAGGCTTAGAATGGATGGTTTCTATTGAAGGACTTTGTCCATGAGAAGGAGAAGGAGGAATATGAGAGGGATCGAAAGAGGACAATGGGGAAGAGGATGACACAAAATTCTATGGGTGATTGTCCTATAGAAAGGCAAAGAGGCAAGAAGAAGGCATTTGGAGGCATGTTCGTCCCAGAGGGATCATCAGTAGCTGAAGAAATGAGGAAGGCCAAGAAGATGTAGTGCCAAGGGGATGAGGAAGGAGACTTTGTATAGGTGTTGCAAGGGCCTAAATAAAACTGGTGTGACCTAGTATGCAACTTATTTTTAAATTTAAGTATGTAGTTTGATTTTAGTTGAGGGTAGTTTAATCTGTAGTTGTCCAATGTTGGATCCTTCAACAATTTTGAAAATCTGTATATGTTGTTAATAGCACAGGCTTGCAATCGGGTAGATGTAACAGTTTCTCAAAAAGTCTATGTAGATGATGAACAAAGCACGGTGAATGTAAAAGATCTTTTGATTATTAATAAAATATGAATTATTAATGACCAAATATATACACATACACATACATATATGTATGCATGTATGTATTTATGTATGTACGTAGGTATGTATGTATAAAAGAAGATGATATCTTCTTTATCCATGTCATTCTTATGTTTTTTATTATAACAATAAAATATTTATAATTTAAAAATAAAAAAATTAATTTTTAATAATTAGATGATGAAAAAGCTTTATATATAAAAAAGCAAATAATACCTTTATTCATATCATTTTTTTTACTAGAATATATAAATATA
Organism: Chamaecyparis obtusa; assembly: GCA_027943335.1. NCBI lineage: Eukaryota > Viridiplantae > Streptophyta > Pinopsida > Cupressales > Cupressaceae > Chamaecyparis > Chamaecyparis obtusa. The sequence continues at coordinate 1,028 of BSBK01008295.1, read as the reverse complement.
AATTTTTTGATAAATAAGAGGTTGAAGCCAAAATATTTTATTATATTATAAATAAAGTACATGTTTCTCCATTCAATGCGGGCATTGGTAGGAAAGAACGAAGAAGAAAACCTCCAGTCTAGCCTGAGACCATAGTCCAGATAATTAAATTACATAAAGAGAGGTACGAAGGCATTCCTTCAATTCATATATGAATAAACTAGTTTAGTCTTCTAAGGGTTTACTCTTAAAATCCACTACTAAATGTACAATAAAGAGTAAAATCTCATGTTTTTCTTGATATGTATCAATCTTCTGCCAAAGTTTGGTATGCTTCTCCTTCAACGATTACCTGTTCCTACACACATATTATCACCCTAGCTTATGTATTATACTATTATGTTAGCTATTCAAACCAAGCATATATTTATTTCGATGTTACTCTATTATTTTCTTTATTGTTTTAATCAAAATTTTGAGCAAAGCTTGTCTTTTAAGTGTAAGTCTTATGAGAGCAAGGAGGATCCCATTACTAAAAATAAAACACATAACATTGTTATTTGTTATCCTTATTCAAATTAAGTTTGCTAATTTTATGACTGCTCATAGAAACCATAGATCTCTAATCCCATTAACTTCATAACCCGTATGGAATGATGCACATACATTTTAATGAGTTCCCTACTTAGTTTCCTACCACTTAAATTTTTGCTACACCATATTAGCATTGCATCTATTCACTTAATATGTAGTTATTTAATCTTTCTTAGTATAATTTCTTACGAATTCTCCAATGGTTTTTCATTCTATATATATTTGATGTTAAGAAGCCATGTACTACTTGTGTCCATCTATGCTAATAACTACCTACACATAAGCAATGCCACCTTCCTAGATTATACAACCATAAGAATATTAGAAATCAATAAACTCTTCGAGATTGATACCTTATTAATCAGTCCCTTTGTTATCAGAATAAACATAATTACGTAGGCCCAATCCACAACAAACAAGATGCATATATATACATACATACATACTTATATATA